>BSBK01009620.1:75000-485000 GCA_027943335.1 Chamaecyparis obtusa | reverse complement strand
ACCCAACTAGAAGGAGGGAGGAGCGGGGCCACAATAGACGCAACATGAGTGAGAGGCAAAGAAGCATCCTTCACACTCCCATCAGAACCCAGAGCAGCAACACCCAAACCATCACAGGACTAGCTGCTGGAGGGTAGAGGTTGTCATTGACCAAGAGAAGTAGCAGTGGCGGCAGCAGGAGCCCTAGTCACAATAGTAGGAGATGTAGTGGGAGCCATTCTCCACCCTTTTTAGTTAATTAGATTGCTTTTTGTAATCATTATTTTGATCTTAATTTTGGATTAATATTTTATATGATATGTGGTCACCTTGTAATTTTATCATGTGGTATGGAGGTTATCCTTTATAGTTGTGTTTAGGTTTCATATTTCACATGGGGAATATGGTCTTGATCTTTATTGTCAACCTTTTTCTATTGAAGCTTATGATTTTGAGAGTGCTTTGAAGTATGTTTTATTGTTATGGTTATGTGAGAACAGTGTGTTCATGTTATATTAAGGAACTGATTTGAGGATTATTATTATCATTTTCTTGTTATATAGTTTATGAGTCTAGGTAGGTTAACTAAGTGTATAGGTGGAGAGTGACTTGCAATAGGCGTCGGGACCCACAAGTGGCTACCAGGATAACTTATTGCAAGTGACTTAATAAAGTGATAATATAATAAAATCTATTAGGATAGAAACATTAATAAGATGTTTGTGTTCCTCACCCATACCTTGAGCACTAGTACAAGCTAGGATGGTTTGTGAGCTGATGATTGTCCCCTGTGTCGACTTGGATATAGCATAGTTGGTACCTCATCTATATGAGAGAATTACCGATACCACATAGAGTCACTAGGGCGTTGGGGTCTTGAGAGATTGTCAAAATAACTCTAGAGCTAACTCATGTGATGACACTTCCCCATATTCATCTTAGGTTTCCTACATGTGTCGGTTGCCTCTGGTTGAGTATGTTTTACCTTTTACCATTTTGTTGTACCTTTTGAGATATAAAACTTCTAGATCCCTTTTCTTAGTTTGTATTGTTGTTGATTTTGGTGTTTGATATCTAAGCGAGGTATGTTGTTAAATCCTTAGCATGGTGGGAGTAGACCATTTAGGTTCCATGTGGTCGAGTGGTAGTGATTATTTTACCATTTGAGATTTTGACATTCATGAACCAGTGTTGGATGATCCTTGTAGCAATTGTACCTTCATGTTCATCATTGTTGGGGATGTATTCTTATCTTTCTTATATTATGTTCTTTTATCATTGTTTCAGTTATTATGGAGATATCATATTGTACTTTGTGTTTGATTTTGTTACATACCCTGCAACATGTGCATAGGATGTCTTTCATTATGGATACCTTGTGGTATCGGTTGTAAATGAATTTCATGTATAGGATGATGTACTTATTTACATTATGTGGAGACTTTGTATAGTTGTATTAAGTAGATTAATTAACATTTATGCAATCTACGTCAAGGAAACCTTGAGATCTGTAATCTGTGTTTGAGTCACACTTGTATGTATGACTTGTATTATATTGTATTGCTTTCGCATTAATATTCATTTTTGTTGTGTAAACTCTTAAGAAAAAAATTATTATGTAAACTTAGTAGCATGTTTTAGGTTAATCTCTCATGTGTTCCCTAGTGGGGCATTACATTTCAAGGACATCAACTGATAAATAATAGATACATGATACTACGTGTATATACACACACAAGGAAAGCTCATAGAACAAAAATAATATTCAAAATCTTAGAAAAATTTCTAAAATGCTTCATTATTTCAAATATTTGAGAACATGTTGTAAATCCATTTTTTCATACCATTGCATTATGTGAGATAACATCTCTTTGAAGCATCATGTCAAATAGTTTGCATGCATTGTGTATGCATCCACATTTTACATCCTCTTCATCATTTGACCAAGTTCCTCTATCCTTGATGCTTTAATGGTTGTCCACCCATTTGTAACTACCAATTGCATTTTATTAAGATTTTTTAAAGCCTTTTCAATGGTTTTATTTCATGCATATACAACAAACATTGAATATTTTAGAACTATAAAATGTTTCATTCCAATGTTGGAATAGCAAAAGTTGATCACAGCTTACGCCATAGTTTGACTTTTGCTTGTTCAATTTGGTGGAACCATCTCATCCAACAAGACAATTTTCCTTTTCCTATTATTAAGAATCTCAAAAGTAGACATCTCCTTAAAAAAGGTAATCAAGCTTTTTGGGACTTATGAGACGGGTGGTCCCACAATAGTTTGTCCCACTTTTTTGAACATCCCAATTTTTGTTGAAATTGCTCATTTTTAAGAAAATATGATTATTTAAGCCTTGAGAGGTCCCATTTGAAGGAGTAAATTGAAAATGGTTAGATAAAAGCCATTTAGATCAAACTCTCTTTGGTATAATCTCTCTACTCCTCGGTCACACCTGTAATCGAGTCTCCTTTGCACTCATCAAAATGTTGACAACAAATCACTTTGACATTAGCTTTTTGGGGGATCAAATGAATTCATTTGAAAAACCCAAATTCATGATGATAGTACTCAGAGAAAGCTTTCCAATTATTATTAATTTTATATATATTGAGATTATTATGACTTCATTTTTAAGTTTTACTAAGCATGGGTTGTATAACCATTTAGCAACTTCTATGTGTGACGCTTCTAGAAAAACCATAAATTAGGAAAAAAAATTATGAAAAATATCTAGGAAATAGGTACTTATGTTACCTTTCTATCAAAAAAAGAAAAACATGAATTTCAATATATACAAATCAAGTTAGAGCGATCCAAATGAACCTATGTCCAAATTATAGTTAATGTCACTTCATAACTCAATAAACTATAAAATATTCAACCAAATTGAATGAAACCAATTGGATTCTCTAGATATTTGTGTTACAAACCTAAATTAAAAAAATATATGTTTTTGTAATTTTTAGATAAAAAATGGTTATGCTGATCAAAGTGAGTGTCACTCATTAAAAATGTTGATTTTTCAGACAAACCTCTTTTCAAAGGAGAAGGAAAATTTCCAAGATTTTTATATAAACTAACAACAAAATGCTAAATGTCACTAGTTTACATCATCTTCATATTCTTAATGGTTTTGTAGCAATATGTATCTGAAAGTGACGTTTTGTTTTTCAAAATGTTCATCTCAATGTCAAAGTTCACCAAAAAGTGGGATACAATATTGTGAGATCACCTAGACCCTTTGACTTTTAACTAGAAAACATGGAAACAATTTAAGTATGAATTTAGTCTTCCCCTAGCTTATAGGTTCCCAAACCAAAAAATCTAAAATTTGGTCAAACCTAAGTCTATTTCTCCTATCTACATTGTGTCATAATAAATTCCTCAAGATTGAAAGCGATGCCCAACAATAAATTCTTTTGGGTTTTCCCTCTCAAGTCTATATAAATAGCTCCTCACATCCATTTCCTTATCTGGCCAACTTAACCTTGGAAGGAATTGTAAGTATAGTACACTTAGACGGAACAATTAAGCTCTTTAATCTAAAAATATAAAGTTGATGCTAAAGCTCAGTATCTTGGAAAATTCTACATGTTAAAACCCCTATTGGTGATTAGATTGCATTCATTTTGCACCCTCTATCTTGTCCCTTCTATTACACACACAAAAAACTATCAAACCTTTCCCCTATTCTTAGCATCTTTGGAACCTTTTCTTCTCCAACTTCCCTTTGTTGTTTCCTCAAAATTGGTATTGGAGAACTACTCTTCTTGGACTCTCCCTATATGACAACATTATTGCTCAAACTTTTAGACACATCACCTTTAAGTGTCTTTGGAGATTTTGATGTTTGGTTGCTTTCTCTACACTTTCCATTCTCTTCAATTTGAGGTCACGATTATATGTTCAAATTTATCTTTACATATCCTTATCTTGAATTTGTTCTAAAGGCTAATTTTGATCTCAACAAGGCTTTAGATGATTTGCAAGTTCAATTTAGAGTTTTTAAGGCTAGTTCGATAATATAAAACTTCTAAATTAACAACACAATTTATTGCTAGGATCAACTCATAATAGGTCTATGAATTGTCTGATTGAATATTTTGTTGTTTGTAATAAGTTTTTTTTTGTTTACTATTCATCTATTGAATAAGAATCTTTAATGTGCCTATTTTTGTAATTGTTCTTGGCTTAATCCAATTAAAACAAAGGCCTGATAAGCACCATACCTTCATTTTGTGTTTTTTCTTTGCTCTCTATCACATAAAAAAGGTGATGCTACTTGTGGGAAAGATATTAAGGAATATCACTTAACCATTGAGGTTCCCTTTGAGTTAGACTTTGACGAAGATATTACTAAGCCTTGTGATCCTTGATGTTTCTTTTTTGATTCCTTCAATTTCTTGTCCATCTTTGGTTGTGCAAGTTGCTCCCTTTCAACTATCATCTTCTCTAGTGGTCCATGATTTACCTCAAAATCTTGTAGCCCCTCTAATTATTATAGATCCTCCAATTGGGGGATCACCTATTGATTCCTCTAGTAACATGGTGATAGATGATAGCATTATCAGGACCCTAGTTCATAGAAGGAAGAAAAGTCCTCCTCCCCTTACTCTTTTAGGGGTGGTGAAAGAGAATTTTGTCATATAGGGTTAGGACCCTTGTCTCTCTTTGGTTCCCAACTTTGGTCAATAGCTCCCTCTCCTTTTTCTCAATCTCACCTCTCATGAGATTTGCCCTTTTTTCCTTGATGGTTGACTTGTATTGGGTCTGGGCCCTTCTCGTGCATATCTAGTCAAAACATACAATGCATTAGTAAGAAACCAATCACTATCATCTTATTATTAATTCAACAATTTGATTTGGATCACAAAAAGTCCAAATCCAATACACACAGGAATCAAACTTCTCATACTGCATCATAGAAGACTATTTGAAACCATTCCAGGAATGTTTCAACTTACAACCAAATAATTTTTACCTTATTTCATATAGTACTCTACTATGTCATTAGATTTCTTCCTCAAATTTACCATTAAAAAAAAACTTCACATTCATTTTTCTAATCTCAAGATTAAAGGTTCTTGTAATTGATAATATGAATCAAATAGACATCAACTTAGAAACTAGAGAAAAATCTCACCATAATCAATTTCCTTGATCTAGGAAAATCCATTTGCGGCTATTCTTGCCTTATACTTATCAACATTACCATTAGATTTGATCCTCCCTTTGAACACCCTTTTATAGTCAATGGGTTTCTAACCAATATATAGCATTATTAAGTCCCATATGTGACTTTTCTTCAATGCAACCGTCCATAGCCACTCTATGATAGGAAGCAAGGTACATGGAAGCACTTCCTACACTAGTATTAAGAGAAGAGCATTGTGCAAATTTTTGTCTTTTAAAGATTATAGAAAGGATATTTTTTAAACAAAAAATAAATAATATATACCACAACATAGGTGTACATGGGGGAAAATTTGTGAGAAAAATACCCTACTTCAAAATAGCCCTATGTATTATTTAATTAAACCACAATTTCAATACCATTAAAGAGAAAGCCCTCACACTAATGAACCAAATAGAGATCTAGAGGAATTCGCATAGCTAACTTATATGTTAAAAACTATACACACATCATATATAAAAGATAAAATAAAAACCATTAAACGGTTATAAGAAACAAATGAGCTAAAACAACTCAAAAGTGGTACCAAATTTATCCTCCAATAAGATATTCCTTATGATATGTTATAATACACATCATAAGTTGGCCAATAGGTGCAACGCCTAGTTACAAATCTTTTAGTCATCCAACAACTTCATACATATTTTTAGCAACTTTTGGATGATCAAATGACATAGGGTTTAATCCTTTTATACAACTAGGGCTTTATCCTTTCATATGACTAGGGTTTTATTCTTTTATACAACACCCTAGCATAAAATTTAAAATATTTCACACTCAAATTGACAAGTAACGATTAGTTGGGCTAAACCATCTTAAGACTGACATTGCTTTTTTGTTTTAATTTGAGGATTAAAAAATGTGTGGTTCAAAAACAAGTTCATGCTTACAAATGTGGATTCGACCCAACCCAAACAATAAGAAGATGAGGGTCAAATCCAAATTCTTAAATGGAGAATCAAGCTTAGTCAAGACTTAAGTAAAAATATCAACTTTCACACATGAATATGAAAATTAAACATTAGAATGTTGCATCAAAACAAGTCCCATACAAATAGATAAAAGTGTTAAGAATACATTTTCATTCTTACAATTATATTTTAATAATTAAATATCCTAATTTAAAGAAAATCATTCAACTCTTCCATTAGCTCTCTTTATTTGTGTCTATTATAATCCCACAATCATTTACTTCCATTCTAGTAAGGAACCACATATTCCATACTAACACAATTTTTATAAATACCCTTAATATACTAATATTCAATTCCTTTAACACAATAATACTTTTTTCAACATTTCATTTTTTACTTAAAATAATTCAAAATTTAATGCTAATTATTAAGTTAACTATAAACTTTTATTATTCTCATTAAAAAAATTATTTATTTAACTTTATTTTACAGACTGTTTTGCATCAGCAGAGTAAAACACTCTTCGCTTGCTGGAAAAAGCCTGCTCTTCAAATAAACATACGAGGAATAAAATCTGAGTCACATAAATTACAACATCCGCATATAAGCCTCTTATTTTACACACTTGATAAGAATGAATAAAGAATCGTAGAATTGTTGGGAATTCAACAATGATTGAACAAACACCACATTGAAATTCAAACTACAAATCTCTGTCCGATGATTCCACTCCTTTGGTACAGTACTTTTTGGAATGCATGGGATGAAAATTTGGTTCCTTGGGTGTTGTCAGCTTTTTAGTTGATCTGTAATATCAACAAACAGATCAGTGAAGTAAGTTTTAGAGCCCTTTAAGCTTCCTGGATCGCATTGGACTATGCCAAATCTTTTTTATTCTACTAGAGAAGTTATTTAGGATCCAAAATACAAACAAGCTACTTTAGAAATAACTTAACACAGAGTCTAGATAATTTATTAAGATAGAAGAAACATTTGAATAAGAGATTAAAATGGAATAAAATCATCAACTAGGAGGATATGCCACAATGTTAGTGTCCTGCATGCAAATTAGATGCATATTCCATTTCACATGATAACAACCAGAACCTAGAAGTGCTTTATAAGAGAGGAAGATGTAATTAAAAATCAAATGTCAATAAGTGCTAGCAGATTTCCACAATCCATAACAATTTGTCATATGCTTCTGGATCTTGATTGTGTATGAACTTTTGAGTCAACATTTCAGGTCACACTCTGTGAATGTGCTCTCTTTTGTCCTGATGATGGTTCACAGAGTGCGACCTGAAATGTTGACTAAAGAATTTGTACACAATCAAGATCCAGAAGCATGTGACAAACAAATATCAATGTTAGAAAATTGATATAAGTTCCACAAGCTTTCAATAGAATGAGCAGAGCAAGACTCCAAAATTACTAGCAATTTTGTTAGTACAGGAAAGGAGGTTTTATAGAGAATCTCAGGTCAACATTCAACAACTAATGCAAACTCTAGATGTTTTGGAAAGAAAAGAATGAGAGAGAGCAAGACCTCATAGGTTTGAAAGGTGGTTTCCCAAAGTTTGGCATCTTAACAACAGGCCGATGTAGTGGCTCCTCTGGAATGCTTTTTATTTCTTCCCCTCTGTCTTCCAACTGGAGATTGAACTATATCAGCATTTCAATCTTCACTTTCAATTTCGACATGTTAATTATTCAATAAATACCATCTAGAAATCAGTTTACCATTTTTGCTTTGACAGCATCAATATTCCTAGTTCTGGATTTGGGTTTCCCTTCATGCTACCATATCAGAAAAAACATTCAAATAAAAAAGAGGTGTGTTAGTGATAGATATAAGGAAAACCCCTAAATAATGAAGCCCTCAAGCGCTTGCTTCACACAAAACACTCACAGATTTAGGTGTTTCAGGTTTCCCGTGCTTTGAAGGATCAATATGCGAGTGGTTACCCTGTTACGGAAAATAATTATAAAAAGCAATCAAGATTACAGAATTTTAGAGTTTCCAAGCTCATTATTATTAGAAAACAGCTTCAAGAAAGACCTCTTATTAGTCTCATTTGGTCAGACACTCCCAGCATTTTATCTACCTTGCATGGTTATCTATATAAGGAGCTTTACTTAGATCCAAAACATCAATGGTCTCAAAAAATTAATTACGCCTGTGTTCTCCTCGAAGCTGCACAAATTTAAGTTACCTAAAGTGCGGATTTAAACTACCAAGAAAGGGGCTAACCTGTGTTTTGTTTGCCCTTATTACCCTCATTGGCGAGGTTTCATTTTCTTCCGCAAGTTGTGTTTTTTTGTTCAAGCTGGTTTCCTTACGCTCTCCTCTTTCCTACAAGAAAGGACACACGAATTGTAGGTTTCTATGCAAGTAATAGGAAGATTCCAAAATTGTCTCTTCCAGAAAGACCATTTGCATACCGCAGTTCTCAGTCGAAAAGGTCTAGGCAATGTAGGTTTAATCTTCTTATGGTTAAATGCATGTGGCGTAGATGTACCATAAACTTTAGTTGGCAGTGCTGGCTGGCATGTGGAGAACGCCTGTTAACAGAGAAATTATTAATTAACATACCATGTACATTTTTTCTGGGTGAAAATGAAATGATATAGCTATAAATGAAAGAATTGGGAGACCAACCATGCAGCAACTCTTATCTTGACAGGCTTCACCATTGGAACAATTTATCTCCGAATTCATCTCACCACTAGTCCTGTTGAAGATTGTAAGATATCATGTCGATTTTGGAGTTTCTAGATCAAAATACAAATTCCTTTATACAAAGAAAACGATAAAGGGAATAGGTAGCTTACCTCTTCTCTCCTTTTGATGGAGTGGAGAGAATTTCTTTTTTTACATCACAACCTGCAACAGCTAAAACTTCCACAGCTCCATCAGATTTCGAATGTGGCAAACAATCCCTGTCAAGCAACCTAATCTCCTCATTTTTTTTTAGTTCAGCAATTTGAGGGGTTTCATCACAGTCCCTTGGTAGCTGACAAACAACTTCGCTACATAAGGAATCTGACACAAATAATTGAGAACTCCTGTCAGATTTTGATTGAGGAATAATGGAGTATTCATCACAATCCAGATCACCATCTATAACTTTTGATTGAAGACAATTTAATCCTCCATGGTGGTACTCAAAAGTTTCTAAACAGTGTTTTTGGCCCCAAACATCAGATTTAATCATCTCATTTCCAGCAAGATGAAACTGGCGATTAACCTTTGAAAGGCCAGTACTGGAATCAGAAATATCAACCTTAATGGTATGGTCTTTTAGCTTGTTGCACTGCTTTGATTCAGTTTCAATTGCAGATTTTGAGAATATTTTTGCATCATCCCTCAAATCCTGAGACAAGTATTGAGAAGCATTGCATCCAGTATTAAGCCAAGAAAGGCCTACGTTCTCACCATTTTCAGCTGCTAAGTCATCTTTATTTATCTTTTGCATTGAATCACTATTATCTTCTTTCACATATTTAACTGCATCATTCGCAGTAACCTCGAAACGCTCCCCAGAATCTGAGCTTATGTCTTTCTGGAGTATCTTGCTCTGAAATTTTAAATCAGACTCCAACTGAATGACTTCCCGTGCTTTCCCTTCTTTTGTTCCTCTGATCTCATGCTCTTGATCAAATATAACAGGATCTTCATTCTCCTCTAAATTTTGCTTGTTCTTCAGATAAAAATCATCTCTTTTTCCCACATCCTCAGACACAAACTTTGAAGACTCAACTACAATTACAGTTTCTTGTACGGCTCTTGTATTCCCACAACCAGAGATTGTCAGAACTTCCCCCACTTTCTCGTTTTCAGGACAAGAAGTCATCAGAACTTCAGTTTTTCCTTCTTTTAGATTGTTATCATTAGGTCTGACATCTAACGCATCCTTACCATCATGTTTTCCGTCTTCAAAAATTATTGTCTCAGCTCTCCCATCAGAATCAACTTCAAGTTTAGACTCAGATTCAGACCCCGTCCAAATTCTAATCGAATTTTCAGCATCAGATCCTTTGTTTTCAGCAGCTGAATACATAACAAACTTATTAACTCTCTCTTCTAAATTTTGTTCATTATGCTTCACATCAAATTCACTTTCCTGTGCTGTCATTTCTGTCACTCTCATATTTCTACCTCTGAACACTGAGTCAGAAGCAGAACCATCATTGTTTTCTTTCTCTTGTACACTTCCATCTATAGGTTTCACATATTGAATACTGTCATCATCATTCTTTCTGTCTTTAAGAATTTCTATCTCATTTTTCCCATCGGAATCATTTTGAAGGTTGGACACTAATTCAGAAGGAAACCAATTTTTTATCAATGTCAGTTCTCTAGCTACTCTATTTTCAGTGGTAGAATTCATCTCAGCTTCATTGTATCTCATCTCTAGATTACAATCATCAGCTTTCACTTCAAATTTACTCTGATCGCCATTTTCTCCTTCTCCTTCTTCTGCTATCTCAATTTTCCCATCAGAATGATTTTGATTCTTGTTTTCCTTGTCCTTTATCAAACCTTTAAAGAATTGCTCCACTCCATTTCCTTCATCTTGATTAGAAGTAGATTCCTCTGCCCCGTAGCTCTCAGATGCTTTGTGGATTTCTATCTCACTAACACCATAGGTTAATCGCTTACCAGAAATTAAGGAAGCAAGCCGTGGCACATATTGTTCTTCCATTCCAGATTCACGCTTCATAATTAATTTGGAATTTCCTCCTTTACTAGTTTCTCCAGGATATGTAGGAGGATTCTGTTCAAAATCATTGCCAGTGTGTGATTGTTTAATTGATGATTGATTCTCACTCCGCCCTCCATCCTTATAAGTGCTTCCAACCTTCCCCTGTACCAAATCCATTTCCTGTGCATTTGCCCTTGTTAAACTTTCTTTCTCATTACTTTGTTCAGAGACAAGGACTTTTCTATTTGATCGAAGGTGATTTGTCGCTTTTCTAGAACCCTTTGGTCTTGAAGAACTTGGGAAATTATGAACCCTCAAAAAAAGAGACTCCTTGGGCTGGAGACTGCAAGGAGTTAAACACACCCTAGGAATTACCTTTGCAGGTGAAGAGTATTTATCATTTGCAGCAAACTGTAAATGTTTATTAGGGTTAGAAAAGTGTTTTTTCACAGGTGTAAGGTCTTTTGATGGAGTCTTCTTCACTGATTTTGTTGGAGTTTCAAATAATATACGCCTTGGTGCAACTGCTTTGCTTCTAGCTGCAGTATTCATCCCCTTTGACAAAGCTGGGTTACTTCTGAAGGGTTCTCTTTTGACTGAGTGAATTTTTTTAATCCGAGGTGTGGAAAAGGCTGTAGTGACTTTAATAGATTGATTTTGTGGCGTTAAATTGATATCAGATGCTGGGACTACCTGCTCTCCTGTCAAGATATCTGGTGGATTCTCTTTTAAACGATCCAACCCATCTGCATTGGATGATGGTTTGAGAGATGAAAAGCCTTCAGCACCAATGACATCCATTTTGCAATTAAGGGTTCCAATATTTGTTGAGTTTGGATCCTCGTTCTCCTCGCATTGTTTCTGTCTAAGTTTACTAGCAGAAATAACAGGAGGTTTTGCTTTCCCTGGTGTTCTGTCCTTGCCCTTTGATGTTGGGGTAGATAGCTGAGCTCTTAATCTTGGTCTAACACTAATAGCAGCATGCAAGGCCAAAGTCAGCATCGGAACTAATGGTTAGTGCCTTCAGAGAATAAGTGTATGAAATGATGATAGACCTCACCTGGATTTACCCTCTATTGTTGGCGACTTGGAAATAAAACCAACAGATTTGGATGCTTGAGGCTGCATATAAGGTAGAAAATCAACAGGCATCCTTCTAGTTAGAATCATCAAATAACAAGTACAGATAACAATTAAGATATTGTATACCAAAAGGACTAAAATAATCCCAACCTTCAGCGAGTAAGAATGATTAGGTGTTTGATCCAAGAGTGTGCCGTGTTTCTGATCACATCCTGAATCAGAACAGAAAACAAATCAACATCAAAAGTTTCCGTTCTACACATAAGTTCATAACATAAAATAGAATCATTCAAATTAGACAATTGAAATCAATCACAAGCAAAATATTTTTCGACCTAATAAATGAATTCAAAACAAAAAAATAGCAATCTCATACACAAATAGATCGTAGTCATTGTGGAGTTGAGAAATCAAATAAACTCAGTTTGGCCCAATACACATTTGAATTTCAGAGATTTTATGGTGTAGAATTCACAAGCCACAGTTTAGTCCCACGAGTAACATGACATTCAGTACAAATTGCAGATCTAGGTAAACTACACTAGTTCTCTAAAGAAGAGACAATTAGGAGAATTCAGAACGTCTCTGGTAAATCAGAATTATGTTATTAAACCCATCACATGAAGTTCCTAATTCAATCTCCTGAATATGAAATCAGACCAACTAGCCCATGCCATTGAATTCTACAAATTTTATTTTCAATATTTTAATTCTGAAGCAAAGAGACACCTCATCAGCCTTCACAACAAGCTACAGTGATCACAGGGGGGATACCAAGCTTCAACCCTGTCATTGTTTAATCAAGCAATGCAACATCCAAGAGTAAAATTGGATAGGTTCTATCGCTGGTCCTTGCTCCACTTGAGAAATGTTAGGTACTTCCCCTCTTCTGGGAAAGGTGAAATACTTTATGATTCCTATAGTGAGTATTGCTCTGAATCTCTTTAAAATGCATACCTGTATCGTACGATAGGAGTAGAATGGCTTTTTTTCTCTCTAAAATGCATACCTATATCCTACAATAGGAGTGGAATGGCTTTTCTTTTCTCTCTCTTTCACAATCTCGTAAGTGCTTTTGTATCTTCCCAGGTGGAAGACAGAATTCTTTTACTCGAGAAACATACAGAGCTCAAAGTTTTCTTGGGATGAAGATTACGGTTTCCCTTGATGCAAAAATCCAAATCCAATCAACTTGATATGGCAAAAAAAACGATTGTTCATTTATCAATCCATTGAGGAGTGAAATAATGCAAATTCAAAAAGCATATAAAAGCTATAAACAATCCCCAATGTTAATTTTTATACCAATGACTACTCTAGCCAGAACTTCCAAGAAAAAGATTTTCCAAACCACGATCGATTACCTTTTCTTTCCTTTTGGGCTTTTGGGGATAAGAGTACAACTCCTTTCTGACTATATAGATATGTTGCGCTCCTTGTATAATCTGATCTCTGCGGGTTCCATGGTCCCACCCTCAACGATCCCCTCTATGTATGCTCTGTTTCCCTATGTGACTAGGTACCTCTATTTAAAGTATGACCTTCAATGAATAACTACCTGAATGCTTGGTTTTTTTAACATTTCAGAGTATTTTGTGTGTCAAAATATAATGCTCATCTGGAATAAGTTGCCTAATTTGATTAGTTTCTGATATCTGGGCTCTTTCTAGTGACCCTATTATCAAGAAAAAAGATCATCCGTGTGTCTAACTCAGTGCAGTAATTTCAAATCTACTAAAATTTCATCTAGAAGGTAAGTGCTTGAAAAAAAAATCTCATTCATCCTCCACCATGAGATCATATACTTCATCTTCCAACGATGGGCCTGGCCAATAAGACACCATTAGATTGTGCGTCTTAGAATTGGCTTTTTTACTGGTGAAAAAATCTTCACAAATGATCAATAAGGAGAAAGGGCACTCAAGTTCTCTCTCTACAAAAGACATGGAAGAACATTAATCCAGCAGGTTGCAGAAAAGAGTGAGTTTGCCCAAACCCCTCAGATCGCCACAAGCCTCTGAAATCCCTAAATGACCTAGACCTAAAACCTTAAAAGCCATCAAAGATAGGCAGAGATGAAGAAATTCAGAGTGGGTATGATAGAAATCTAAAGCAAGCTACTGAAACAATAACAAGAAACAAAACCTAAGAAAGCACAATGAGGGTATGGAATAGAGCATACCAGCTCGAACACAAAACCATGCATTGTCGTCAATTAGAGGCTCCTGGGGAACAGGAAGAGTAAAATCAATCCACTTGGGAGCTTGAATGCTCTCATAAAACTCCTCCTTGACGAAGCTGAGAGATTCTTCCTTCCAACATTCTTGAAAAGCCTCCACTTCCATGCTGTGAATTCACCTCTGCCTCTCAATCTCAAATCCTCTCCAAACCCAAATAGACACAGGCCTGGTGGACGCTTCACTTCTCTCTCGCCATACGTGACAAAGAATGCAAAAAATCCACCATTTCCATATTGGTTGTCCAAACGAGCCGCTGTTACTCAGGAAATTTGTAATAATTGTTATTGTGGTATAGAATAAAGATGGGACCGGGCGGGAAGAAAACAGCTGTATCATGTAGATAGCCGTTGGAGCCGCGGTCAAACGAACAGAGCATCAAAATCCCTCTTCTAACACTCAAAATCATGGCCGTTGAGACAAAGCTATGGTGTCATTGGACACATTAATTAATTGCCATATTTTCCGCTTTAAACGGATACTAAATGAATACAATCAAATAATACAAATACACTGTATCTGCCTTAAAATAGCTGATTACAATATATCGTTGATTGCTATGTATTTAAATACCAATATTCTTAAGTCTCTTTCAGTTAAACTGTTAGGATTAGGAGAATGAATTTGTCAAAAAAAAGTTGATTATATTTTGATAATATTCTTTTAAATGAAGTGAAATCTATTTCTTTTGAAATTATTTAAAATTTAAATGTGGTATTTATTATATCTTTTAAGACTGTAAGATGCATATTTTGATACGTAATGTGACACAATATCTTAGTTACAATTGGACTAAGTTTTGTTTTAAATTTTTATGTGAGTTTGTATAGATATATAAAAAATCAAAATAGTTTGATGTCAAAATACTAGCATATATATCTTTTATAATCTATATAAATTTAAATGTTTTAAGTAGGAAAATATTATTATATATATCTTTTAAAATCTATATAAATTAAGTTATATATATAAGAATTCAATGAAATAGTAATAATTTCAAATTTCAAATTTCAAATATTTACTTTTTATAAATTATTTAATACAAAATTAATTATAAAAAATATATGCTAATATTTTAAAGTCAAACTTAAACTACATTCTCTTCATAATTCTATATAAATTGACATTGGATATATTAAAAATCAAGAGAGTTTGTCTCCCAAAATACTAGCATCAAACTTAGACTACACTCTCTTCACTATTCTATGTAAATTCACATTAGATATATAAAAAATTGAGACATATATATCTTTTATAATCTACATAAATTTAGATAGTTTGACTCAAAAATACTAGCATATATATCTTTTAGATAGATTAAGTGAGAACGGAATTTATAACTTCAATAAAGAATTAATTTCAATAAAATAAATTTAACATTTAAATTATTTATTTTAAGTTAACTCTTGTTAAGTCAAACTGAAATTGAAACTTAGCAATTATTAAACTATGATCTTGAGCCCTAACTTTAACCCTAATTCAATGGTAACCTTAATTAAATTCTAATTGTAACCTTATTGGGCCCTAACCTTAATTGGAGCCTAATCATAAAAAAACCAAGATAGTTTGACTAGAAAAATAAAATAGAAGTTTTCAATTTTTATGTAAGTGTTTTAGCAAGTACATTATGTGATGATTTATTACATCATAATTCATGTGTATATAGCCCCTCCTCTCTCTCTTGAGATTATAAAATAATTATTTCTTAATAATATAAATGATCATCTTATACTAGTTGCATTTAGAGGTCTCAAATTTACTAAGTACTAAATTCATATTCATCATCTATAGATCCAACATAATTAGTGATAAGTTGACTTTTTTTCTCATTAGAGATGATAAACTTATTTAGAAGCCCATGTACTTCAATGTGTGAGCATCACTTGAATTGCTCACTTGAATAAAAAATTAGTGATAAATGTAGTGCCTACACATTTGTGCCTTGGGTTGGGTCAACATTATGTTTTTGATTGGGTGGAATCCATAGGTTATGCTTGTGTATGTTACTTTTAGTGCCCATTGATGTTTCAGCTTCAACATTTTCATTAACAAATTTGGCTATCATGGTTAACCATGCATTTGATATCATGTCTTGTGCTAGTCATAAATGAGTTGTAGAAAATGTGATTTGTTTCATATTGTGATATATTATGCTTTAATTGATGCATTTACCATCTAAGTTGTATGCATATTATGGGAGGTAGTTAGCCCACTTACATGTTTAGAGATGGTGTTTATTTGCATGTTGGTTGTGGGTGTATTGGTTGTATTGTGATGTGTGTATGGAAATGTGACGAGTGCCCTATGGTGACCTCTTATGTGTTGATTATTACATTAAAGGCCGTGTGAGAACACCAATGCATTAATATCATGTTTAACATCAAGGTAATGATGTATACCTTGATATGCATGTATTATACTTTAATGATTGGATGATCAAAGTGCTTTATTCTATTTTAATGTAAATATGCATTATGATTATGAATGTGATTATTGGCTAACTTTAGCACCCTCTATCTTTAATTCATTACCATGTTTTTGTGCTTAGATGGTGTATTAGCATTAATGTGTATATACAAAACTAAATGATTTACATGGAGTTGTACTCTATTTGATGATTTTATATTGCTTTGACTATTATATATACTAATAGTGCAAGTACACTTGTCATTTGATTTGAGTGTGTAAGTACAAGGTTATTTTTTCACTTGAACATTAGGAGTTTAGAAAGTAGATTCAGAGCACTTCAACTCCTATTCATGTTGTATCTTCAAATGTTAAATTTAACTATCTTTATTTTATGATCGAAGCTTAGAATGTGTTGATTTAAAAAAAAGCATCTTAGGACCCCTTTTTGGTCCCCCATATTAGTATACATACCCAATTTGGCAAGTATAATTAGTGATGGGATTGTTACTCGATGGATTACAATGAGGTATCATCCTATACTTATCACTGCAACATCCAACCTCAAGCTAAGGACATTGGCATGTGAGAATTTTTTATTGTCAAACATTAATATCATGGTATTGCCATAAGCTTTGAGAGGATTTTTTTTTGTATGAATCAAGGAAAAGTTACAAAGAATAACAACTACATCAAGTAGTTGGATGAGAGATGCATAGTTCAACAAAAAACCAATTATGACAAATCAATACAGAATACAATAGGCCAATAATTGGCATTACAATGAAGGAACATGACAAAACACTTTACAAAGATCCACATGGCAGTTGCTTTGAAGATGATTCACTTGGCCTTTTCTTAGAAACTTTCCCAGTGAAATACATCTGTCATTTCTTAGACAGAAGTTAGATGGGTGTATCCATATGGAAAAATCTAACTTTAATTCAGGCACTTTCAACTACGTAAGTCACTAGTCATCACCATGTTATTAAATAAATGTTCACATTATGTCATCATTGTAGGTCATGCATCTATAAGGTGGCCCTAGAATGATGACTTTGTAGTACTTCCCAACACTTCAAATCCTCTCAAAGAAATACCAATAGGGTCATTGTATGAGATGGTAATTATGAAAGATATGTATGTGGTTGTCTCTATTACAACCAATGATTCTTGTTGAGTATATGTTTCATGTATTGTCACCAATGATGTATGATTTTTTATGGACTACAAGATATCTCTGACATGTATATTAATGTCAAATCCAATATTTCCAATAGGAATATATATGTGAATTGTGGAAAATGTGAATGCAAGGTTATTGATCTCTAATCACAATGACTGATGGAATGTTCTTTATGCTCTTGAAAGGAAAGGATGAATTATCGGTATAAAATGATAACCTCTAGATCACATAATATAAAAGTATGAAATGGTGACAATACTTGCAAATTTATCAATCCAAATAGTTCTTAAGAGACTTCACCAAATTGAGATTGATAGAAGACTAGAGAAGATATCTCACATCTAAATTGTAATCTCCTAATGAATTCCAATGATGAATTACAAAGACAAATGAAATCAATAGTTGACTAATGATTAAGTTACTTTATCAATTCCAATATATGTATGATGTTCAACCAATGCAAAACAAGCTAGTTGGCTAACTTAGAATGGTACCAAAAGTTTAATTCAAGGTGTCACTTGAATTGAGCTCCCTTGCAAGGCTAACTAGATCTTTGTTGTAATGTCATGGAGTTTGTAAGTATCACTCCACCTACCTATTCACAATTTAGTCTACAATCCATTTGGGGGTGGTAACTAGTGCTCGAAGTTAGCTCAATGTTTACTAAGTTAAAGAGATCCATCTAGAAATAACTAAGGAACCTACTATCTCCATCAATGATGATATTCCTCAAAAGATAATGCAACCTAAAAATATCTTGAAAGAATGATTTAACAACCTAAACTATTCAAAACTTTGAAGGTATGTAAATAAATAAGTGTGCTTGGTCAAACAAGTAACCACCACATAAATGAGATCCTTACCATATACCTTGGGGATTCCTATGATGAAATCCATTTAAATTATCTAGCACTTCTTATCCAAAATGGGTAAAGGCTAGACTAACCTTGTTGGGAAGGAATGATTAGACTTGTTATATTGGCATGTGGCATACCTATGGAATAAATAGAATATTAAGAGGGTGGGTTAATCCGTAGACCCTAGATCTTTTAATTTTAAACCCCAACTTATACTTTTCATTCATTGAAGAAAAAACCAAATAAATAGTTGGAAGATGAATGACATGAGCACAAGATAAGACCGCATTTTTATCATGGAAAACCCAAATGAGAAAAACCATAGAGAGGGTTAGATCTCAATATTGTATAACTAGTTATAGAATATTACAATTCTCACTACACGACTCATTGTCGGAGGGCTCACTATCCAAGAAAGAGAGGCTCTCTACCAAGAGAGACTATGAAATAAAATATTATAATTGCATCTGATGTATGCATAAATCAGTTCCTATGTAGTTCAAGACGTAGACTTGATACACTTCTTATGTCCTTTAATGATTCATAAAACCTAATATCCTTTTGTAGATTCAAACACTCATTGGTTTCCCATACATACTTACTTCTATATTTATATCTCTCTATTTTTCTCTATCTTTAATGATGTATATATACTATTTCAACCATGTATTGTGTCAGCTAAACTCAAGTACCAAGTACTTGGTTAGGATAAATCATTAAACATTTCATCAAGAATATGCTTCACATTTGCCTCAATATGTCATCTAAACTGCTATCAATATTGATGTCCATTTGAGATTACATGTTTTAATCAATTCTTAGTCCTAGTCAAAATTTATAATATCAAGAACAACCATGTGATGAAGTGTGGAAAAATTAATCAATTGTCTTGTTTTAGAGGAATTAAGAAACTAGAAAATAGAGTTACCAATAAAAAATGCAAACAAACTGAACCACCAAAACTCATGAGAAATTGAATATAGGTACACCAATAGTACTAGAGTGTATTGTCAAAAGTGCATAACCATATTTATCTTTGTGGAGAAATATGATTAAAAAATGCATCAATGAATGTCTCAATAACCATAGTAGACCGAATCAACAAAAGTGTGTTGACATAAATGCCAACCAATATGGCAGTAAAAACATTCTCCTTCATCAATGACAGCATTTCCAACATTATCCCCTTTTTCATTTATGGAAACAAAACAAAAACCACAATTTGTTCAAAATGAAAACTAGGTAAAAATTCCCCCTAAGTATGATGTCCCTTTTTTTGTTTCTCCCTTTTTTTGTTATTCCCCCCATTTTCCATAAAGGACATAGAGTAACAAAATGATACCAAAAGTTGTGAAATACAAACTCCCTATTACCTTTTAAGTAAAAATCTTTTTATAGTTTGTCTTTATTTTAGGATGGAAGGCATTCCATTAATGGATAGCAGTTAGAAGCATTGAGCTCTAAGTGTTGCACTGCACCAACTGGTCAACAACATTGAATAAATCATATGGCTCTAACAAAGTTGATTCTCCTTTTTAACTTCTTCCAACAACTTCACATAATGTTCTAATTTTATTTCGACAATCTCTTTGACTTTCCATAAGGTTTTGGTGAAGTCATCCCTACTCCTTTGTAGTTTTATCAATTCATCTTGGAGTATATTTACTATTTTCCTTTGTGTGTCATCCTTATCAGAAAACATGTCAAATGTTACTATTAGATTGTTCAAATCTAACTCAATCAATCTTATCTTTGTGCTTCTTAGTAGTATCAAGACATTTGAGATAGTATATGTATATGCTTTCCATTGCACTAACATAAATCATCATTTCCTTTATGTAATATGTAAACTTCTCCGTTGTAGACTCATGCCTTTTCCAAAAATTCTTCAATAAGTTTTCTTCAACAGACAGCTTAGTCAGATGTTCATTCACATGTTTAAATAAGACATCAAGAACTAAGTTCACAATATCACATGGAACAATGTTGTTTTGAAGCATATGAGTAATCAAAGCTTCTTCTATTATCACTTTTTCATACAAGGGTTTGGAAAAATAGTATCACCCAATTTATTTATGTTGTCAATTGTACCTTTAAGAGTCTTCAATATCTTTTCTACTTCAAACAAGTCCTCATCAAAGTCATTTGAATCTTCTTTAGGCAAATCTTTTTCATTTCCACTATTGAATTCCTTTTGTTTTTCAACATCATCTATGATTGGTTTAGGTTCATTCAAGTCAATGACAACTGCAATTTCCTTCTTGTTGTCTATCTTCTTCTTCTCTTCTTTGACATGGAGGAGGAGGGGGCCTCACTAGTTTTCTTTTTCTTTCCAGAGTAAAATCCTTCTAAAGTAGTACATATCAAAGAAACTATTCCAATCAACTCTTCATAGGTGCCAAACTTGTCCTCAGTGAAATCTATAGGACACTTGAGTAGATCTTTTGTACTTAGTACACATTCCTCCATATTGATTTCATATCCAAAATCTTTCTGTCATAATTTCCTACGAAGAATTGCTTCCATGAAGCAATGGTATATGTCCACTAAGAATGCAATGTTTTCTCTGTATTTTTCCACATAGTCTTCTGGGATTTTGTACCTAGAAATGAGATACTTCTACAACTCAGTGAAATATTTTTTGCAATCATAATTTTTTCTTTCTAATATGTTCAAGTGGTGATAGATTAGTTTTCCTATGGGGAAATCTTCATCCCATGCAACATTCTCCTTCAATGGACGTGATCTCATAAATAAAATGCTAATAAGACTACCAGGGACCCATAACAAGAAGGTGCATAACCTTCCTTCTTGGTCAACATCAAGTTATGTAGTAGTTGTAATCTCAAGAATTAACATAGATCAAAGTCATTATCTTCTTTCACCATCTCACATGCAACATATACTACAATTGTTGAAGTGGAACTTTCCCTATTTTAGAATTAAATTTTATATGTTATACCAAAAGCTACATATTTTATCATAGGGTCTACAATTGTATCAATTCACAACTCTCTGATCTCTTATTATACTAGTCAATTCTGTAACTTTCTTATTTTTTACTGAATTCATGATTAGTATAGAACTGGTTGAGAATAAACACATCACTTCTTTGATTTCTTCTTTAGTTATTTGGTAGGGCCTATCTAGCCATTTATAATAATCTTGTATTCTTCTCAATACAATTTCAATTACTTCTTAATCAATTATCATAAAAAATTCACTCCATGTGTCCAAGCCTTTGCGATCTAGGTCAGACGTTCTTTGCATCTTGTCTCTTGAAAGAGAATCTTTAAGATTTCTTAACTTATCATTGTCAGATTCTTCAAATTATACTTCAATTTATTTGTAAATATATTCAATATAGATAACCCTATTAGGTAGTTCCAAAAATGCGCCATCCAATGAAACCCTTATTGATTCATTTAAGAATTTTTTGAATTTAAGAAGAGTCTCATCATTACAACTCACGAGATTTATAGGATCCATGAGAGAAATACCTTTTTGCGGTTTGTAACTTTGGATGCAAAGCTTCCTTCACACTTCAAAACTCACCAGCACACAAAATTAAAAATGATAACCAAAAATCTACTTCATTTTCTTTTAAATGCACTTCGGGATTTTCTTCCATAACCATCAAATCATCCAAAAATTTGTTAAAACTATTTTATCTATCTACACAACAACTTTACTTTGTTCCATGAAATTCCACAATTCAATATTTTCTATCACTGATTTCACCAATAGCTTTGTCTTGTTATTCTATAAAATATATTATGTTGTGATTCAATAGCACCACTTTCTTTGGTAGGGGAAATAGATCTTCTTTATAACTCCCCCTAAGACAAAGCATATTTAATTAGTTTTTTAAGGTGGTTTCTATAGCAGATCTAGGTGCAACCATATTGTTTGATGCATCTACTTCTTTCCTTTCCCATATCTTGTTCATTTCTTTTTTGACTTAACTTCTATGCCATTCTTCTTCATGGGCTCATTCCTTGATGTATCATCATTTTTGTTAGAATTGTTAATCTTTCCTTGGTTGTATTATTTATTTATTTAAGGATAAACCAAGGTATCCTCCTTTTATTTAATTAGGACATTCCTATGGAATCCCTAAATGTATTTTGTCCTCTAGTCCAACTGGGAGGACATGTCATGATTTGTAATTCCTTTAATAAGGAAATTAGCTTACCATCCTTATGAGGATATTGACGCTTTGAAAACACCTATTATGGATGATGGCATTCATATATTGGTGAGTTACTTAGTAACTCCTCTCCTCATCTCTATTTAAGAGATGCTCCTCTCTCATTTCTCTTGATGAAGTTATTGTAATGAGCAACTCTCTCTCTCTCTCTCTCTCTCTCTCTCTCTCTCTCTCTCTCTCTCTATATATATATATATATATATATATATATATATATATATATATCTCTCTCATTTTAGGCTATGGCCTCATTCATAATGTCACAAGGGGTTTTTCTTTATTTTTCCCCTTTCAAAATCTTGTTGTCTCCTTGTCTTGGATTTTGGATTCTTGCTCCTAGTTCTTGGTTTTCTCATGGTAACATATTCTTCATTATCTGTCTCTCTTGGATTACTTTCTTTGCTTGCTCTCATTATTTTTCTTTACATGGTATCAAAGCTTGGGTTGCTAATCCTTGTTTGATTATAGTTTTGAAGGTTACCATTCTTGGGAGCACATCTCTTGGAGACTTCTGTTTGAGAGAGTAGATTAGCTTCATTTTTCTAACTTCTTTGTGTTATAGGTTTTATTTTAGTCTTTTTTTCTAGTTTCTCTAACCCTCTTTGGTCAGCTTGCCGCCAAAGAGTTGCATTTGAATTTTTTTTGGTTTGGTTGGTTTACTACCAAACCCATTTCAATCTTTATTTAGTTTTGATAACCTCTATCGAGAAACCGCAAGGTTTATCTTCTTTACTCTCACGTTTCATGTAGGTTATATACTAATCATTTTTACTCTGTATTAATCATTTTTTCTTGCAAGATTAAAAAAAAACTAATATCTCATATTTTTTTAACAATATCTTTGTGCATGCAGGTTTATTTTATTTTTTTATTAGGCATATCTCTATTCTAATTTATGCCTCTATTATTCTTTCACATATCTTTGGTTTTATAATATTGTGCATGCAAGTTTCATAATATTACTAAATTATAAATCTTTGTTATGACAATACCTCACTCAGTCACTCATAACTTTTGAATCCAGACACATTAAGAAGATCACTCTAATCAAAACCTTAAAAACTTTGTCCTTAACAACATATCCAAAATTCAGACAAATCCAACGGTTGACCTTCAAGATATGGCCTCCGCACCAGGACTATATTTTCCATGATAATCATTCATTTATCCTTTCTTTTTTTATGTTTGTTTTTTCCATTATATCTTTGTTATCCCCTTGCACAACCTTTTTTTTTATTCTCAGCTTTGGGATCCTTTGCGGTATTAGATCTTTGATTTTCCCTTCATTGTTTCAGAATTAGTATCAATTAGCTTTATCCATGTCCTTGCGTGAGTTTAATCTTTCTTTGTCAAACATTCATCTCTCCTTGTGTGAGTAGCCCACCCTTGTTGGTTGTATGTGTGGTTCAGTCTTTGTTTCTTCCTTGCTCTTGTGTGCCCTTATCTCCCTTTTCCTGGTCCATTGGGTGAGTTCATTTATCCCTTGCGCATTTTTTTTACCAACTTTCTGGTTGAGTAGCTTGTTGGTTTATTTTTAAACCAATCTCCCTTGCGTATCTCCATTTTTCTCCATCTTATACATCCTATTTATCTATCAGGTTTTGTCCTCTAATATTTGCCATATCGGTTATGTATTCATGTTTTTGTAGTTCTTCTAAGATTCTCTAATTCAATTTAGTTTATTTCATTAATTTAGCTTGGAATTTGAATTTTTAGTTGACTATCTTCTCAATTTATTTGACTGATTTTTTGATTAGTTTTTCTAATTTGAATGTTAGCTTAATATTATTTAAAACCAAGTTGTATTGTTATAATAAATCAATTTCTTTTATTATTGTAATAAAATTCAACTCGTTATTTCATTATTTTTAAATTCAAAATGTTTAATTTTAATGCTAGTTTAAATTCAAATAGTTTTGATAAATTACAATCAATTTCTTTATTATTGTATTATCCAAATCATTGTTTTATCTCTTTAATCTGTTCTTTTAAAGTAAAAATATTTAATTTATTAATTCATTTAAATCTTTGTGCTTATAGTTTTATAATGTTTTAATAACATTTAAACCTTAAAATTAAAAGTTTTCATTCATTTTATTCTTTGTTTAAATTTAAAATTAATTAGTATTTATCACTTTATCTTTTTATTCAAATTATAATGTCCTTTTAAATCATTTAAATAAAATTTTAAACAAACTTTAACAAAAAATTACCTTTGAATTTAAGTTCAATCATATCATTATTAACATTAAATTAAATTGTGTTTTTATTTTCATTAGTCGTCACTTATTATTATTTCTAACCTCTTTTTGTGTACTTAGTGTATGCACCCTGAAATGGTCACCTAGACTTTGGGCCCCCATTCAATAATTTATCAATTTCTTGAATCAACATTTTTCAATTCAATATCAATTTCCTTGATCAAATCCTCATTCTATCATTTATTCGATTATCTTCTATGGGCTAACCATTTTATCCTAAGTCTTTATTTAATTAAAAGGAATTTCCTCCCCTTTTATTAAATAAAAAGTTATTTCCTCCCCATATGAGACAAAAAGGCCTTTTAATTCATTTTATCCTTGTGACTCCATGCCTAGGGAGCTCTAGGTCACTTTCTCAAGGTTTTCCATTCATGGATTCTCTTGGAAGTAATGACTTAGAGAAGTGCACAATTTGAGTGTACATTTTTGGCACCCACCGTGGGGCAGAACACTCTTGTTTTGTCCTTCTTTTCATGCATTTTCGTCAATTTTCATCATATTTTGCTTGCTGTTTTGGCTATTTTTCCATACTTTTTGATAGAATATCGTACAAAAGTCTTCCAATATTGTACGATAGTTTTTTGTATACTCATGTGATACTTTTCCAGTAAAAGTATCATACACCCTTGCAGGATTCTGTCGCATTGGTTTTTTATACTCTGTCACATGTAGGTAGCACGAAGTATCGTATAGAGAGAAAGTATCGTACCAGTATACTGAGAAGTATCTATGATTCTTTCTCTGACAGAACTATTGCTCAACCCTAGCAGTGAGTGATTTTGATTGTTTCTTTGCAGGATTTGATTTATTTGCTTCAGATTTTTGATTTGTTGTGGTAGAACAGGGTTTATTTGCAGATTATTCTTTATTTTATTGTGCTAACCTTTGTGGGGCTAACAAGTTGTGCTTGTAGGTGCCTTCATTGTTTGAAATATTTACCAAAAAGAATGCATGTCAAAGCTCCAAATGCATAAGGGCTACTAATTGTTTTTGCAGGGCTGCCCAAAGCATAAAAATTAATCAAGTGCTTGTTTATTGCTTTCATTTTAAGTGTGGCATATACTAGTTGTTTCTTTTCATAGGCACTTAATATCTTGTTGTAGGAATCTTTTGGTGGTAGGAGAGTATGCTCTTCACCCTTGTGGTGAACCAGAAATCTTGACCCATCTTTGGATTTTGAAAGAAAGAGGGTAATTGAACCTTTGCTTGGTGTGTTTGGGAGAAATTTTTGAGCTAAGAGAGTATGCTCTTCACCCTTGAGGTGAACCAGAAATCTTGACACTCAAAGGTTGATCCTCTCTTTGTTTAGTTTTAGAATCCTTTAGCAAGCCTGCTCTTGAGCAATCAAGAGGAACGACCCAAGTGGGGACAAGCCTATAGCCAACTATTCTGACCCACTATAAAATCAAGGCTATCAAGGACACAAAATCTTGGTAGATGTAGTACTTGTCTTCACTTGGTGTGAGTACTTGTGGGATTGTGACCATGAGGAAAATGCTAAGCAAGAATGCTTAAGGTACTCTTGTGGCTGGGAGGTCTGTTACTTGCTGCAAGGTAAGGAGTCCCTTTGGGGAGCAAGAGGGGTATTACAAATGGAAGCCCTTACTAAGAACCATAGATAGAAGCTACCCTATTTTGTCGCTTAGCATCTTGGTGCAAGGATTGATCCTAGTGGACTAACCCATATCACCCCAAGATTACTCACCATTTGTGTTCCTTTGGTTGTGTCATTGGCACTTCCACGACAAAGCCAATATCTATTGTGGGCAACCACTTTGTGTAAGGCAATGGGACATCAAGTGTGGGCCAAGTTGTTAAGTATTGAGCCTTTGTCCTTTTAGGCTAGTAAGTGCTTGAAGTGTTCTCACTGTGATCTACCCATGTAAACATTTTCAAACATCAAACATCACAGTAGCATTCATAGGATCTTTTTTCTTTGATATCACAAGTGTTTGTCTTGGAAAGGTTGCTTTTGCCCTTGTACAAGTGTTTTATGACATGTTTGATCACCTACTATTTGCAAACTTGTCTAATTACTGCTAGTACTATGTTTGAAATTGAAAAATCCAACCATCAGATTGCAACTTCGACCAAATTACCCTCAAAAACTAAAATTTATCACACAGGCTAGTTTTTGAGGGTAATTTATCAGATTGCAACTTCGTTGCTGCACAACTGTCACATAGATTGCCTAGATTTTATCACATAGGCTGCCTGGAAACTATCAGATAACCTTTGTAAGGAATATTGCCTGGCCAGATTGTATTGCCCCAGTATTCTTTGAACTATTGCATAGAGTCTTTTTGCTATCTATTTGATTTGTGTCGCTTTCAGTTTTTTCGTAGTCGACCAGATTTTAGTAGGTTACTTACTCTGCTACTAAAAACCTATTTGTACCTTGGGTTCTTGTATTTAGACATCTTGAATTAGTGATATTTGGTTTCACAAGTGATCTTGTTTGTCATTGATAAGTTAGGAATCATCCTTGTTGAGAAAATCAACCTTTAGACTCTTTGATAGCACACTTGGAGAGTGTTAGTAGTCTTTTGTCCAAATTCACTTCCATAAAAATTCAATTTCAATCAAAATATATTTTGGGTAAATCATCCTCCTGATCCATGTGTTAGGATAATTATCCTTTTATTATACACCTCTGTGGCAATGTTGGTTTATACCTCTTGTCAACTTTCTATCTCACCATCTCTTTTTTTTGGACATTTGAACACTTCTACTATCCTAGTTTGATATCAACATTTCTTAGGGTCATTTTATCACCTAGGATTCTTTCTTTCATGTCGGTTATGAAAAGGTATCAAGTGAACCAGGGAAAATGACCTCAGGTAGTTTTTGAACAATTACCCCTAGTCCATCGCCAAAAGTGAAAGGGAAAGGAACCTGTCTTTGATCAATCTCCTAGGAATACTGTAGAAGTTTGGTTTGAACCTAAGAGCAGTCTTAGTAAGTTGAGTACTTCCTTACCACCTTCTCATTCGAATATGGACATGAGTTACAACATGACTCAGAGGGAGAGGGAAGCCATGGATCAAAGTCTTGATGACATTTTTCAAAGGCATAGAGAGAACATGCTATTTGGTGATGACAATCAACTAGAATCACCCCCTATCAATACCAGATATTTAGATGCCCATCAAAGAGTTGAAAGATATACAAGATGAGCTCACCAAGATGAACGGTCACAACATGAAGACCAAAACAATGAATCTTGTGATGCTCATGTCAATGCAACATTTACTAATGACTTGTTCAAGCATTCTAGACCAAGTTCTCCTCTCCGAACAACCTCTAGATATACTAGTGAAAGGCTTAAAGGGATTGAACGCAAAAAGAAAGATTTTCTAGAAGAACAAGCCACAAAGGAAGAAAATTTTAGACTCCTAGAGGTGGAGCAATAGGCCTTATTGGACATAGAGAGGAGAGCCACACAAGAAGAAAGAGATAGGATTTTTGCCCAACAACTCAATGACCAATACAACAACATGTGTGCTAGTGGTGGAAACAACTCTTCTCCACCCACTCCTCCTAAAACTCCATGAAGTGGAAGGTATTCAAGATTACCCTCAAGATCTCCTAGCCCTAGAGGAAGAAGGGCTTCACAACATGCGCATTATAGGAGAAGAACACCTCCTAGGAACTCAAGGAAACCATCTCAATGTGCCCACAATGGTTCACAGTATGGAGGAAGTAGCTCAAGTCTTGATGTCAATTCTCAAGACTTAATGAGAATGCAACAAGAGGCACTTTTCCAACAATATGTGGAGCAAAAGAAGCATAAGTTCCTAGAGAGCTTGATCAAGAAGGGTGTGAGGGTCCCTTACAACTTTGATGTGGACAAAAAGATCAAGAAACAAAGCCCATCACAAGAAGAGGAAATCAAGAAAATGAAAAGTATGATGGAGAAAATGATGGCACCCAAGAGTTCTTTCAACCTTGACTCTATTTGACCCAATCCTTTTGACAGGAGTGTGAGTAGGAAGGATTTTCCTAGAAAATTTGAAATCCCTGAATACGACAAGTATGACGGCAATGGCGATCCACATGATCATGTGTGTCATTTCTACATCATGAATTTTGAATTTCACCAAGATGATTCCTATCTTCTAAGATTGTTTCCAAGGAGTCTCAAGGGCCAAGCCATGGAGTGGTTTACCAACATAACCCATCTTGTCAAAACTTTCAAAGAAATTGTCCACAGATTTGTTCAACATTTTGCATACAACTTGTCAAGATTAGTCACTATGTTAGACTTGTGCAATTTGAAGCAAAACCAAGGGGAGTCACCTTCTTGCAAAGATGGAGACGACTGTGCTCTCACTATTCCAGGACTATTCCTGAGCATGAAAGGATTGATATCATTATTAGCAACTTGGTGCCTGAAATGCGGTATGAGGTTTAGAAGATGGTCTTTGATTCCTTCGACACTAGGGTCAAAACT
The DNA here is from genome assembly GCA_027943335.1 of Chamaecyparis obtusa. Lineage (NCBI taxonomy): Eukaryota > Viridiplantae > Streptophyta > Pinopsida > Cupressales > Cupressaceae > Chamaecyparis > Chamaecyparis obtusa. The sequence goes on along the minus strand of BSBK01009620.1, from coordinate 455,501 downwards.
GCATGTCAGATTGAGGATGTCTTGAAAGAGCAAGGAATTTTGACCAAACATAGCAATAACAACAACGGTCAAAATACTAACAACTCTAATAAGGACAAAGGCAAGAACTCGCACTGGAACAAGAATAAGAAAGTAGTCAATGATGGAGTTGTGGACTCTTCTCAACCCAAGGATCAAGGTGTCCTTCATTTGTTTAGTGAAGTTCAAGCCATGAAGCTCAATACATCCTCTAATACACAAGAGCATAAACCAAAGTATCAGGATAAGCCTAAAAAGGAGAGGTGACAATTCTCTAAACTTGGTGACTCGTATGAGGATGTTTTCAAAATGATCATTGCCAACAACCTTGCACAACCTCAAGATCCAACGAATTTCCACATACCTGACGTTAAGCCACATTGGTGGAATGAAAAAGCTTTCTACAAATTCCATAATGGCATTGGACATGACATTGAGCATTGCTGGAAATTTAAACACATTATTCAGGATCTTATTGAAAGTGGAAAACTTCAGATTGACAGGTTGAACACCAATGCAGACCATAAGTCATTCAAGGAGCCTTTGCCCAAATATGAAAACGCGGAAGCCTCTAAAATTAAGAACGGCAAGGCTGAAATAAACTATACTTACATGTCTACAAAAAATGTTGTCAATATGCTCGAAGTTGCAAAAGAAAGTGTCAACATGATGGGAAGCAAAGATCCATATGGCTATGATTCTCCTCCTATATTTGATGAAGGACCTGTCATGGTGTTAAAGGGTCCCAACTCTAAGATGTCATCCCAAACCCTTAACGCTATCACAAGAAGTCAAAGTCAAGGTCCTGTGGTTATTAGAGGTCCTAGTTCCAACCAGTCCAGCAAACCCAAGCAAGTGACATCCAAAAATGTCACCACCAAATCAATTGTGAGTCCTCAGCTAAATTATAACCTTGTTGGTTAGCTACAAAGAACGCTAGCTCATATTTCAATCTTTAAACTTTTAGAATTGTCTCCAAGACATAAACAAATCCTTGAGGATGCTTTGTGTGTAGCAAATGTTCCTAACAACATAGATGTTGACCAATTCTAGAACATGGTTAACCACCTTGCCAGCCCTCATTACCTAACATTCTCAGAAGAAGATGACAAAGCTTTGAGCCATCCGCATAATCTTTCCCTTCATAACGAAGTCATGATTCACAAGACCCGTGTTAGGCGCATGTTGATTGATGGGGGTGCTTAGCTCAATATTTGTTCTTTGAGTCTATTGAAGATCCTAGGTTATTTTGAGCAAGTTATTGATACCTGGAAGAAAATTACCATTAAAGCCTATGATGAGGCAGAGAGAAGTTCTAAATGGTTTTTCATCCTTCCTGTCAAGATTGGCCCTGTTGAAAAGGATATTTTGTTCCAAATTGTTGATGTCGGTCCTCTAGCATATAATATCCTACTTGGTAGACCTTGATCCATGATAGGCAAGCAATGCCATCCACCTACCATAAATGTGTTAAGTTCCCCTATACTAGAGTAGAAGTCTATATACTTAGGGCTAGCACATTATCTATAAATGCAATTTCAGCAGGGACTCACATTCCTCTCAACAGGGAAGTAGAGAATTTCAATGCAACCCTAGCACAATGCAAGGATAAGTTTAAGTCCATGGACCTTGGTATGGGGGGATATCAACTTGATTCCTTTACAAAACTTCTAGTGTCACCTAGATCCTATGGAAAAACTTCACAAGAGATGCATCCTTCATCTTCAACCATGGCTTTTTTTGGTACATTTTTAGAATCCTTGGTTCCTGTCCAAGATGAAAAAGAAGAGGTGGCTGTCAAGGACTAGATCTATAGAGAAGACAAATACATGCATAATGAGAACTTCTCTCCCTCTCCTAAGGCATATGGAAGAGGGTACACTCTTGTCAAAAATATGGGTTATCCAGGACATGGTCCTCTCAGTCACAGATTAGATGCAAGAGCTAAGCCTCTTGATCATGCTCTTTTTGGCTACAGGTCTAAAAAAATGGTTGGCCTAGGTTTCAAAAATCAGAACAAGAACCCTGTTCCTATCCTTGGTGAGAGGGATAGTGAGGATGAAACAAAGTATATGCCCAATTTGACAAATCAACAAGACGTGTGAAGATTGGGTCCATTCCACTAATCTTGTTTGGGGAGATTTAGATACTCCAGTTGACCATACAATAGTTTTAGGCCTAGAACAAGAGGAATCCACTGTTGAAGATCCTATTCAAGAACATTAATACATGAATGACATTCAAGAAGGTGTTACCCTTGGTGACATTAGAGCTTCCACATCCAAACGTCATAAACATGCTTGGTGTAAACATCCCAGTCGGGATTCAGAAACAGACTCACATGAGTATGAATGGGAATCTCTCTCTAATTCTTCTATAGTTGACATGGATGTTGATGTCATCCATACATATAGTTCCCAACTTGAGGTAGCTAACGAGTCCAGTGTAGGATTAGAGGATTTGAATCTGCAAGTCACTTTAGTGGATGATGCTTCGCTTGGTAGGATAAATCCTGATTTGGGTACCTTAGAGGGATACCTGACAAACCCTAACTATGCAATCACCAAAGATGATACCATTCGTATCCACAGAATTGAACCCATCACTGACCTACCTCTTTCTCACCCACACCTAATTGATTGGTCCTAATGTTGTCAAGAGCCTAGGCTCTTAACTTTCTAGAATAACTATGAGATAGCATGTTACCTAAATGCCCTTGTGTCCATAGTCTCTTCCACTAGCGAACCAACTACAAGCATGATAGAACTAGATATCAAGTACCTTAGTCACAAAATAAAAAGAAAATAAAAAAAGAATAAGAGTTCTGATTGTGAAAACCACTATGTGGCGGTGTCAAAACCTAAAAAAGTAAAAATAAAGGATGTATCCAAGGGTGAAAACCTCTCTGAGGTGCCTAAGTATGAGGTACTTGATCATCTCCAAAGTTAATTTCAAGATAGATCTTCAGTGCTTGTTGAGCATACACAACCAGTTAATTTGGGTACAGAAGAGGCTCCACAAATAGTGCATTTGGCTCAGTCTCTATCAACACAGGAAAAAGAAGCATATACCAAGTTCCTACAGAGCAAGAAGATTAATTTTTCTTGGACTTACTCAAACATGCTAGGGTTGGACACTGATCTCATTATGCATCACTTATCCATAGCTCCAAGTGTTAAACCAGTGAAACAAACATTGAGGAAAATGCATCCTCACATAGCTCTTCTCGTCAAAGCAAAACTAGAAAAAATCCTTAGTGTAGGATTTATAAGAGTCGTTGACTATGCTGAATGGATATCCAATATTGTACCAATTTCAAAACATGACAAGTCCATTCGTGTCTGCACAAATTTTAGGGATCTTAACAAAGCATGCCCAAAGGATGATTTTCCACTTCCAAATATAGACATGATAGTGGACATGACCGCGGGTTATGAGATCTATTCCTTAATGGATGGTTTTTCGGGATATAATCATATTAAAATAGCTTCTAAAGACCAAGAAAAGACTGCATTCACTTGCACATGGGGTACCTACTGCTAGAACGTTATGCCTTGTGGATTGAAAAATGCAGGAGCTACTTATCAAAGAGCTATGATAACTATCTTTCATGACATGATGCATAAGAATATGGAAGATTATGTGGATGACACCTTGGAAAAATCTAAAAAAAGGGATACACAATTAGGTGATTTAGAAGTCATTCTAGATCATATGGAACAGTTTCAATTAAGATTAAATCCTAAAAAGTGTGCATTTGGAGTCACCTTTGGAAAAATTCTAGGATTTATCATTTTAGTCAAAGGAATAGAGGTGGACCTAGAGAAAGTTCAAGCAATCTTGGATATGCCTCCTCCCAAAAACATTAGCCAAATGAGGAGTCTTCAAGGATGCCTTCAATGTATAAGGAGGTTCATTTCACAACTAGCAGATAGAGCTCAACCCTTTAATAAGACTTTTCATAAGGGGGTTAAATGTGTCAGGAATGAGGATTGTCAAAAGAGCCTGGACCAAATCAAGCAGTACTTGGCTAATCCTCCAATCTTAATGCCTCGTATCCCAAGAAAACCACTCATATTGTATGTTTCAGCAATAGAATCTTCCTTGGGGGCATTATTAGCTTAACTTGATGACACTAGGAAAGAAACAGCTATATACTACATCAGTCGTACTCTTGTGTCATATGAGGTCAATTACACTAGTATTGAAAAATCTTGCCTTGCAGTGGTGTTTGCTTCCCAAAAGTTGTGACATTACATGCTTGCACATACAATACACCTCATTGCAAATATTGATCCTCTCAAATATTTTCTTGGTAAGGCTGCTCTCATAGGTAGACTTGCTAAGTGGATGATGATCTTATCAGAATTTGACATAGAGTATGTTGAGCATAAAGCTATAAAAGGACAAGCCATTGCATATAAATTGGTTGATTTCCCAATTCAAGACAGCATGCCTATTCAAGTTGAATTTCCAGATGAGCACATAATTTACATGACTACAAGAATATGGAAGATGTTCTTTGATGGCTCTTTCATGCAAAATGGTTCATGAGCTGGAGTGTTATTTGTTTCTCCTCATGGGTACACAATTCCTAAGTCCTACAAACTATTGTTCCCATGTAAAAATAACATCGTTGAATATGAGGCTTTGACAAATGGACTAAAAATGGCAATAGAATGGAGAATCATAGAGCTGCATACCTATGGGGATTCAAAATTAATAATCAATCAAGTTAATGAAGAATACCAAACAAAGGATGAAAAATTGATACCCCGCAAGAAAATGGTCGATTCATTGAGACAATATTTCACCTTTGTTACATTTCAACAAATCCCCAGAGCAGAGAACAAAGCAACCGATGCTATGGCTACATTGGTTTCACTTCTTCAGTTAGAACATCATGAGTCTAGATTCAAATTCTTGGTGGAAGAGCTATACTATCCTATCTATGACTCCCAAGAAAGCCAAGTTGTTTGTACCCTTGTTGGGCATGAGTCATCCTGTTATGGTGCCATTTACTCATATCTCTGTGATGGCATTGTTCCCAAAACCTTCAACCATTCTGAACAAAAAAACTTAACCTAGAATGCCTCTCACCATATCCTTATCTCTGGTGATTTGTATAGGAGGGGTTTCGATGGGACACTTCTTAGGTTCTTGGAAAAGGATGAGTCCAATCAAGCGTTAGCTGACATTCACGAGGGCATTTGTGGAGGACATTCCAATGGTCTTGCCATGGCCCAAAGGTTGCTTAGGGTTGGGTACTATTGGCCTACCATGCAGACAGATGTAGTAGCTTTTGCTAAATCATGCAAAAAGTGTCAGAAACATAGTAACCTGATACATGCTCCAAGTAGGGAGCTTATTCCATCTATATCTCATTGGCCATTTCAGCACTGAACCTTTGATCTTGTTGGGTAGATTCATCCCAACTCATCAGGTGGACACAAATTTATCATCACTGCTACTGACTACTTTACTAAATGGGTAGAGGTTGTCCCACTTTCTGGTGCCTCAGGAAAAATAGTCTCTCTATTCATTTTAAATCATATCATCTGTCGGTATGGAGTGCCTTCTAAAATAATCACTGACAATGGAGGTCAGTTCAAAAATAAGGACCTTAAACAACTCTAGAAGAATTTCAAGATAAAACAACATTGGTCCTCCATTTACTTCCCGCAAGGAAATGGACAAGTAGAGGCTTCAAATAAAACCATTCTCAAAATTCTCCATAGAATAGTTCACAAGAATGGTAGAGATTGGCATCTACAGATAAATCTGGCCTTGTGGGTGTAATACCCCAAAATTGGCCTCAGTATATCAATCCTTCTAAACCATCAAAGTCCTATTATACTAGGCAATGATGTCTTCTAATGGACTCTACTTGACTTAGTGTCAAATATAGAAAACCTTAAATCTATATTAATCACATGCTACATTTAATATAATGGCTAAACAAACCCTATGATTGATTAATTTAAAGTCCTAGTACTTTTAAAATCCCCTTCTTCTATTAATTTAAATAAATACATTTAAATTAATTCACATTTCCCTTTTTAACCCACTTGGAATTAAATATTACATTTAATTCTATTTTCTTCTATTAATTTAAATAAATATATTTATCTATTTAAATTAATTCATATTTCCTTTATTTATCCACTTGAAATTAAATATTATATTTAATTCTATTTTCTTATATTAATTTAAATAAATATATTTATCTATTTAAATTAATTCATATTTCCCTATTAACCCACTTGGAATTAAATATTATATTTAATTCTATTTGAGCACATGACTTCTAATTCTAACCAAACTCATCTTTCTTACCCACCCACTAAAATTAAAATAATAATTTCTTCAACCTCTAAAGTCTTCACTTCTCCTCTCAAGTCAAAAACAACCACATGGAAGAAATATACTTTGTCCAAATAATCCAAAACTCCACAAACTCGGATTTGGACTTTGGGGTCATTTTTGGAGGCTCTTTTATGAGTCTTGGGCCACCTAGTGATCAAAAATCAACACCTAACCCTAAGTATATCAAGTGGGGAAGCTAAAATTGACTTTAACTACCTTCTAGAAGCCTCTTAACCCCTCCAAAACCTCACTTAAGCATTCCATACGAATTTGGGTAGGTTTCATTTTTCAAAGTGGATCCACCCATCCACCCCCCATCCACCCACTTTGAATTAAATAATTCAAATAAGAGAATCTCAACCCTTCATTTTCATAAAATCCTGACCGTTGATTCTCCTAAAAATCCTATAAATAGGACTTCATTTCCCTTTACAAAGAGAGCCTTCATGAGCATTGTTATTATAGATCTAAGGGATACAAATTCTTCTATCTTCTATCTATTTCTAAACCACACTCCTAATATTCTCATAGCATTGCTTTCAAACATATAGTGCATTTGAAGGCATTTGGAGAGCTACATCAACCCATCTTTGGGAGAAGAAAGGAGGACATGGGAACTAAATCTTGGAGGGAGTTTGCATTTAATTTCATTCTTTATTTCTAAGTTGTTTCTCATGAAGTAGATTAGATTTGTTTGCATGTTTCTTATATGAATCTTGTGGTTGTTTCATTTTCATGCATTCTAATCTAATTCTAGTCTTACATTTTGGTGAACCCGACGTGAACAATACTAACCTTTTGGTGTTTCTTTTGATGTTTTTATGCTTGTAGGGCTCTTGGGAAGCTTCCTCAACAATTTTTGCAAGATTGGACTATTTCTTCCACTTCTTCTTGTCTTCCATTCTTCCACTTTCTTGTCTCATTCTTGGCTATTCCCATTCCATTCTAAGGGTCTAAAATGAACTTCTAATGCATCTCATTTCAAGTTCTAAAGCTAATGAACTCTCACATTTGGATTTGGTGCACATAAAATGAACTCAAATCCTTCCATTTCTAATTTTTAAATGGCAAAATCAACCTTCACACTTAGCTTTAGAATGCTTAAAAAGAACCTCACATTTGGATTTGGTGCTCTTAAAATTGATGCAACTAGTTTTCAATCCAATCACTAAAGGCTAAATGAACTCTCATAGTTGGATTTGGCGCACCTAAAATGAATTCAACTTGTTTCAAAGCCAATTTCTAAATGCTCATGAATCCTCACATTTCCTTTTGGAGTACCTAAAAAGAACTTCACATCTTTGATTTTCCTAAAGGCAAATGAATCTCATCTAAGTAGGATTCAAAGTAAATCAACGTTCATTTCTTCAAGCTATGCTCTAATGTTCTTCAATCTTTTCAAATCTAGCTAAGTAGGGGTGAAAATTGATCAAATATCTCTCAAATTTGCATATTCTAAGGTCAATTAACTCTAATCTTTTGCAAATATACATGTTTCCAAATTGCTCACGCACAACAACACAAAGGTGAATCGCATTGCTAGGATTTGAGGTATTCTATTACATCTCTACAATATTTCAATTTTGGGAATAAAATGAACCTCTCATGTGTATGGCTTGTGTGATTCAATACTTTCATAAACCACATTTCAATTTTGGGCTCTAAAAAGAATATAGATTCAATTCCATGCATAAGTGTTTCACATAATAATTAGGTCCTATGAACACTACTTGTGGTTCTTGAGAGAGTGGGCTTCCAGCGAAGCTCTTCTCAATGAGAGAATCCTTGTAGGTAGGGAGGATACTGAAAATGTCTTGTGTTCCACTAGGTTTGTAGTCATTGACTTATTGATCGATGCATTCTCTCTTCGGAGAGATTGATAGACCATGAGTTGTTGACATCACAAACCTTGGTGAGACCATTTTAGTCTTAGCATGTCGGATGAACCTTGTTTGCTATGTTTTGGTGAGGTGAAGAGGCTAGAGGACTATGCTCTACTCCTTTTTTGGGTAGTATCAGAAACTCAAATCCTTGGATCCAAACCAAGTTCCAATGTGGTCCCTTTTGTGAGTCACCTTTTAGAGAGGGTTAACCATAGTGGACATTCCCTTTATTGGGTCAACCACATAGACGGAACCTCAAGTGGTAATAGCCATTTTCGCCATGGTAGTGACAACCGCTATATAAATGTCTTTGTGGAAGAAATCTCCACAGTTGTAGTTTCTTGTCGGGCTATCAGAACTCCTCAGCATCTCTGATTGATTAAATTCTTGGAATGTGTCAAAACCTTGGTGCGCTGGGATTGGAGTTCGCCCACTTGAAATTACAAAAGTCGCAGAGTCAAACCATTACTACGAACCATAGAGCAACCAAATTTTTCTTGCTAGGACTATGTGCGTAATTGAAAAATATTTTGAGAACATACACAAATAGTTCTTTAGGGAGTAGAAATACTAAGTCACTATCTTTCTTCATGTGCAAGGTTGCTTTGTCCCTTGCTCATTGTTTGAAAACAATGGTTTGCTTGCACTCCCTGATTGCTATCTTGCGTGCTTGTTTAACAAATAAAAACTGAGTTCCTGCATTTACAGCTACTTGATAGTTCAAACCCATGTGCTTGTTAACAAATGGTTTCAAAATATTCAAACATCCAAAACAGTTGAATCCTTTTCTGGTAAACACGGTCATCCCAAGCTTTCACGTAGTTCTGTTAGGAAACCTTATGTTAGGAATGAAATAGAGAGCAATAGCTTCCAATCCATTTTTCCAAGGAGATCCTTCTAGCTTGATTTTGCCTTCTAATTCATCTATCTGAATTTGGTCTCATCTTGTGTCAAAACCTTGTCAAGACAACCTCAAATCAATTCTCAAACAACGGCTAGGTGTTGTGAACTCGTGTTCACCATCTTTTGGGCATCTACCCATACAACTAGGGCACAATATCCTACACTTATGTCCAAATCATTTATTACCTAATCAACCAAACCAATCTTGACGGGGTTGTGTCATTTGATTTGTCCTAAATCAGGTCATCTATCAGTTGTCTTATCTTGCTCTTTTGGATTCACCAAAGATTGATGGTGGAAACTCAAGCATCCTCACACAAGAAACCCAGAGAAGAGTCTAACACTATACCCCCTTTGTCATTAGTTCACAAAAGTAACCCACCAACCCCTCCAGTATCAATACCAGAACAGAATCAAAATACCGCCATGTCTCAAGGTGGAACTAGTCATGGCTCTCAAGGTCATCAGTCTAAACATGGTGAGGACCGAGAACCCACACCATCTGAAATAGCCAATCACCAAACAATGATGACTTTCAAAGAATGATGAGACATTTCTTACGAGAAGAGAAAGAGGCTTATTTCTTACAACTAGCTCAACAAGGAGCCAAACTTCCTCCTAATTTCAATGTTGAAGATATCATCAAACATGAGGAAGAAACTCCCATCACTACTATGATGAAACAAATACATGCCATGCAAGTCAAACTTAACCAGATAGAAAAAGAGAAAAAACCCATGGAATTCTCTATGGAGGCTTTATGCCCCTTTCCATTCGGTAAAGACTTGTACATGCCACCATTCCCAAAAAGAATGGAAATACCCAAATATGACAAATACGATGGAAACTCTGACCCCCAAGATCATGTCAGAGAATTTTGTACACAATTCATGGAGTTTATGCATGAACCAACTTACTTAATCCACCTTTTCCCTTGATCTCTGGGAGGAGCGGCTATCAAATGGTTCTCTAAAATACCTCCAACTATCAAGACTTTTGAGGAGTTAATCAAACTATTTTATCAGCAATACTCCTACAACATCCAATGCCCAGTCACCATGATCGACATTTGCAATTTGAAACAAAAGTCAGGAGAATCCCTTCTCACTTTCCTCAAACGTTGGAGGAAGAAATTTTCACTCTATGCTCGGCAGATTCCAGAAAATGAAAAACTTAAAATATTCATCAACAACCTCATTCCGGAACTCAATTATCACCTCCAAATACAAAATCATACTTCTTTTGATAAGATGGTAGAAAATGCCATAAAAATTGAAGATGTACTTGTTCGTAAGGGAGACATATCCCTTTACAAGGAAAATAAGTTTGAAACAGGTTCTAATTCCAAACCAAAATGTCAAATTTTGGAATAAGAACAAAGGCATTGTCACAGATGGTGTTGTTGATACTCTCCGTGCCCCATCTGAGACACTAGCATTTAATCTCACTCTTGGCACCAAGGCCATCAAGGCTTCAGAATTGAAGACACCTGAACCTGCTAATAAAAAGTCATCTGAATATAAACCTTGGGCTTCAGATCCTAAACGCAAGTTTACTCCTCTTGGAGAATCTTTGGAATCAGCTATGAAAACTCTGTTAGCTAATGACATCATATCTCTTCCTGAGATCCGACAATATGACCCTGAACCTAAACCAAAGTGGTGGAGAGAGAATGAGTTCTGTGACTTCCATTGTGGCAAGGGTCATAAAACTAATAACTGCTTATGCTTGAAGCATCTTATACAAGACAAAATTGATGCTAAAGAGATTTTAATCGACAACCATAAGAGCAATAATGATCATACAACATTCACAGAACCATTTCTGAAACATGGTCAGGAAGTTTCATCTTCTCAACCTAATATGGGGGCAAAGGTCAATTATGCCTACCCTGGAAATAATGTTGTCATCAATATGGTTGAACCATGTCTCTCTAAGAGTTGCAATGTCATCACAATTGTATGAAGAGATAGAGATCACTCCTTAGCTAACACAGTTACTCGATCACAAGCTCCGGCACATCTGAAAGGACAAATCCCAGATTCATGTAATGTCCCTAAGATACCTTTCAATCTTTCATCTGCTTCCAAACAGAAGGTTGTTTCAAAATCTTCCAATCCAAAAGATACAAGGCCTACATCTTATAGCATTGTTCAACAACTCCAGCACACTAATGCAAAAATCTCTATGTTTGAGTTGCTTCAAATATCTCCAGCTCACAAAGCCATTCTAGACAAAGCTTTGCTTGGATCCAATGTTCCTGACGACCTTGATTTAGATAGGTTCCAGACTATGGTTGGACATCTTACATCTCCTCAATACATCTCCTTTTCAGAAGAAGATGACAATTCATTAAGTCACCCCCATAACCAATCTTTGCATATAGAAGTCTTAATCCAAAATCATCGTGTCAAACGTGTGTTGATAGATGGAGGCGCTGACCTCAATATTTGCTCCTACAAATTGGTGACACAATTGGGATGGTCAGAAAATGCTATTGATCCTAAAAAGAGGATAACCATAAAAGCATATGATGAACAAGAAAGATCCTCAAAAGGCACCATTGTCTTGCCTATCAGAACAGGACCTGTAATCAGAGATGTCACCTGCCAAGTACTGGATCTCCCATTGGCCTACAACATTCTTCTAGGAAGATCCTGGATCCATGACATGCAAGCTATTCCATCAACCTATCACCAATGTGTAAAATTTCCCTATGATGGAGTCGAGGTCACTATACCAGTAGACATTGCAACTTCTTGCAATGCTTTGCAAGAAAGTGCAGACAAACTTGTTCCACACAACAGGGAATCCACCACTAAACAGAGTAACACAACCTCTAACTCTAAAGTAGAGGATGTAATGAAGCAGGTCAAAATCAAAGACATCAGCATGGGAGAATATAGAATGGAACCTGTGTTGTCTCTCACTTCTCTCCCAATTTCACCTAAGTCTTATGGACAACCCTCAGAAAAGACAAAACTAGCAATCAAAGCACCAAAAGTCATATATAATGGGAGCTTTGTCACAGAGCAAGTGTCCAAGCAAGAATTTGAGGAAGAAACAGGTGTACTCACCTGGTTATACAAAGAAAAGACCTAATCCCACACAGTTCAAAATTGTGGCTCTCAATCACACAAGATTCCTGCAGAATCATATGGACCGAGTAGCAAGTTAATGACTCAAATGGGATACACGGGAAAAGGACCTCTAGGAATAAGAGGCAAAGGTCTTATATCACCCATTGAACATTGTGGCTAGGCAAATAAGGATACTATAGGTCTAGGATACAAGAAGAATCCTTTCTATCTTAGCAAGAATTCCTCTCATGTCATAGATAAAATCAAGCCAAGAGAAACTCTTCTTGAGAAAGAAGAAACAAAACAATCTGATAGTGATGATTCTGACACTACTGAGGAGCTCATTCCTTATGAGCATTTTCCTAAAGAAATAACAAACCTCCTTGATGCTGAAGATGATCCCATAAAGAGAATCAGTATAGTGGACACTCAAAAGATAGTCACCACACAAAAACTAACTGATCCTGAAAGAATGTTGACTGAACAACTTGAACACAACAATGATTCTGAAACAGACTCCCATGAATATGAGTTCCACTCAGAATCTGAAGGAAATCCTGCTTGGGGAATTCATCCCGATTTCACCCATGTTCTTGATTTGGAGGAAGAATCAGAAAAAGATGAGCTTGTCACAGATGCCACTCATCAAAACTCACCTACACCTAAGATAAGTTTAGAGTGAAGTAATGAACCTCGTGAATCTGATTCACTTAATACTAACAATGGAATCACTAACACCGTTGAAATGATTAATGAACTAGACATTCTTAGTAGTGATACTATCTTTGAATTCGAGAGTCAGGTTAAAACCAATGATGACAACACCATAAGCGTAAACACCATCAGTCCATCTTTCCATACATTGACTATCCATCATCCTGACCTCATAGACCAAAACTCAGCTGACCCAAACCAAGATGTCCATATCTTTCCAACTAACTATACCCTTGCGTGCTACCTCAATGCAGTGGAACCCATGATGACTTCCATCAATAAATATAGCAATAGCATGATAGAGTCAGACATCAAATATCTGAGTCAAAAAAGTAAAAATAAAAGGAAAAAGAGTTTTGAGGGTGAAAACCACTATGTGGCAGTCTCAGAACATAAAATAGTAAAAACAAAAGATGCATCCAAAGGTGAAAACCTCTCAAAGGCACCTAAGGATGAGATATTTGATGTCCTTCTAAGTCACTCATAGGACTGATCTCTAGTATTGATTGAACCAACTCAGTCTATCAACTTGGGCACAATGTAAGAACCTCAGTTAATCCATGTAGCTCAATCTTTGTCAAAAGAAGAAAAACAAGCATTCACTATGTTCTTATCAGAAAAGAAAATCAACTTTGCATGGAAATATTCTGATATGCCTGGATTAGATCCTAAGCTAATCATGCATCATCTTTCCATAGCTTTGGGAGTCAAACCTGTCAAACAAAAACTATGAAAAATGCATCCTCATATTGCACTTCTAGTCAAAGTTGAGTTGGAAAAGTTGCCAAAAGCCGGATTTATCCGAGTCATAGATTATGCTGAGTGGATATCAAACATAGTCCCAGTTTCAAAACTAGATAACTCTATCAGGATATGCATAGATTTCAGAGATTTAAACAAAGCATGCCCTAAGGATGACTTTCCACTACCGAACATTGATATGATAGTGGACATGACTGCTGGCTTTGAAATGTACTCTCTAATGGATGGTTTTTCTGGCTACAACCAGATCAAGATTGCTCCAGAAGATTAGGAGAAAATAGCTTTTACTTGTGCTTGGGGTACTTTCTGTTGGAATGTCATGCCATTTGGTCTCAAGAATGCTGGTGCTACATATCAGAGAGCTATGACAACTATCTTCCATGATATGATGCATAAAACCATGGAAGACTATGTTGATGACACCTTAGCAAAATCAATGATAAGATCAAAACATCTAAATGATTTGCACAAAATACTGGACAGAATGGAGAAGTTTAGTCTCAGACTAATTCCTAAGAAATATGCTTTTGGTGTAACTTCCGGAAAGCTCCTAGGCTATATTATCTCAAAGAAAGGCATTGAAGTAGATCCTGCTAAAGTCAAGGCTATCATAGAGATTCCACCTCTTAAAAATATCAGTCAAATGAGAACCTTGCAAGGAAGGGTGCAATCTATCAGACACTTCATATCTCAATTAGCAGATATATCACAACCTTTCACAAACACATTACATAAGGGTGTGATTTTTACATGGAATGAAGAATGTGAAAGGAACTTCAACCACATCAAGTAATATCTTTCAAATCCTCCTATTTTGATGCCTCCCATTCAGGGGAAGCCATTGATTTTGTATGTCTCCACCACAGATACCTCACTGGGGGAATTACTGGCACAACATGATGACAAAAATAAAGAGAGAGCCATCTACTACATCAGCAAAACCTTGGTAGCATATGAAAAGAACTATTCAAAGATTGAAAAAGCCTATCTAGCTGTGATTTTTGCATCATAGAAACTAAGACACTATATGCTAGCTCATACAACACAGTTGATAGCTAAGATTGACCCATTAAAATACTTATTGAGCAAGGCTACACTCACAGGTAGATTAGCTAAATGGGTGATGCTATTGAGTGAATTCAACATAGAATATGTTGAATAGAAAGCTATCAAAGGTCAAGTCATTGCTGATCAATTGGCTGAAGCCCCAATGTTTGATGACACACCATTACAGATGGAATTTCCAGACTCCTCTATCATGCACATATCTTCAAGGATTTGGCAACTTTTCTTTGACAGATCTTACACACAAAATGGATCTAGAGCCGGCATACTTTTCATAACACCACAAGGATACTCCATACCTAAAGCATTCAGAATAAAATTTCCTTGTACAAATAATATTGCAGAATATGAAGCTCTACTTAATGGTATGAAGATAGCAATTGAGTGGCGAGTGACAGAGTTACACATTCAAGGAGACTCCTAGCTCATTATACACCAAGTCAATGATGTATACCAAACAAAGGATGAGAAACTAGTTCCATACAAACACATGGTTGATGACCTTAAGAAGTATTTCATCACAGTCACTTTTGAGAAAATTCCTAGAATAGAGAACAAGGCTGCTGATGCTATGGCAACATTATCATCTCTACTACAGCAGCTAGAACATGAGCTACGTTATGAGTTCTTGGTGGAAGCACTGTCATTTCCTGCATATAATTGTCCAGAAACCTGCATGATCTGCACAGTTGTTGGTCATGATTCTTCCAGATACAAACCCCTTTTCTCATTCCTTCGAGATCAAATCATTCCTGATTCCTTTAACCACCATGAAAAATGTTCCCTTATCTGAAACACATCATGGTATGTCATCATTGGTAATGATCTATACAAACGAAGTCTAGATGGTACACTTCTTAGGTGTTTAGAACATGAAGAGTCTCAACGCGCATTAGAAGAAGTCCATGATGGTATATGTGGATCACATTCCAACAATTTAACACTAGCTTGAAAACTTATTAGGGCTAGGTATTATTGGCCAAACATGGAACAAGAGGCTGTTACATATGCCAAGAAATGTCAAAAGTGTCAAGTCCATGGAAACTTGATACATGCACCAGGGAGAGATTTGATCCCCTTTACAACACAATGGCCTTTTCAACAATGGGAATTTGATCTTATAGGGACTATTTATCCACATTCTTCAAATGGACATACCCATATAATTACAGCTACAAACTATTTCACAAAATGGGTAGAAGCAGTTCCCTTAACTCAAGCAACTGGTAAACAAATTTCTATGTTCATCTTGAACTACATCATTTGCAGATATGGTATTCCCCACTCTATAGTCACAGATAATGGTGGACAATTCAAAAACAAAGACTTGGATGATTTATGTGCCAAATTCAAAATCACACAACATTGGTCATCTATTTACTATCCTCAAGGGAATGGACAAGCAAAGGCTTCCAACAAGAATCTATTAAAAATCTTGCACCGTACAGTTAATAAAACAGGAAGAGACTGGCATCTTATGATTAATCTAGCTCTCTGGGCCTATAGAACAAGTATCAGATCACCTACTGGGGCTACACCATTCACTTTAGTTTACGGGTCTGAAGCGGTACTACCTATTGAGGTTGAAATCCCATCACTAAGAATCAGAATGCATGGTCTAGTCACTGATGATGACTACAGAGTGTCTAGGTTGCAAGAACTTGAACTACTAGATGAGCGTAGACAAGTAGCATATGATCATCTCAGAGTGTATCAGAAAAGAATGTCTAGAGGCTACAACAAGAAAGTCAGACATAGAGAATTTCATGTTGGCGATCTGGTCTTGAGAAAGAATCCTAAAAATCAATCACATAGAGAACACAAGGGGAAGTTTGAACCCAACTGGCTGGGCCCCTTTGTTATCACTGCTACTTTTGGCTCTGGTGCCTATCAACTCTCAATGACTGAAGGAGAACAGCTCTGAGAACCAATCAACATTCTCCATCTGAAGAAATTCTATGCCCAGGGCATTCAGTCTATGGTAAAATGTCCTGAAAAAATCTTAAAAATTGGAAAAAGTCCTAAAAAAAAAGAACATCTTGGTGAAAACCTAGCAATAGGCGCCTTGATGACTCACAAAAAAAAAAAAAAAGTAAAAAATATCAAAAGTACAAAAAAATTGAAAAAATATCAAAAGTACAAAAAAAAAAGAAAAAAAAAGTACCTTGGTGAAAACCTGGAAACAGACACCTTGGTAGCAAAAATTGAATCTCTGCCAAGATGGTGAAAACCTGGTAAATGGGTGCCACTTGTTTCAAAATGCTCCATCTATCAGTGCAATCTCGGTCTTTCCCAACTTTCAGTCTTGCTTTAGTTTGTACATATCTCCCAGTTTTGTCTCTACATTTCCAATTTTCAATAAGTCAGTCTGTACACCAATCAGCTTAAGCATCCATATCCTATCAATGCTTAACACTTGGGGACAATCAATGTCATATCCTATGGTCTCGATTATATCTTTAGACATGTCATATCTGGTTAGAGTCCTTTGAAGATTCATCCGGGTTAGTCAGTCTATCTCCTTACCAGAAAAGGATTTTGCACATAACACCAAAACAATCTATGATTCACATGCTTTTATCTCTTTGTATGCTTACTGTTTTGCATTGAGATTTTTTTTTTTTGCATATTGTGTCCCTTCGAGCTCTTCGATGATGTCCTTTACAGGATTTAGAAAGTGGTGACCGGGGGCACAATCTTTTTTTTCTTTCTGCTTGTTGGTTTAGTTCCAATGATCTAAAGACTTCATATAAGAGGGGTGTCCATCTGGAAGAGCCTTCATCTCATATTGGATGGCCATGTGTACCTTGACTCCTTTTATATGGACACTTTGGTGAGGTTGGTTCTTCTCCTTGTCTATTTGAGTGACTTCTTTCTGCTACAAGTAAAATTGAAAATGCTCGTCCTGCTAAGTGAATGTAAGGGTCACTGCGAGCAACATTGAAATGCTTATCTTTCACTTAGCAAATGGAAGAAACTCTAGCATGTCTGGTGTGTTTGTATGCAAGAAACATTCAGGTCATTCTAGCAACTATGCTTGGATGCTTATGTCAACTTGCTAAATCAAAAGAAATAGGTGAACATGTCATTCTGGCTTCTTGTGCCTTAATGCTTACACCGCATTCTGACAAATCTTAGACTAATGTCATATTCATATTCTCATGATAGCAATATTAGTGAGAGTTGTATGACATCTTGTGATTGTCTGATACCGAATGCTCTGTGATGATGATTATCCAATAAGTCATTTGTCAAATGATAAATTTGGTCTTCCTGTCAAATCAAATAAATATGATACATTTATTTGATTGAACTAAAAGACTAACAAAAAAAAAAACTTCAAAAAAAAAATCATCCATAGATGCATAGGAACATCAAGTCCATCAAAAGTTCATTATTTCATCATAATATATACATATATCTAAAAACAACAAAATTTGGACACATGAAATCCTCCTTTTATATATATATCATGGTGATTACATTTGGTACACATCATGTGTCTAGCCAAAAATAAATAAAAAACAACAAAACAACACTTGTGTCATCACTCCGCCCATCCAGGTTTTGATGATGAAGAACCTCTGCTACTACTTCTGTGCCTTGATGGATGGACACCAATACCTCTGATTGGTCTAGCCATCCTCTGTGGCATTCCTCCATCTCGCCTCTGATCCACTGGGACTGTCTGATGGTATAATCCCTTGTAATAAGCCACTTCTTGCCCATCCTTTGCTAACTCTTTCATCACTAATAGAGTCTCCATCATCAGCTGAGATGCCCCGGGGAGTGTTGCTACCTTCTGTGCAACATCTCATTCACTTTGGTAGGTCTCTACCAAAAATCTCCATCAATCCCTATTCACCGTCACATCCTCTAGCTGTTGTCTAAGGTTATTCACCTGTTGAGTCACTGCATTCAATCGCTCTTGTGTCTCCTCTAACATGGCATCAATCTCTATCATGGTCTTCTGGGATGCTTCCACACTACTCTGTAATGCATCGTAGGCTGCCTGGGCACGATCTGCTCGAACCCGTTCTGCCTCTATCACCCCCTGCATACGGGATCCTTTAGTCTGTGCACTATCTTCCCATACCCTATCCATCATACCTTGCAACCATGTCACCTCACTTTCCACTTGATCCGCCCTTTCTTCTGCTACCGCCAGTTGTCACCGCAAGGCATCTCTTTCTTCCCCCACTGCATTGTAGTTTTCTGCCAATGCAAATTGTCACCACATTACTGGCTGTGGTCCTACTACTTGTGCTGCAAGCATTGGCTCTGGTCCTAGTCGTTGTACAATAGGATCCAATCTCTGTTGATCACTTTGTTGACCTTATTCGAAGAAGCTAGAGAATATCGGATACCTCGGTACTGGTCGATGTATGACAGGATTCCATCTCTGTTGATCACCTTGTGGACCTTGTTCGAAGAAGCTAGAGAGTATTGGATAGTTTGATCTCCATGAGGCATATTGCTCCTGGGATCTGGCCTCCTGCCTTCTCTCATCAGTTTCCTCCTGCCTTCCCTCACCCGCATCCTCCTACCTTCCCTCACCAGCATCCTCTTGCCTTCCCTCACTCGCATCCTCTGTCCATTCTCTCCATGCCGCCTGTGACATCAAAGGACCTGGATCTCTTTGGGGACATCTTATCATGAGCTTTGGCCTCACCCGTCTCCCATCCGCACTCTCATCACTACCATCTTCATTCCTTCTACTTTCTTTCATTATGCCTACTGCCTTTTCTTCTCCCCACTAATGATATTTCTTTCTTCGCCTTCTTCTCTGATACACTTGATGTGTTTTCTCTTGTAAATTTTCTATGGCCTTTTCTCTTGCTAAATACCAATCATTCATGCCTACACACCCTACCACTATTAGCTCATATTGTCCTTATACCTATTGTATATAGCGGGGTGGCACTTCTTCTTAAAAAATAAATCTTGTCAGAAAATCTTGAGATTTTCTTCATCCGCTGTCCACATCCTCGTCAATCTTGCAATAACATTTGGTCAAAAATCTTGTCCCATCAAGACCTATACTTCAACCGCTCCTAGGGGAGACTATTGCCTAGCTATTACTGTGATCTCTCTCCTCGAGACTTTCCCTCACAACAATCACCTGTGGTTCTCATTGCGTCTGCCTACTCTTGCTGTCCTATTGTTCATCCTGTGAAGTGAACGTATGGGTCACTACGACCATGCTTATCAGATGCTGGGGCAAGTTCTTACTTGTGCATCTCTGTAATATACTCATAAAATATTCAAAAAAAAAAACAAAAGGGTAAAATGTCTTGAAAAATGTGTAAAAATATCAAATATTTTTTTCAAAAATCTTAAAAAAAATAAAAATAAAAAAAGAAAAAATCACATACTTGAAAATCTACAATAAATTTGTTCATAGTATTTTCCTTGTCTTTGTTTTGACTTCTGCTTGTTGGACGATCTTCTGAGCTCCTGAGGCATTTCTTCATATGTCTTAGGAAAGATGAGATCACTCTTTGTCTGCTATGTGTTTGTTTATGCAAATGGATCATCATCCTAGCTTTCTATGCTAGGTATGACATATCCACTTTTGCAACATCAAAATAAAACTCTAATGATGTGAAGTGCACTTATGAAAGCAAGTATCATCACCAATCATCTTTGCTCTATCTAACATTCCTTCCATCAATCTTATCTAACCTAAATCTTTTAAAAAAATAATCCTCGAATCAATTTTTGCCCAATTTTTCAAGGGGGCATCATATCTCTCTTTTGTCAATCCACTGAGGCACATTGCTCGGGGCAATCTAATCTCAACCCCTGAAAATCAATTCTGACTGGTATTTGGGAAACCTAACCTAGATTACAAAAATCAAAACTCTGTTCTAGAGATAATCTTGAAATCTACACAACACTTGGGGCATATCAGATTCATCAAAGTCCATATCAATCTGGTATTCTTTTAATCTTGTTAACTATATCAACTTTTCGTAACTATCGGTTCATCAGTGCTATTTCCTCGATTCTTCATAATTGAAGGGTTCAGATGTGATACCAATGTGATTCTTATTGACAATCGGGTCTGGAATCGGTCACTCACTTCTTTGTAATCATAGGTTTAGACTCAGTCATCTTATCACTTGTTTATAATCATCAGTTCATTGTTGGTACCATTAACAACATCTCAAATCTTTGGTCAATCAAGACCCAATCTAGACATCAATCATCATATCAGACTATTCTTTGAATCACTACGCTTCACGCAATAATTCAAAGGGGGGCAAAATGTAATACCCCAAAATTGGCCTTAGTATATCAATCCTTCTAAACCATCAAAGTCCTATTATACTAGGCAATGATGTCTTCTAATGGACTCTACTTGACTTAGTGTCAAATATAGAAAACCTTAAATCTGTATTAATCACATGCTACATTTAATATAATGGCTAAACAAACCCTATGATTGATTAATTTAAAGTCCTAGTACTTTTAAAATCCCCTTCTTCTATTAATTTAAATAAATACATTTAAATTAATTCACATTTCCCTTTTTAACCCACTTGGAATTAAATATTACATTTAATTCTATTTTCTTCTATTAATTTAAATAAATATATTTATCTATTTAATTTAATTCATATTTTCTTTATTTATCCACTTGGAATTAAATATTATATTTAATTCTATTTTCTTATATTAATTTAAATAAATATATTTATCTATTTAAATTAATTCATATTTCCCCTTTAACTCACTTGGAATTAAATATTATATTTAATTCTATTTGAGCACATGACTCCTAATTCTAACCAAACTCATCTTTCTTACCCACCCACTTAAATTAAAATAATAATTTCTTCAACCTCTAAAGTCTTCACTTCTCCTCTCAAGTCAAAAACAACCACATGGAAGAAATATACTTTGTCCAAATAATCTAAAACTTCACAAACTATTTTTGGAGGCTCTTTTATGAGTCTTGGGCCACCTAGTGACCAAAAATCAACACCTAACCCTAAGTATATCAAGTGGGGAAGCTAAAATTGACTTTAACTACCTTCTAGAAGCCTCTTAACCCCTCCAAAACCTCACTTAAGCATTCCATACGAATTTGGGTAGGTTTCATTTTTCAAAGTGGATCCACCCATCCACCCCCCATCCACCCACTTTGAATTAAATAATTCAAATAAGAGAATCTCAACCCTTCATTTTCATAAAATCTTGACCGTTGATTCTCCTAAAAATCCTATAAATAGGACTTCATTTCCTTTTACAAAGGGAGCCTTCATAAGCATTGTTATTATAGATCTAAGGGATCCAAATTCTTCTATCTTCTATCTATTTCTAAACCACACTCCTAGTATTCTCATAGCATTGCTTTCAAACATATAGTGCATTTGAAGGCATTTGGAGAGCTACATCAACCCATCTTTGGAAGAAGAAAGGAGGACATGGGAACTAAATCTTGGAGGGAGTTTGCATTTAATTTCATTCTTTATTTCTAAGTTGTTTCTCATGAAGTAGATTAGATTTGTTTGCATGTTTCTTATATGAATCTTGTGGTTGTTTCATTTTCATGCATTCTAATCCAATTCTAGTCTTACAGTGGGCTTATAGAACAAGTATTCATACTCCAACTGGGGCTACTCCTTTTTTCCTTACCTATGGTGCTGAAGCAATGTTACCTTTAGAGGTGGAGATTCCTTCACTTAGAGTTTCCCTCAAAGGTCTAGTTATGGATGAAGACCACCGTGCCATGAGACTCCAAGAATTAGAACTTCTAGATGAAAAGCGTAAAGCATCATTTGATCACATGAGAGTTTACCAAAAGCGTATATCCAAAGCATTCAACAAGAAGGTTCGCCCTAGAGAATTCCAAGTGGGAGATCTTGTCTTATGAGAAAACCCTAAGAACCAACAACATAGAGAGAAAAAGGGAAAATTTGAACCTAATTGGCTTGGACCATACATCATTACTATTGCTTTTGGGACATGTGCTTATTTGTTATCTACTAAAGAGGGAGAACAACTCCCTGATCCTATTAATGTCTTGCACCTGAAGAAGTTCTATCCATGATGCCTGTTCTATCTAGGGGTATCCTTTGTACATATTTATTGATCTTGAAAAACTTCCAAAAAAATTCATATATGATGCTGAAAAAATTCTAAAAAGAATATAAAGTCCTGAAAAAATACAAAAAAATAAAAAAAATGCAAAAAATTCAAAAAAATAGAAAAAGTGCCTCGGTGAAAACCTAGAAATAGGTGCGTTAGTACAAAAATACAAAAAAATAAAAAAAATCTCCAAGTGGTGAAAACCTAGAAACAGGCGCTACTTGAGGCCTTTGCACCCTTGTTTCTTAGCATGCGTCCTCGACACTTAACCTTTTTCCATCATGCCTTGACCTTGTTGCCTTGGTTTGGAATTGGTCTTTGTCTTTGTCTAGGGGGCATAACTATGTTAGCTTTGGTCTCTAGGATGCATTGGTCTTTAGGACACCTTGCAAATGGCATTTTTCAACACCCACCCCAACTGTGTTTTTCAACACTACCCTAGCGTCAAGTGTTTCTCAACACTTATCAGATATCTTACTCACAGTCTAGCAATGATACAATATGTTCCATTGGTAGATGTGATACTCAAAGTTTGACTCTATGACCTACACACACGCACTTAAACAATCGACTCTTTGAGACTTGTTTGACTTTATTTCTTTGTGTGCTATCTATGATCATTCCTTTGATGAGTGTTCTCTCCCTAATAGTTTTCAATGATGCTGAGCTAGAAGATTGGGGGCATAAGGACATGTTTTATTTATTTTTTGCTTGTGGGTATATTTTGTTGATCCTAATTGTCATTAGCATTTATGCTTGTTCCACTTGACATTAGGGTCTACAAGGTATTATCCTTGACTATTTTCACAAGTGCATACTTATAGCCATCTTGACTTTCCTTATGTCTCGACGTGAGTATGATCTTTCTATATCAAATTTAGGAAACCTCACTGCACTAGTCATCTTGACCTACATGTCTTTGGTGCCTAGGTGGGATTCCCACATATCTATTTGATACAGATCATATTCATTAACCCATAGTCATACTAGTGTGTATTGTATGATCTTACGATGCTACCAATAAAGCTCAATGATAATTATTAGAGTCCAATGGCTTTGTAACCTTGCAAGTAAACCACTTTTTCATAGTAGCTTGCATTCTTAGGTTCATGTTAGATTAGTTTTGCATCTTGCATACGGAAAGAGATCTCCTTTCATCTTTCGTGGACTTGTTGGTCAATTGTGCTCATCTTTCACTTCTTCTCGATCATGTCTTTCTCTCCTTATCTTTTTCATCACATCCTTTTTTTGTCATCACAAGGGGTTAATCTTATCATCATATCTATATAAAAGAGATCATTTTCAAACACATGAGTCTATATCATAACATGGGAACTAAACATACATCTATGAGAGAGATTATACATGAGCATTTATGAGTATATATCATACATTTTGAGCAATATAACAAGACAATAAAACTGAAACATCCATCAGAAGTGGGACAAATACACAAGATATATCATAAATCTAGTAAATCTCATATATATAAGTGTGTCATGATACAAAATACAATGTGGGATCCAAAATTTGGATAATGTCCCAGGATATGACTCTATACATCTAAACACCCTAAACCTAAGTCTTACGCTCCCCATCAGGTGGTGGTGATGGAGGTGGTGTTGGCACTCTATCCAATACCATGTTGGATATGCTTGCCCTCTTAGAGTAGAGTGACGCTCTCTATGTTGCATGGATGACTACTATGTATAGACCATGATAATAGGCCACTCGTACCGCCTCTCTCCAGATCTCTACAACATCACCATGTCCTGCCCTCTCCCACCAATCTATCTTAGCTCGTGCATCTTCTAGCTATTGATCTCACATGGTGATCTTAATCCTGAGCTACTGGATCTCAATCTCCAAAACCTGCACTCTATCCCTGAGATCCTCCCCTCCTCCCCCTGCAGGCTGATCCTGTCTTGCATTCGCCCATTAGTAAACTAATCTCACCGCATCCTCTCCCTCATCATTAGAAACCTATCTCTATGAAAATCTCTGGCCACCTGATCTAGATCCCTATCCCCTATCTACTCCCCTCCCCCCCTCTCCCCCATCTTTGTCACTCCCATCACCACCTTGTGCCAATGGTTGTGTCAGGAACTGTAAAACATGGGAATGGTTGTCTCCGCCGCTCTACCTTGTAGGCTGCATTTTCACCTCCATCCACCATATCAAGAAGGTAATCCCATGGCTCCCTATGTATACCTATTATCTCCTATGCTTCTTGCTAGTAGTCCAACATCGACAACCATCCCTATCCCTCCTCATCCCTGGCCCAGACATATGTGGTCATCTTTGTGGTAACCCTCTCCTATCGCCCAAACTACCTCCAAACTTGAGTGATCATGAATCTCTCAACTATCTTAGAGTGGCGGCCTAATAGTGGCCAGCTACATAGCATATACCCCAGCTCCTACTCTTGATCACTCCACTGCTCACAGGCCCTATATGGTCTCCACTCGAAAGATGTGAGCTCATCTAGGAGCCTCCTATAGTATGTAAGGTCTCCGCTATGGGACTAGCTCACAAAACCTATGTACCTATATATGTAGGGGCATCTCCGCTCCCTAGGCTACACATGTGGGTGCACAATGGTGATGTGCTCCCATGCCCATACCTGTGCTAGAACAGCACCACACGCCCATGTCCTGCTATCCCTATAGATGATCTCATGGAGCTCATGGTACATATCAGCAAGGATAGCTGGGTCCCATGCCATCTGTTGAGGGTGTGCTATCAAGTCAGCAACCAATCTACCCCAGCCCAATGGAAACCCTCTTTGGCTCCTATCTATGATCAAGGTCTATGCTACTATCAAGCACACTATGCATGGAACCAAGAAATTGCGACCAAAATCCTCCATCAGCCGGGTCCCAACTGAGGTGTCTATCAATGATAGTGACATCCTGGAACATGTCCTAGATGGCCTGTCGCCCCTCGGTCAGATCTTGATCATAATATACCTATGTCAACAAAAAAATCATGTTAGCTTCTATCATATGGAAACTTTACATCTTTGCACATTTATAAACATGATTATACTCACTAGATCACTATGGCTAGATACCAGGAGGATCTGATAGATGTCCTTTAGGGTGGTCATCACCTCTCCAATAGGTAGATGAAAGGTGTTGTGCTCACTATACCACCTCTTAGCCAATGTTGTCAGTAACCTGTGATCTGCCTGAATATGGGGCATATCTAGCAGAAACTTGAATCCCATGTTGATCAGGTCATCTCTGCCAGGAGTATCCAGATCTCTGACACGGTGTAGGCTGGTCACTCTTGGCACTCTGATAATCAATACTAAGAAAGTATCCTATAAGCCATAACCCCAAACTAGATGTTAGAACATATCATGATGGATGTCTAAAATCAGTACAAGAAATCTTAAACACAAAAATTGTCTAGACCCATGTTATTTTGCTCAAATTAAAACTAAGTGATATTTCTTGTTTCACTAGTGTGATACTATTTTTGGATATTGTATCATGAGATACTTTCCTTAATAGCAGTGCGATACTATTTTCATATATGATAGTTTGCACAAGATCACACGATGTTTCGTCTAGTATCATGCAATACTAGATTGAACACTTGTGCGATACTTTGTGGGCCCACGAACTATCACATGATAAATAGTATCAAAGGTGTGTGATACTTTCAAAGTATCGTACGAACTTTCACATTAATCAAATTTGAAATATTTTAAAAAAATTAAAAATGTGTTTTAAAATGCAATAAATGGCTCATTAATGACTCAAAGGGCAAGTTTTTCTAAAAATTTATTAGGGCACCATACTAAGAAGGCCAATTGTGCAACCAACCATGCTCGAATCGATGTGTGTGGACCAGAATCACTGCTTGCTGGGCCATTTTCTCTCTCTAAGCTCTCAAAGTTCTTAGAATCACAAAAGACATGAATTTGAAAATGACCTTTTTATCCCTTTTATAGTATTTTGACTTTTTGACCAATTTTCAAAACATCTCAGAACTTCATGAAAATTGCATCCCTGGCTAATTTCAACTTCCTGGATCCATTTTTGGGATTGAAATCAAAATCCAAGTTCATCTTGATAGTCAAAATCACATTTCAAAATTCCTCATTCTTCTGCACAGTTGGCTGACCATTTGAGGCTTGATCCTTTGATCTTCACTAGGGCATCTTCATTTCTTCATCCCCATCTCTTCCAACCTCCTAGTCTCTCATTCATTTTTATTCACTTCATCTCTCTAGGGTTTGACTTCATCTTTATCCTATATTTTTCTCAGTCAAACCTAGTCAAACTGGGGCATGTTTTCACTGCTTGATGGTTATCCTATTGTCCTTCATCTTCAATTATGATTTCTAGTGATTTCATCAGATTTATGAATTTACTATTTCTCCTCTACCTGATTTTGATTTTGATTCTGAGGGGGCAATACCTATCAAACTTCAATCCTTGATTCAACTTTATCAATCAAACCTTGCCTGAGATTCTTATCTCTTATTTGAGACTTGACAATCTCCTATTTACAGGTATGTTGGTCTTGTCTTTCAACTTATCTTTGTCCTGATGTGTTCCCATCCATCGAACACACATTTGGGTTGTTTTGTGATCCCAAATCAATCTCACATTTCAATTCCATTCTTTGACCACATGTGATCCCAAATCAATCTCACATTAGTCAAAGAGGGGCAAATGTATGCACCCTAAAATGGTCGCCTAGACTTTGGGCCCCCATTCAGCAATTTATCAATTTCCTGAATCAACATTTTTTAATTTAATATCAATTTCCTTGATCAAATCCTCATTCTATCATTTATTCAATTATCTTCTATGGGCTAACCATTTTATCCTAAGTCTTTATTTAATTAAAAGAAATTTCCTCCCCTTTTATTAAATAAAAAGCCCCCACATTTCCTCTTATCCTAAGTTGCACAAATAAAGTATTATTCTTATTTTATAAAAAGAAGAAAAGGCCTTTTTGTCTCATATGGGGCACAAAAGTCAACATTTATTTTCTCATTGGAGGAGATTTGCGCACATGGATTGTTCCTCTTTCAAGCTCCACCCTTGATTAAATCTTTTTCCTCTTAATCTCCATGGTCCATTCCTTTTCAATTTCTTTAAAAGGAGAGCTATTTTCTCATTCTAGGATCCAACTTTTGAATACTAATCTTATGTTGCAGGATTTCTTGGTGACTTTGGAGCTTTGGAGATCTTCTTGCATTCTAGCTTTCTGAATGATGGTAAAATGGATTCACCACCATTCAAATGTAGAGGGGGAAATATGAGATCTATTCTCAAAACCCAAATTCCCCAAAGAAGAGATCCGATTTGATCAACCTAGAGGTTAATACACAATCGAATCAATTTGTGGATGAATATGGAAGAGAGAAAGTAAATCTAATATTTCCCTTGTGGATGGATATTATGTTTGGAATATAGAATAATTAAAATACAAGTACTAACCTCAAATTAGGGTAGATCTAGAAAATGTTGAATTCTGATGTCTATGTACACTTTCGAGAAAATCTAAAACTTGTCCTGGACTGGAAATGCCAAGACAGAGAAAACCCAAAAATATTTCCTCAAGATGGTTCAGCTCGGGTTTGACCCTCATAAAAGGTCAAATACCACATTCTTTATTTGAAGTTTGATTTGAATTCTGTTCACAGATCTTGAAAGTTTTCCAAAAAGGGTATCCAAATTCACTCTCAGATCCAAAAATTTCACACCTGTACCTGCAAGAAAAAAAGGGTTTTTGTTGTATGGAGGGTTTGCCTTGGTCAAACCCCAGTTTAAGAATTAACCTTGACATTGAATTGAAATATATTGTGCATAAACAAAGTAATTGAAACAAATCACCTTGCTTATGTTGAAGTCCTTGTAGAGGATTCAAATCCTTAAATCCATAAGTAGGAATGCTTCAATGGATGTAGGATGTCTCCATTCAATGGTATTTGATCTTCAACACCAATCTTGACTTGATCTTTGCATATGAGAAGAATTGAATGAATGGAGAAGGAAGGATCTTCAAGGGGGCTCCAAAGAGATTGAATCCTTCAATGGCTAACAATGGATCTCCTTGATGAATGGATGCTTGAACACTTGAATGCTTGAAGACTTTCTTGCACTTGAGAGCTCTAGATGCTTGATTGCAAAACTTGATTATGAGATATGAAAACTTGATTTATAAAATGAGAGAGGAAGGCCTCCTTTTATTATGATCTAGGGCACACTCCTCTAGATGGGTCACCTTGGAGAATTAAATCCCAATTAGATCCTCACTTTTAGAAAATATACCTAGATTAAATTCAATTAAAATATTTACCATCCCGAAACCCGAAATGGCTGACCGGAAGGCAGGAAAATAAATCCCCTAAAAGCCCGAAGCCCAGAAATTTTGGAAATTGGAATTTTGAAAGAAGGGGTCAAAGTCAAGGTTGGACTTGACCTAGTCAGGGTCGAGCTTGACCCTAACCTAGTCAAGTTTGAGCTTGACCCTAACCTAGTTAGGTTCTAACTCGACCCTAACCTTGGTCCCAAGTTGACTCAGAACCAAGTTAGGAGGTCCCGAGGATGCCCAGAAACCTAGAATTGATGCCAGAATAGGATAGAATGTCAGTGATAGACATAAAATCCTATGATTATTGTGATTAAGGCCAAGAGGATCTATTTTTAAATCCTACCTAGAAAATAGAGCCATGGAAGAGGGAAATTCAAGAGAATCCTTAAGATCCTAACCTTAATTTCACCTAGAATGAAGAAATCAAGTGCAGGGAAGAAGTGGAAAGCAAGGAGAAAAGCCAAATACATGCAAAGACCCAATCAAGACACTTAACATGACCCCAAACCACCTACTCAGAGGGCTAAATGCTCTTATCATGAAAGTGCTTCCATTTTAAGATGATACACTTTCATTCTTGCATCATAGCTTCATGTTTATGCTTTCTTAGTTTAGATTTCCTTTCAAGTTCTAGCTTAGCTCACATAGCTTAATTAGCAAGGCTTGTAATCCTTTCATTTCAATAGCTTACTTGCATCTTCATTCTTAGCATAGTTGCATTGCATTTCCATCTTGATTCTTGAGGATATTGGCTTTCTTGCCCTTGTCTCTTTGAATCTCCCATTATGTGGTTTACTAGCAAGGTTGCATGATTCAATAGCTCTAGCTAAGAGCACTATACACATCCTTGTGACTCCATGCCTAGGGAGATCTAGGTCGCTTTCTCAAGGTTTCTCATTCATGGATTCTCTTGGAAGTAATGACTTAGAGAAGTGCACAATTTGAGTGTACACTTAGCACCTTTTAATAATTTAATTTCCTTATTGATTATTTCATCATGATACCTAAAATAAATTTAAATAGTGCTAATTATCATGCGTGGTATACACATATTTAATTTATTCTAATTTAACCACATTGTTATTTTTAAGAAGCAAAACAATATGTGGAAAATAATTGATCCACATTGAATATAACGTCATTGATATTGCTAAGTTTTAATTTGTTCTAGTATTGTGTGAGTTATCTAACAACATTTCCTTCTTGTGGATTATTATTGATTTCATTATTTAGCGTTAATTGCTATCAGTTTTTATATGATTTATTTTTATGCACTAAGTTGCACTTTTAATGGGTTCCATTTGATCTATCGATTTGCACATAGCTACAATTTTATGATTTTATAACATCTCTTATATGCTTAAGGTGGTAGTTTTATGGTTATATAACATTGATTGATATGCACTTTATTTTATTCTTTTTGTAAGTTGCATTGGGAGCCCAATTTTTAAGGTTAACTCAGTTGCCTTATTATACGAAGGAACCCGTGGAGTTTTCCTCCACCCAATGTTTGGTATGCATGTACTTCAATTGATGTTTATCAACTTGATCCATTCTTTTTTTTCTCATAGTGAGGATGATGTTCTTGAAATCCTTCTTGAATTTTGTTGGATTTCTCATATATTTAAAGACAATATATTTTAACACTCATAATACTTAGAATTGATTATTATATATCATATGTGGATAATATTTTCTATGATTGATTAACATCATTTGGTATTCATTAGGAACTATCCTTTTCCTATACATCCCCATGAAGAGGATGCAAAGATAAAATTGTTAAAGCTTCTCATTGTATTGGTTTATGTCGCTTATCTATGTAATGGTTCCTTAATTTTGGTACATGTGTGTAGACATACCTAGGAAATCAAATCAAATGTTGATTTGGTGTTTGATTCATATGTTCTACTCAAATTCTGGTTTATTCTCTCTCATATCACTTTGCAATATTACTAATGTGATGATGATTTTGCATACTTCACTGCTTAGATCATGGATCATGTAGGTGGTGGATTCACAACCCATTCACTTACAGTGGAAGGGCTCATTAGTGGATTGTCTATATCCATATGATTGATGCAATGTTGATGTAGATTTCATTAGTTGGCCTTGTTTGTGGTCATTTGTGCATTTGTATGTTTATTTTGCAATGAGAGGATGGTTGATGTTTATGGTACCTATTTTGTTCATTTCGAACTTGGACCATTTGGTTTACCTTGGTTTCATGTTAGCTCCCTTTCTTTTTTGATGAAATCTCATGCATTTCTTTAAAGATATTTTCCGATGCAAAGTTTTAAAGTTACACTAACTTGTATGTTAGATGAAATTCTTCTCTTGGATGGTTTATCTGGTTTTTATTTCTATGTTTCCTTGTTTTAGGTGAATCTTCAAGGCCCACTTAAGGAATCAATTCATCTACACATGTCCTATAACTTAAGAAGACTACATGAAGACTTGTATCAAGATCATATTGAAGACAATCATATCTCTTCCTTGTATTGAAGATCAAGTTGCAGATTTTTGTATAAACTTGGGTTTAATTCCCATTGATGTAAACTCCCTAAGTAAAGATTAAGGGGGGGGGGGGGGGGGTGTTAGAATTGTTAATCTTTCCTTAGTTGTATTATTTATTTATTTGAGGATCAACCAAGTTATCCTCCTTTTATTTAATTAGGAGATTCCTATGGAATCCCTGCATGTATTTTGTCCTCTAGTCCAAGTGGGAGGACATGTCACAATTTGCAATTCCTTTAATAAATAAATTAGCTTATCCTCCTTATGAGGATATTGACACTTTTATCACACCTATTAGGGATGATGGCATTCATATATCAGTGAGTTACTTAGTAACTCCTCTCCTCATCTCCATTTAAGAGATGCTCCTCTCTCATTTCTCTTCATGAATTTGTTGTAATGATGTAATGAGAATCTCTCTCTCTCTCTCTCTCTCTCTCTATATATATATATATATATATATATATATATATATATATATATATATATATATATATATATATATAGGCTATGGCCTTATTGATAATGTCACAAGGGGTTTTTCTTTATTTTTCCCCTTTCAAAATATTGTTGTCTCCTTGTCTTGGCTTTGATGCTTGCTCCTAGTTATTGGTTTTCTCATGGTAACATCTCCTTCATTAAATATCTCTCTTGGATTACTTTCTTTCCTTTCTCTCATTATTTTTCTTTAGAATTTTGATTCCTATTTCTGCAATGTTTGGCAATGTGTCCACTTTGATTGCAATTAAAGTATTTTGTGTTCCTCTATCTTAAATTATTTGTAGCCACTCTAAATATGAACTAATCAACTTTACGTCCAAATCAATTGCATAGTTGACAATATCCATAAAAGGATTTGTTCCTTAAATTCACTTGACTTCTATAGTTACTAGCCTTATGACCAAATATTTTTCATGTAAAGAACTAAACATTTTGATTTAACTTTCTTCTAAAATCTACAACCTTATGTCCAAACTTATTACAGAAAAAGAAATAACCATCAAAAGAAGGGTACGTTTGATCATTAGGTTGTCTGAACAGAAGTTTCATTGCTGAGTTCTTTTGAAATTGGAACTAATTTCCTTGAGTTGTTTCTTTAGTTTCATGTCTTTCTCAAATCTTATTTTGTTTATATTTTTCTTCGGTGTTCTCATATAAACACTCACAGGTTATAAAACCTAGCCCTCCTTTGTCATTTAAGCTTCTTTGAGCTACCATAATTTTATCAAGTTTTAGAGTTCTTTCCTTTACCTTGTCTCCTAACTTCATGTTCAAGCTTTGCACATGGGTATGTGTAGGATCATGGTATGCGAAAAAGTGGTGATGTGAAAAAATGGACTTTCACTCGTCCAAAAGTGCACTAAAAATTTTGTTGACTTTTTAGCAGGCCTAGGTGTCAATACACCTAGCCAAAGCACAAGCCTAATCAGATATTCAATTTTCACCAGTAAAATATATGTGTAGCCTGCAGTTGCATTCAACATTTTCATTGTGAAAACATTGAACACAACCAAAAGATTTTGCATATAAAAAATAATCTGATCCGATTTTCTCCAAATTGAAAGGTATGTTAAATTTTTAAATTTTTTTTTTTTTTTAATTTTTTTAATTGAAATTTGTATTTTTTTTAATAAAAACTAGGGTTTAAATGATAATCTTTATTATTTTTTTAAATTGATTATAATTATCTATTTTGGTTTTAATTTTAATCAAACATGGACTCAAACCAATTAGAAAATCCTCCCAATGATCCTCCAAATAATCCAGAACCACCTCCAAACAATCCCCCACCTTCAAAAGACCAACCAGTCTCAAACCCTCAATGTTTAGAGGATCTAATAAGAGACAATCAAAATCGGTTAGAGGATATCAAACCACATATGCCAATATCCCCACATTGTGGCCCATGTTTTCCATGTTGAAATCCATTATTGAAAACATGGAGAAACTTACAGAGAAACTTAATGTTGCACTTCTTTGGTGCGATTCCATGTACACCTAGTTTGACAGTGGGCTTGACTATGATCAAGTTATGAACCTAACTATAACAAAACATGGCATATGTAATCTTCTTGTGGATCCTAAAATGAGTTTAAAAGTGGACCCTAAAAAACCCAAGTTGTCAATTAAATGGTGCACAAATGATGTAATACATGACAACTTTCGGGACCACTGGTGGATGGTTTTTGATAGACCGCGCCACAACAAATTGGATGTCCCATTCTATTTCATAAGAAAATTGTATGCTAAATTTGTGCTCGGTCACAAGGTAAATTATTGGATCATGAGACCAAACTAGGGTGTAGGCTTAGGCACTCCTCGGGACAAGCCATGGGAACACTGGGTGAAATCCTGCACATATGCTCCCCTCCTGAGATTTCACCACCTCCTATAGTGTAGCATCTTGATATTATTGCCGAGGTTGGCTCACAGACTATTCAAGCCATTCACACCTTGAGTGATCTACTAGTTACAGAGAGAGAAACATTGTTGCATCCTAGTGTTGATGCTTCTCTCCCTTCCACATCCTCCATGAGCTCACATGTTTGTGTGCCCCACACTTGCATTATGTGCAATAATATGTGCTTGGGTCTTCTGAATGATAGTGATGCATATAACTATGTCTTCAAGGTGGATGATACTACACAACACACTACAGGCACTGAAGCACCTCATTAAGATGTGCATCAAGGGCATACAAAGCCATGGACTCCTACTATTACGATAAGAGTAAAAACTTCACTTATTACATTGTATTTAATTTTAAACATTCATATTTTTAGTAGAATTTTCTTATAATGATTGCCCACTTATGTTTTTTATGCATTCCATTTATGTTCAGTTGATGACAGAGGAGGAGATGACACAGGTGGAGGGGTCCATGCTTTCGACCATTTCATTTGGCCTTGACACTTCTATGGTACATACGTTTTAATGTACTTATTGGTTTCCTTTTATTATGATAGTATATACACATGTTTTCTAATTTTTATGATCATCTTATTACATACTGATGTAGGTGTCACCATTTTCCACTGGGGCAGAATTTGAGGGGGTTCAGACGTCTGGCATTGACAAGGGGAAGGTAATTAAGCATTTTAGATTGTTTATGCATACATTTATACTTGTCATTTGTGCATACTCATTTTTAATTTACATGGTTTATTTGATAGAGGGTGGTGCCTGATGATGTTGTGAGACCCTTTCTCCATGATAGAGTCACATGCATCTCAATTCACAGTGATAGCCCCACGGTATGTATATATATAAGGCTATGTGTGTGTATTTTACTATCAAGTATATATGATATGATAAAGTCATGATTGTATGAAGTATCTGTTTGACTTTTGTAAGTCACCCCTAGTTTGAGGGAGGTACAATGCTAAGGGTTTGTATTGTTGATGACTTAACTGACATTTCCCGAAGAAAGTTCAACATAGGTAAGTTTTAATGTTAATTTAGTTATTTTGTAAACATATATTTTCTACCAAGGATTTAACATTAAATAGTATAACTCATAGATCAATCTCATGTTTGCAAACATATACAGGTCAGAGTCGACATTGGTGGCATTGTCCCTTCACTACCAAGGAGATATATTAGGTTTCATGTTCGCATGAGGAGACAGAGAGGCGAGGTACATGAGAGTTCAATTTTAAATTTTATTTATTTATTATTGTTGACAATGATTTTAAATTTTTATTTTTTATTTGTAGAAACTATATAAATTAAGTAATTTAACTTGGGGTTTCACTTTGGTGTTTAAATGCAGGATCCATCAGAGCCAAATTGTACTTCAAAGAGGCTTAATTTTGATGATCCACCAGTAGAATGGATGTCCTAGAAATATTTGTAGTTGAACTTCTTATTTTGAGATGGCACCATATGACACATTCTAAGATGGCGTATGCCACATTGTATCTAGATATGTTGATTTTGTAAATATTTTGAGATGAGCACATGTGCCACATTTTGTACAAAACTATTTCATAAATACATATCTACATGTTCATTTCTAGTTATGTTATCTTTGTCATGTGTTAGAATGTATGTATCATTTCCATATTATATCTTTGGCATGTGTTGTATGTATGTATTATTTCCATATTATGTCTTTGTTATGCATTGTATTTATGTTTAGTTGCATTAAAATAGTTTTAGTTTAGTTTCATTACTCTCAATTACATAAAAATTATAATCTTCATTCACTTGTTATATTTACACAACTCTTAAGGGGCTTGACCATTATTGAAATAAATCAAGAGTCATATCTCTAATTTGTGAAATCTCTACTTTAGTTTTTAACATGAATTCTTTTGACAATAACAATAAACTAAGAACTAATGGAACACATTTCATATTGTCACATTAACAATTAACTAGGTTAGGTTTCTCAAACCATGCCACACAATGTGAGCTTATCAAAGACTAGGCCACACAATATTAAAAAAAAAAAGCATATTCTCCTCATGTGTATATGTTGTATGTTATATATGTTTGTATGTTATCATATAATAAAAAGACAATATCCAACTAGTACTCTTTGATCATACAATTAATTTCCTAGGTCCTTTCGAAGATTTGAAAATAAAACTAGAAAAGGTGTTAAAAAAGGGCTACTAGGAACCAAAGCATTCTAGCTAGGCCATTGTGGTGTTGGTGAACTAGAAACAAAAGAGTCAATTTTGGTTGTGTTGGTGAGTGTCAAGGAAGTTAGTTTGGCATGTTAAATAGACTCTGAGACTACATTTTTTTGATACTACATGGGATTCATAGGTGAATGATTAAACCCACATTTGCACAAAAAAACCACAATATAAATCAAATACTTTACTACTTTGAACATATTCAACAAAGCCTTATATTTTATTGTACAAGAATTATAATACATCTTATATAACACATTCAACAAAGCCTTAAGATTTTTTTGTCAAATATTTGCATTCTTGCATGTATTTCATCATTATACAAGCTTGACTGTACACACCACCTTTCATATAAATTCATTGTATATCATTGATACAACATATTATGAATAAATATATCAATGTTATCAAAAGTATGAGATATAGAATTACTCAAAATCTTAGATACACAACTATATATCAAAAATAAGTGTCATTTTTTCTCCTAAAGTGTATAAGTTTAACACATGGTACTCGATGACATCTACATTCCAATCCCTGCATTCAGAAGGCACAACAAAATTTAATAGAGAAAAAAAGAAGTTTATAGGTTGACAAAAATATTATGAATGTATAAGTAACTAAAAAACCAAAGAACATGACTAGCTAATGCATAGTGAATTTTACCGTCATAAAAGATGGGCTAATCAAATGCACACCTCAATATTCTATATCTATCCAAATGCACTTACAATCCACATACAAAACCAAGTTTATTGGCTCAAACAAATAAAATAGAAAACTACAATTAATTTATTGAATGTAACCATAATAAACATGGAAAACCTTGCAATGAGTTGAACTTAACTACTGAAGTGTTCCTAGAGGTCATCTCTCTGCTTGAGGGTATTTAATATTGATTCATGATCAATAGTACTAGTAGTTCAAAGTTCTGTTGTCTTTGGTTTTCCTTGATGTTTCAACAACTTAACATTGGATGCTATAACAAGATGTGAAAAAATGAGAATCATTTTGTTCTTCTCATAGTCTTCAAATGTAGGAATGCCATTATTTCTAATCATGTATGTGCACAACCATGTTCCGGCAAAAACATGTGATCCTGTTGGATATGTGAACTTATCATCATCTTCTATCAGTTGTGCAAGTTTCTTATTTCCTCGTACATAATGTGCTAACTAGTAATTTGATCTCTCATCATTCCCGTGTGGTGCAACCAATGCAAAAACATGTATTGGATATAGAAGATCTAAAAGATAGCCATAGTTAAGTGAAAATCCATGTCATCATTTATTACAAAGAGTGTGACAAATAAAGGAGTTAGATAATGTGGAACCCACGTATAGACCCACCCACTTGACTCACATTGATCCCAATCACACTAAAAACACCTTGGACAATAAAAAGTAAACTCTCATGTCCAAATGGTCCATGTACTAGCATTTGAGCTTCAAAATGAATGTATTTTTTAAGAATATTTTACAGTTTGACAATCCAACCTATCTCCTATTGTGCCCAACTCAACCAACCAAATGAATCTACACATCGCTAAATCAAGAGTCCCCTCTATGACAATGTTGAAGTACACCAATCAACAATAGAATGAACATTAAGGATTTCTGCACCTAAAATCCTTAATTGCTCCTTTACTAGAGCTCTCTTTACACATGCACCTGCTCCATCATACTCCCCTTTTCCATGAATGGCCTAAAAAAACTCCAAATATGATGTACACTTCTCTCTACATGCATTCTACATAATCAATAAAACATACGAGTATTTTTGAATTGACCTGTGTAGTTATCTGACCAAATGAGATGTCTATCCATAGTAATATTATTTTCCCGCACCCACTCA
The DNA here is from genome assembly GCA_027943335.1 of Chamaecyparis obtusa. Lineage (NCBI taxonomy): Eukaryota > Viridiplantae > Streptophyta > Pinopsida > Cupressales > Cupressaceae > Chamaecyparis > Chamaecyparis obtusa. Next base: position 417,257 of record BSBK01009620.1, on the reverse strand, counting down.
AAATAATTCTCAAATAAATGCTGGACATACTCATGAGAGTGAGATCTATCATTGTTCATATAGAAAATGGTACTCTCTGATTATCTTCCAGTCATCTTTTGTACTATCAAGGGAATGTCTATATGTTATGTGCACAAAAATAGCAACCTGAATAGAATTGTAATATTGATCTTGCAACTCATTTTGGGGCTGCAATGTATAGTTATTTACAACATCAATGACCGATATAATAGTGTCAATTGGGAAAGTGTCCTTACACATCCTGAATTGTTGATCCAACCACTAAGACCTATGAATATGCCTTACATACTTGTAAAAAGGATTTTTCCTAAAATCTAAAATAAAATCAGCTACATTGCATTCTTTTGTAACCAACTCGCATCTAGAGTCTTCACCTCCACTTTTCAATGTATATTTAACGGTTTCATATACCTTTTTTGGACAATTGTCCTTTTAAAATCATGTTTGCAGCCCTCATGAAACCATTCAACAAACTTCACTAGCCCACCACACTATGAGAACTTGTCATTTAAGCAATCTTTTCTATAAAAGAAACATCTATCATCTCTAGGACATAAAAATGATCTAGCAAGTCTCTTGATGATTTTGGAAGAGCACTTGCACCACACACCAACATTTCACTAGTATGCAAAGTAGAATGAAGGGATCGTAATAGTTCATGGTGCATTGAAAACTTCACATGATATTTGTAACAAGTATTTCAAATCTTAAGAGGCACACAAAAAAATGCTTGGGGGATTCAAAATCTCTTTGTGATATTTGCAATGTTGGGTCTGTCTCACAAAATTTTTTGAACAACATTGTTTGAATCACCTCCAAATAATGTTTGGGATGTGGGGTGCGGTATCGAAATCCAATTCTCAACTTCAAGACATCCTTCACATTTGGTGACACTCTTGAGTTAGATTGCTAAAATAGTTGAATTTGATCCTTCACACCATTAGTAATCTTCTTATCACAACGTAAAAGTCTCCCACCATAAGCCTGTGTATCATTATGAAGAGGATCATCAAGTATTTCTCTTCTTGTAAGTGCTTTATCCAAAGTTTTATGATTTAGGTTCAAGTCAACACAAGTTTGTCTCATCAAATGAGCCTTTCTCAAATGATGACTTACTAAGGAAATTGTAATAACCCTCCTAGCGGCTCTCTTATCTTCTTCCCTGGTAGTAATTGTGTGTGTGAATTTTGTACCTAGCTATTGACACAACACTTCAGTAAAATATTACAGGTTAGCAAAAATCAAAATATGCAAATAAGAACAATATAGCTAACCAGGTGATTTACTGCCTTCTAGTAGGTGCGAGTATGGTATTCTCAGATTAGACTAAGATCAGTGACAATGCAACACCTAAATGAAGGATTTAAATGATGAAAGCAATAAAATATAAATACAAATTAATCTATTTTTTATTTATTTTTGATGCAATAAGATGAGAAACACTAATAATAAATCTATCTAAATGGATTGAAATGATATGCAAATTAAGCTAACAATGATATGAAATATGAAACTAGAATGAATTGAAAACAAGATTGATCTCACAAAATGTTGATTCGCAAGAAGCTTGATGATTCCTCTTATGTCAATTCGCCAGAGTAAGTATGCATATTCTGTGGATGATTTGTAAAGAGCTAAGCCTTGATTTTATAGAAATCCAGGGCTTGAGGGTGCATGGAAAAAGTCATAAATCACTCTTGATGAACTCAGGTTGATTTTTGAGTTAACAAGAAATTAGAAATAGATAACTCATAAAATCATGCAAAATCATGCAAGAACAGCTTTTTAACTCAAATCAAAAGTTTAGATCAACTTTGAACTCAAAATAGATGTTGAGTTTTGAAAAGATAACAACTTGAATTGATTTCCTGATTTAAAGTGTAACTGCTCTTTGAATGTGCACAAATAATCATGAATTAATTAAATAAATAAAGTGATTTATCTTCAACTTAACTAATTTTAAATTTAAAAATAATTGATTTGTGGGTTAATCAATTATTTTAATCAAAATTTTATTCAAAACTATATTATTAAATATTGACAACTTGGATTTAATCAATTAAATAAACATTTAATCAATTATTCGTAGGAGATTTGATTTATTGTCAAAATTAAATAATATAATTAGGAATAAATAGAATTAAATCTAATTAAATAATTAAGTGGCAGTATTAATCTAATTAATTAAATATTCATCAATCAAATTTAGGATAAATGAGATTTATCACCAAATAATTATTAAATTAAAGATAATTAAATTAGGATAAAATAAGAATATTTCAAGGAATATTCTCTCATGCAGAATTAAGATAAAATCAATTAGGATTTCGATAATGTGCAGATGTGCCTTAGGTTAGGACTTTGATGTTGATTTCGTTCGAATTGAAGATGTAGGAGGTTAATGAACCTATAGTCCATTTTTTGGGTATTACATTTTGCCCCTCTTTGAATCACTATGCAAAGCGCAGTGGTTCAAAGAATAGTCTATGTTTTGATATACATATGAAACTGATTTGAAAGATTAAAGATTGAAAGATATCGACCTAGGCCCAGAATGACCAAGAATTGAGATGATGCTAGCTATATCAACAATGAACTGGTGATTACGAAAAAGTGCCAAAATGCCTGATTCTGAACCTTATAATTGCGAAGAAGTGAGTGACCGATTCCAGACCTCAATGTCCTTATATGAATCATATTGGTATCACATCTTGAACCCATCAGTTACAAAGAACCAAGGAAATAATACTAATGAACCGATGGTTACGTAAAGTTGATACATTTTACAAGATTAAGAGAATACCAGATTGATATGGATCTCTGTGAATCTAATATGCCCCAAGTGATAATAGATTTTCCCCAAGCGACAAGGACTTTAGATGAATCAACAACTAGACATGGTTGTTGTCTTGATTACAAAAAAAATATTGATTTACAAATTTAGATTAATTTAGATTACAGACTTTGAATGATGTGCAATACCATGCCCCCTTCGGGATAAAAATTGAAATCTGACAAGAAAAGTTAGCGTTGAATGGTTTAGGAGCATGTTAATTGAGTTGAGAAGTGGCTATACATGTTTGAGAACATGTTCTACATCATTTAGAGGTCCTAGAGACCAAGTTTGACTAGGTTAAACCATGAGTTGACCATGGTTGACCAAGTTAAAATTTTGATAGTTTGATGTAAGATAATCAGTTAAGTTGAATTCTAGATTTTTGTGATGATTGAAGGTCGATTATGCAAGTAGTTTACAATATAAATGATCTCAAATTTTGATTTTGATCTAAAAAAAAGATTCTACTTGTTTCGTTGGAGGAACCTTCGTATGAGATTCAAATCTTGTGTCATTTTTAGCATTTTTGGTTTTGAAGAATCTTTTAAGTGTTCAAGCAATTTGTGAGACCATGCAAACATGCAGAATGCAAAGAGATATGCAAAATGAAATGCAAACCTAAGACCTAGGACCTAGTCACTGATCATGTGTCAGTCATTCTCATCATTGAATTTTTAGGTAATTGGATAAATCAATACAATGCCCACTAGTTATGAAACCATAGACATATGAATATTGATTTTTATGCTCAAGAATCAATACAATGCCTAGTGGCTAGACAACCATAGACATGAATATTGATTTTGTTTTGAGAATGTCGGATTAGATATAAGCACCAAGGCATAAGCACCAGGAGGACCTGAATATCATGTCCATTTTGATATAGAAATTTGTATAAGCATCAAAACATAGACATTGTGATGACCTGAATACGCCTTGCATTACAAACACATCAAGCAATCAAGAGATCATTCTAAATCCAATGTGAATTACCCATAGTAACTTTTTATCGTTCACATCCTTAGGTAAGATCGCATTTCACAGTAGGAGAAAGAACGTACTCAAAAAGACAATAGTTAGATCAAACTTCCTTGAATTTTTTGAGTATCAATGGTCGAGGTATGCATGGCCATCCAATTTGAGATAGAGGCTCTTACAGTCAGACACCATTTCAATCTAGAATTTCCAAAGTTGTTAGATTTTCACATACAAGAAGTAAACAAAGAAAAGATTATGCCCCTAGTCATCACTATCTAAATCCTATAAAGGACATCATCAAAGAGCTTGTGGGAAAAAAAAATGCAAAAGCTCAATGTGAATCAGTAAGCATACAAGAAGATAAAAGCATGAAGCACAGATTGTTTTCATTTTGTGTTGATGTTTGATTGTGTTGTTGTAGATGCAAAATCCCTTTCTAGAGAAGAGACTGACTGACTGACTTGGATGAAGCTTCAAAGGACTCTAACTAGATATGACTCATTTGAGGTATACTAGAGACCATAGGATATGACATTGATTGCCCCCAAGTGTTAGGCATTGATAGGATATAAACGCGTGAGCCAATTGGTGTACCAACTGACTTATTGAAAATAGGAATGCGGGAACAAACCAAAAGATATGTACAAACTAAAGCAAGAGTGAAAGCTAGGAAAAACCAAAATTGCGCTGATAGATGGAGTGTTTTGAACAAGTGGCACCCGTTTGCTGGGTTTTCACCATCTTGGCAAAGATTCTATTTTTGCTACCAAGGCGCCTATTTCCAAGTTTTCACCAAGGCACTTTTTCTTTTTCTCATTTTTTTGTATTTTTATTTTTCCCAATTTTTTTTGTACTTTTGATATTTTTTACTTTTTTTGTGAATCATCAAGGTGCCTATTGCTAGATTTTCACCAAGATGTTCATTTTTTCAGGACTTTTTCCAATTTTAAAAATTTTTTCAGGACATTTTACCATAGACTGAATGCCTTAGGCATAGAATTTCTTCAGATGGAGAACATTGATTGGTTCTCAGAGCTGTTCTCCTTTAGTAGTTGAAAGTTGATAGGCACCAGAGCCAAAATTAGTAGTGATAACAAAGGGACCCAGCTATTTGGGTTCAAACTTCCCCTTGCGCTCTCTATACAATTGATTTTTAGGATTCTCTCTCAAGACCAGATCACCAACCTGAAATTCTTTGTGTTTGACTTTCTTGTTGTAACCTTTAGACATTGTCTTCTGATATACTATGAGATGATCATACACTGCTTATCTGTCCTCATCTAGTAATTCAAGTTCTTGCAACCTAGACACTCTGTAGTCATCATCAGTTACTAGACCATGCATTCTGATTCTTAGTGATGGGATTTCAACCTTAATAGGTAGTATCCATCGGTATGTAAAAAGGATGCCCCCTGATAGAATGGGCATTGAACTCCCAAGAAAGATCACATTGTGTAGTCCCAATGTCTAGCAAGGTGGAGAACAAGAGGGATTAGCAAGCTAGTGGAAGAGATGGAAGACAAGAGAATGAATGAGAATGAAGGGGAGAAATCCTCAAGGGAAAACTCCTCAAGGATACCCAAGCTGGGGAGAATTTGTCATGTAAAGCACATGTGGACAAGTAATGAAAGGCCAGCATAGGATAAGTCACAAAAGTATAGTGCCAAAGAAGGAAAGGATGTAGTCTAAAGGAGTAGACATGTCAAGAGGCTTCATAGCATTGTGTTTTACTCTTTTTTTATTAGATCAAGACCAAAAGGGAAAAGGATAGCAAAAGGATAGAATGAATGGAGGAAAATAAATATGAAGGATAAACAAGAAGGGAATGAAAGCAAGATCATCGTAAGATAGCTCACAAGATATCTAAATGTTTGTGTATAGATCAACATTGTCATGATCAAAGAGAGAAGATGGAATGGATGAAATATGTAGAAGAACTATGCATGATTCCTGATTGCTAGGTTTTCATCATGGTACTTATCCAAGGCATCATAAGGGAGTGTTTTTCACCATAGGATGAATTTATTTCTCTTTACTTTTGCTACTAAGGCGCCTGGTTCCAAGTTTTCACCAAGGTGTATTTTCAATTTATTTATTTTTTTCATTTTTTGTTTTGGAAGAAGGTTAACTTTTTAGATAATGCTCCTTGAAAGGATAAACCATGATATGCCAAGCATTCAAAATTATATGCTCAAAGATGCTGATAAGGAAAGGAAGATGGAAGAGAAAAATGGAGGATAAGGTTTTATGTAATGCAAGTGAGGTTGGAAGATAGGAGGAATAGGCAAGTCAGGAAAAAAGATAGAAGGTAGAAGGATAATGAATGGAAGGATTGTGAAAGGGTAGATGGAAAGGAAGGCAAGATCAACATCAACACACACCTTAAGGGTGGTGAGAGGATGGAGGAAATGTGAATGAAGGAATATGTGAAGGAATATGGCGAATGGATAGTAGAGGTTGTGGTTTAGGCACATAGAATGGAAGAATTTTTTTGGAAGAAGATGAAGTGGAAGTCTTTGGAAGCTTGAATGTCAACTTCACTTGTTTCTCAACATTAGACTCTTTCAAGAGAGACTTTGGAATCCATATAGCCGTAGGTTTTTCATTTCTTTTTGATGATCTAGAGAGAATATATTTAATGATGGATTTTGGAACCCATACTTGTCTTGTAGTTTTTTTCTTAGATATCTCTTTTGACTTTATGCCTCCATGTTGATTAGAGGAGACATGGTGATCTTCTTTTTTTGATGGATTATTGTATTGCTTATTTTTCTTGTATTGAAAATTCAAGCTACTTCCAAAAGACTTGGGACTTGTGGAAGAAGAAGGAGGATATGACTGGTTTAGATGGGTGGGTGAATGAAAAGGATTCAAGGGTATGCATCTATGTTGATCTTGAGGAAAGATAGGATATGGAGGTATGTAAGGACCAAAGATGGATGGTGAATTAGGAGAGTTAAGAGGGAAAAGTGAAGGGACATAAGGACCCAAGACGGAAGGTAGACGTGAAGCCCTTTATAGTGGTGGAAGAGGTCCAAGGATGGAAGTGGAAGATGCAAAAGGATAATTAACAAGTTCATCAACATTTATATGACAACCAAGGACATCAGCATCTTTAGAGTGAGCATTAGGATTTTCAATACAATCATGGACATCTTGAATATGAGCACCTTCTTTTATAGGATTTTTCAAAGCTTGCAAAGACATAGGAAGAGTAGAAAGTGGAAACAAACATGGAGTGGTAGAATAAGAAGATGGAAGACTTTGTTGACAAGGATCTTTGGATAGCATAAGCGCATAATTTTTCTCTTGATTTTCAATAGGCTTAACATTGGAAGTAAAAAAACCATTTTTACCAACCTTAATGGAAGTATCATCTTTGGAAATTGGAAGTGGGGTAAGGTTATTTTGATTGTCAATAAGCTCAACGGTGTAAGTAGTAACTTGATCTTTCTTAGGAGAAGACTTAAGACAGGGTGGAATGAATGAGAAAGGGCACATGGGATCAAAAGAACCATGGAACAAATAAGAGACATCATGAAAAGGATTGGATGACATGGAGGTTTCTTGATCTTGATCTTTCTTTATGTTCTTTTCTTTATCATTTTTAGAGTCCTCTTGACATGGAGCCACTTCTAAGGACAAGGGATCATGTTGGAATTGTATGGAAGACTTTGGAAGAGATGATGAAGGACTAGATGAAGTAGGCATTATAGCATATAAAGGCTTAGGCGCTTTAGGTTTAGCATTATTGAAAGTATTTGCAGCCAAGTGAAGGTTAGCTTGAGTTTCTTTAAGAGGTAGCCCTTGAGGATAACTATAAGAAACCACATGAAAAGTATTAGGACCTTTGAAGGATGAAGGACTTGTGAAAGATTTGAAAGACTTGGAAGCTTTAGGAAATGTATGGGTATTGGAGGAAGTAGGGGATGGAAGGGAACCACCGCAAGACAAAGGTTCAACATTAACATGATCTTTCTTGAGAGTGTAATTTTTATTTTCAGCATGAGATTTCTTAGAGGACAGATCCTTGTAGTATGCACGTTTATAATCAGCTCAGTAAGCTTTCTCTTCCTCAATATAAGTAGATGTATCATCTAGGTATTGTTCACAAAAATCATCAAAGTCTCTTTCAAAATTAGAATCATATGGATCACCATCACAATCTATCCAATGTGACGTCCCATTTCCAATAAGCATGAGCACATGATGAGGAGGACTCTTAGGAACAAAGGTGTCATAGGTATCATTATATTGTCCATCATCATAGTCATCATAGTCTTCAAAGATGGGCGTGTCACTCTCTGTGAAAGAGGTATCATAAGGGTTATCACGTTGCTCAACATGGTATGTCTTGAGAAGAGAAGTAAGACTCTTGGGAGAAGTAGAAGAGGAACAAGATCATGGAGAAGAGGAAGGTGAAGACCTAGCAGAGGAAGAAGACATGGATGATGAGGAATGATGAGAAGATTTAGAATATGAAAGATGTTTGGAAGAAAAAGGTCATGACATGACCATGTGTATGATCCTAGCAAAGGCATCTGATTCAATCAATTTTTGCTTTATTTTCATCATAAATTTATCACTCATGGGCTTTTTGGAATAATACTCTTCAAATTGAGCAATGAGTTTGAGATCATCCATTTTCAAGAGAGGTTCCATAACAAGATAGCTGAAATTCATGGTTCTGGAAGAGGAGGAATCAAGTATGGAAGTGACAGAAGAGATGAATAGAAGAAAGAAGACTAGATAATAAGAGGAAAAGAATCAAGAAGATGTGAAGAGTTTTAAGAGGAAGAGGAAGAAGCGTGAAGAAATAGGAGAAAGGATGGAAATGCGAGACTAGGAAGACATGGGAAATGTGGAAGAAAGAAGACCAACAGTTGTTTTGTGCAACTTGATACCATTTAAGTTCAATTGGATGTTGAGAAACATGTCATAGCACCTGAGATTTGACCCAGACCAACCAAGGATGACTAGAAATGACAAGAATCAGTTCGCTATTTTGACAGAATTTGGGAATAGGCTATAAAAATTGGATTTCTAACAAATTTGAGCAATCTCTAAAAAAAATTGACTTTGGCTTTGATACAAGTTTTGAAATTTTAGGATGAATTTTGACACTAGAAAGGATTTTTGCTTCAGATTTGAAAATTTTCAGTTTTTTAGTATCATTTTGTTTACAAATTTTTCTGTCTAGTTTTTTAAGATCTATGTAAAATTTCATCTCAAGTAACCAAGTAGATATCAAGCACACAAAATAGCAAGCAAGGGAAGCAAGCAATCATCTGAAAACAATGAACAAGGGCAAAAGCAACCTTGCACATGAACAAGCAATAGTGACTTATTGTGCTAATCCCTAGAAGTGTTAATTATGTATGTTCCAAAAAGTTTTTTAATAATGCACATATTCCTAGAAAAATAATTTTTTTTTGGCCTCACTAGGGTTTGTAGTAATGGTCTGACTCTGCAAATTTTGTGATCTCAAGAGGGTGAACTCCAATCTAGGCACACCAGGGTTTTGACATAGTCTGAAAAATTAATCAATCGGGAGCTGCTAGGGAGATCTGACAACCCAACAAGAGACCACACCTGTGAAGATTTCCTCCACAAGGACATTTATATAGTAGCTACTGCTACCATGATGAAAATGGATATTACCGCTTGAGGTTCTATCCATATGGTTGATCTAATTAAGGGAATGTCCACTATGGTTAACCCTCTCTAAAGGTGACTCACAAAATATACCATAGGGGGACTAGATCAGATTCAAGGATCTAGGTTTCTGGTACTATCCAAAAAACAAGTAAAGCATAATCCCCTAACCTCTTCACTTCACCAAGATAAAGTAGACAGATTAGTCCAACATGCTAAGACCAAGATTATCTCACAAAGATCTATGATGTCAACCGCTTATGATCTATCAACCTCTCTAGAGAGAGAATGTATCAATCAAAAGTTGAAGACACACGAATCTAGTAGAACGTGAGACTTTCTCAGTACCTTCCCTACCTACAAAGGGATCCTTTGTCAAGAGGAGCTTTGCATGAATAAACAAGTGAAAGAAGCTCAATCTCTCAAGATCATCCACCAATAGTGTTCATAGAGCCTATTTACTATGTGTAACAAAAATGAAAAAAGCAAATCTATGTTCGTTTTATAGCCTAAAAATTGAAGTCTAATTTATGAAAGCAAGAAAGACACTCAAGCTAGACACGAGAGATGTTCATTTTATTTCCAAATTAAAATGTTTTTAGATGCAGTAGAATACCTAAACTCCCTCACAACATGCTTAGTATATTTTACCTAATTTTTAGCTTTGTTAAGAAATCCCACGCAAGCAAGCCACAAACTCTCCGACAAGAAAACAAGCAAACAAGATATGCAATGTATATTCAACTTATGAAAACCCTAGGGTTAGATCTAAAAATCAATTATTAGGAGAAATAATAACCAATAACTAATCCAAATGACAACTCATATCACTCATTGAACCATGTGAAAAATAAGTCCATACCCATCACAAAATTTTATTTTTTATTGCATTTGACCTAGTCAACAAGATCTAATTTTTTTGATATGATTTCGGAAACAAAAATAGAAATGAAAAATAGAGACCCCTACTAAAAAATAGAGAGCTTTCTAAAAATGTAAATTTTTTAGAAAAATCTCTTCATTTGTGCCCTAGAGACCCATTTTACCAAAAAACACCAGTTTTTATAAATTGACTATTTGAGCTATTATAGTGCATCCAAATTTAAAACACAAATAATGGAACCCTTATAGAATTTAAAGAGGTTTCTAAAAATGTAAAATTTTTTGAAAAATATGCTGATTTGCGTCAGAAATTAATTTTTTCTGAAAAATCAAGAAAAAATTATTAAAAATTCAAAACATCTCAGAAAATTCTAAATTTTTTATTGAATCTTTCCTGATATGTCTCCAACCTATAAAAACTATTTCAAACCAAAAATCCAAGCCCTTTGGGAGATAAAATTAAATCTTTGAAACTTCAGGGTTTTAGATCCAAAAAAAAATCAAAACCAGCATGTAAAGGTGGGTTGCCCCACGGTGGGTGCCAGAAATGTGTGTGTGAATTTTGTACCTAGATGTAGACACAACACTTTAGTAAAACATTAGAGGTTAGCAAAAATCAAAATATGCAAATAAGAACAATATAGCTAATCAAGCGATTTACTGTCTTCTAGTAGGTGCGAGTATGGTATTCTCAGATTAGACCGAGATCAGTGATAATGCAACACCTAAATGAAGGATTTAAATGATGAAAGCAATAAAATATGAATGCAAATTAATCTTTTTTTTTTAATTTTTGATGTAATAACATGAGAAAAACTGATAATAAATTAATCTAAAAGGATTGAAATGATATGCAAATTAAGCTAACAATGATATGAAATATGAAACTAGAATGAATTGAAAACAAGATTGATCTCACAAAATGTTGATTCGCAAGAAGCTTGATGATTCCTCTTATGTCAATTCGCCAGAGTAAGTATGCAAATTTTGTGGATGATTTGTAAAGAGCTGAGCCTTGATTTTATAGAAATCCAGGGCTTGAGGGTGCATGGAAAAAGTCCTAAATCACTCTTGATGAACTCAGGTTGATTTTTGAGTTAACAAGAAATTAGAAATAGATAACTCATAAAATCATGCAAAATCATGCAAGAACAACTTTTTAACTCAAATCAAAAGTTTAGATCAACTTTGAACTCAAAATAGATGTTGAGTTTTGAAAAGATAACAACTTGAATTGATTTTCTAATTTAAAGTGTAACTGCTCTTTGAATGTGCACAAATAATCATGAATTAATTAAATAAATAAAGTGATTTATCTTCAACTTAACTGATTTTAAATTTAAAAATAACTGATTTGTGGGTTAATCAATTATTTTAATCAAACTTTTATTCAAAACTATATTATTAAATATTGACAACTTGGATTTAATCAATTAAATAAATATTTAATCAAGTATTCGTAGGAGACTTGATTTATTGTCAAAATTAAATAATATAATTAGGAATAAATAGAATTAAATCTAATTAAATAATTAAGTGGCAGTTGAACAGATGTAATTGCAATCACCTCTATTTGTGTAAGTGTGTGAAGAAAATATAAGATTCACTCCTAAATCCAAATTCTCAAAGGAGAGATCCAATTTGATCAACCAAGAGGTTAATACACAATCGAATCAATCTATGAAGAATATGAAAGAGAGAGAAAAACCCTATACTTCCCTATAGTAGGATTAAGCTTGAAATCTGAAATAATTGAAGTGCAAATACTAACCTTGAATTAGGGCAGATCTGGAATATGCTAAATTTTGGCTTCTGTATGAACTTTCTTAAGATTTAGTCACTTATTCTGGACTGGAAATGTTGAGGTGGACAAAACCCAGAAATCTTTTCTCCAAATTCACACAGGTTGACTTTGACCTTTTAAAAGGTCAAAGACCACATTATTTATTTAAAGTCCGATTTTGATTCTGTTCGCATATCCTGAAAGATTGCCAAAAAGGGTATCCAAATTCACTCTTAGATCTAGGATTTTGCACCTATACCTACAAAAAAAATGGGGGTTTTTGGTTGTATGGGGGGTTTGCCTTGGTCAAACCCCAATTTAGGAATTAACCTTGAAATTGAATTGAAATATATTATGCATAAACAAAGTAATTGAAACAAATCACCTCGCTTATGTTGAAGTCCTTGTAGAGGATTTGAATCCTCAAATCCACAAGTAAGAATGCTTCAATGAATGTAGGATGTCTCCAATCAATGGTATTTTGATCTTCAACACCAATCTTGATTTGATCTTTGCATATGAGAAGGTTTGAATGAATGGAGAAGGATGAATCTTCAAGGGGGCTCCAAAGAGATTGAATCCTTCGATAGCTAACAATGGAACTCCTTGATGGATGAATGCTTGAACACTTGAATGCTTGAATACTTGCTTGCACTTAAGAGCTCTAGATACTTGATTGAGAAAACTTGATTTTGGAGTGATGTGAAAACTTGATGTCGGAGCGATGTGAAAACTTGATGTTGGAGTGAGAGAGGAAGGCCTCCTTTTATAGCAATCTAGGGAACACTCCTCTAGATGGGCCACCTTGAAGAATTAAATCTCAATTAGGTCCTCACCTTTAGAAAATATACCTTGATTAAATACAATTAAAGGATTTACCGTTTCGGAGCCCGAAATAGCCGACCCGGAAGCGGAGAAATAACTTTCTTGAAAGCCAAACTGCCAATATTTGAAATTTGAAATCCTAGTGGGAAGAGTTCAAGGTTGAGGTTGACCCTAATCTAGTTAGGGTCAAGGTCGATTTTGACCTCAAACCCTAACTTTGTCAGGATTTGCAACAGAGGTTCTAGGAGATGCTAGAAACTTAGAAATTGATATTTGAACAGGACCCAGTGTCAGGAACAGATAGAAAATCCTCTGTTTGATGTGATGAAGGACTAGAAGGTCTCATTTCTAAACCCTACCTAAAAAATAGAACCATAGAAGAGGGAAAATTAGGAAAGTCCTTAAGACCTTAACCCTAATTTCACCTAGAATGAAGAAATCAAGTGCAGAGAAGTGGAAAGCGGGGAGAAAGCCAAATACATGCAAAGACCTAATCAAGGCACTTAACATGACCCCAAACCACTTACTCAGAGAGCTAAATGCTCTTAACATGGAAGTGCTTCCATTTTAAGATGATACATTAAGCCCCCACTTTAGCAAGAGTATGGACTCGATGCAAACTCTTGGTAAAGGAGATAAAAATAATAAGATAATCTTATCGTAATCTAAGGGACAAAGAGAAATCCCAAGCCCCCAAGGACTCAAGTCTTTATTGACTCTTAAATCATAGATAAGAGAGACATCTCTACAGAGAAAAAGAAAAAGTGTGATTACCTTGCCCAATGAGAACTTATGTCCCATTGTGAACCACACAGGAAAAAGGTGCAAATGGAAAGATGGAATTGAACCACCTAGTGAATGTGGCTACTCACTAGTCAACCCATCAAGGATTTATCCTTCGAAATATTCCATTCCATAAGAATAAAAAAAAAAAAAAGGAGATCCAGTCTTAAGGACACTTTCGACCATAAGGGATCACAATATATGTGTATTTGAAACTGGAGGGATCAAGAGATCCATACTTTAATGATTAGTTCTTAATCCAAAAATAAAGGTTGAAAAGTAAATTTAAAGTGTGTGTCTTCCTCAGGATTTAGCAACTTAGGTGCATTACTTTAGAAGATTTAGCATGTTTTGAATTTTTCATAAGTGTGTGTGTGTAATAAGTGAGCAGAGCATATGCCCCCACATTAAAGTCATTGCTGACACTTTAACAAGAGCAATGGCTTTAATGGAAACATAAACAACTCCATTGATTACATTTCCATGTCAAGATGCCCCTAGATGAAGACAAATCAAGGGAAATAACACAGAAACATACAGAGAACACGGAAGGGATCTACCTACCATGGGGCCAGTATGATCATAAGATAATATATATATGATATTATTGCAAATTAATTGACATCATTCCCTAAAGGAAGTAGAACTACAATCACAAAGGAGGAAAGATTATGTAAGATATATGAAGGAGAATCTTTTCGGACCATGACACGGAGACCAAAAAGATTTAGTGCTACCATTTCTCGAATCCAAGTAGATTACACAAGGAAACATTTACAAATAATAGCACAATTACAACATAACATTGAACAACGCATGGAAGAATAGAAATACATATAAAGGAATTTGAACAATAGTTTCAATTCCTTCATCATCTTGTACCAACTAAGTAACAAGGATTGTATAAAATAATCTAACAACATTTAGCAATCACATTACGGGAGAAGCACAGTACAATAGGCAAACACACAAAAAAGCTACCATGAAGGACAAGCCGTTCAAGCATGCCACCTACTTTCCCCATCTTGTTGTATATCATTTAGGGTAGGTGGGTAACTCGCAAGAGGGATTATATCCAATATAGTAGGAATGACAACCAATTCCAAACAAGGATCCTCTTGAGAATCACTATGTTCGATACTAGGTGTAAGAGTTAATTGAGATGAAAGCATATTCGACAAATCAATGTCAATGTCAATAGTCTCATATTCATCAGTAACATTATCAGTATCATTAAGAGTATCTTCATCACCCAAATTAATCAAAATAGGATCTAAGATACAGATAGAATCATCATAATCATGCATGTGAACATCATTATTAGTAACAACATTATGCATAGGTGTATCCGTAGAAAGTAGAGATCTTTTAGCTTTAGCATGAGCACAACACTTTTTACGACGTTCATTAGCAGATCGGTTACATTTTGATTTATTTGAAATAGGTTGAGAACTAGGAGGAACAATCACAAGATCCTTCACAAGTTCTATAGTAATATCAATAGGATTATCAACCATAGGAGGAGCAATCACAGGATCTTTGATAGATTTAGTAGGAGGAACTTGATTAACAGAACAAGAAACCATAGTTAAAGGAGGTATTGAAGGTGTAGGTAAAAGAACATGATTAAGATCCATAGGAGGTATGCTTAATTGAAGAATCTTACGATGTTTATAAGCTTGATACAATTGAAAAAGATTATTAGGGTAAGGAGGACATGAATGAGGTAAGGAAGGCCAAAAGAAATCCAGAGCAACACAATCTCTAGGCCTAGAAGGTTGATATAGACTATGATTGATCATCTTCACTTCGCCATCATGAATGAACTTAAGACACTTATGTATAGGTGAAGCAACAACATGCATGGTAGTTAACCAAGGAAAACCTAGCTTAACTTGAAATTGATCAAAAGTAGGAACCACAACGAAGGTAGTGTTCACAAGTTTTCCAAAAAGTTCAACCGATAAAGTAATAGAACTAAATGAGGGATAAAGAAAACCATTACAAGTTTGAATCCACACATCCGATGTATCATAGACATCACATTGTAGGCTTTTCATAAAAAGATTTTCTTCAGTGATAACATTGACTAAGGAGGTAGGATCAACAAGACAACTATGAGTAGGTATCTACGCAACCCTAGCAGCAATGTAAAGGGGACCATCAAGAGCTTTAATAATCTCAGAGTCATCAAAGGTAATCAAAAGTTCTCAAGGTCTTTTATTCTTGAATTGTTTTCAAGGTTTAGGTTGAGATTTCACTTTAGGTTTAGGTTTAACTTGAGGTTGAGATTGAACTTGAGGTGAAGGTTGAGGTTGAAGTTGAGATTGAGGTGGAGATATAGATAGATCAACATGCTCCACTTGATTAAAAACATGCGTAAGATCATCCATCTTGGAATCATACACAAGCTCCTGAGCAGATGGTTGAGCAATAGTATTAGTATCATGTGTAGGTAAGGGATTTGTATAGATTTGAAGGTTCTGATTAGGAGGAGAGATAGATTGATTCCCACTACTATCTAGGTTATCAACAAATAAAGCTTTAGCATCAATGAGATCTTGGACCTTATGTTTTAAAGAATAACATCGCTTAGTATCATGACCATTCTGACGATGATATTGACAAAAAGCATTTTGATCAAAAGATTTAGATGCAATCGTAGTAGGTAAAAGAGGTTGAATAGGAGGTAAAGTATTCATATTAGCAGCTAACAACCTATTCATAATAGCATGTAAAGTTTCAGAAAGAGGAGTAAACATATGATTTAATCAAAAAGTAGTGGATGCAGAAGTGGCATTATGAGATGCAACAGCAACTGCATTCACTTGTTTGTTTATCTTGACATAATTGGTGAATTTTTGAAACTTGTTTGGATTAGGAGTAGCATCACTCTTATCAACAGGAATAGGAGCCATTGGAGTGTTTCTCTCAAACTGACTCACTTGTAATTGATAATGATGAAGTGCTACACAAAGTTGTTGAAAAGAGGTAAATTTAGTAAGCAGAATCTTATCTCTAATATCCTTTTGCAAATTTGAAATAAACATACGTTGAATATCAATATCAGGAACAGGATAAGAAATATGAGCATGCAAATGCTTAAATCTACCAATAAATTTAGTTAACTTTTCTTTAGCACCTTCTTTATAATGCATTAAATCAGTCAAAGACACTTGCAGGCCAATATTGTTTTGAAATTATTGAATAAAGGCATTAGCAAGCTATGGAAAGGAATCAATGGAATAAGGAGGCAAGGAACAATACCATTGTAAGGCCTTGTCACGAAAGGTTTGAGCAAACAGTTTGGCTAAAATCCTATGGTCATGAGCATAATCACTAAAAAGGATTTGGAATGTTTTAGCATGATGAACTAGATCTCCCTTTCCATTATAATTCTCAAGATAAGGCATATCGACTTTTTGAGGAACAGGAGTTCAAATAATATCCCTAGACAAAGGACTTCCCATGTCACATGTAGGAATACTAAACTTGTTTTGAGTTAAGGAAGCAAGTTGTTGTTGTAAGGATGATAAATTTTGAGCCAAACTAATGATGGTGGAATCATTAGAGGAAATAGGAGTAGCAACATTAGACACACTAGGTAAAGTGTAAGAAGCTGCAGGAATAGAAGACACAACTGGAGGAACACTAGGAACTACAGTTGGAAGTGGAGTGGAATAAGTGAAAGGAACACTATGATATGAAGGTTGTGATGTAGGAAGGGACATGAGAGGAACACTCATAGGAATAGAGGGAACTATGATAGTCACCAAAGGAGGAGTATAGATAGGAATACCAGATAAAGGATTAGAAGGAGGTTCAACACTAGTGATAGGAGCAGTGAAACCTAAATCTTGAGCCTCTTGAGTTAAAGGTTTAACATTGGAATGCACAAGATGAGTAATACCACGCAAGAGGTTAAAACCTTGATCACTATCATGGAGAACTTTCTTAAGAGCCTCTATAGCTTGAATAGAATCTTGACCATGGTTTTCTTGAAGAAGCCAATTACCCATTTTATCAAGTTCAGTGGAAAGTTTTTGGACTTGTTCAGGAGGAACCCTTAAAGCATCATCCTCATCATGAGATGAGTGAGAAGAGTTTTGCTCCATAGTAGGATTAGAATCATGAAGAATCAAGTTATCATTGGGGATCCTAAGGAAAGGATAAGTTTCAGGCTCAAAGGCACTCATGAGTCTATGACTTCTTCTAACCGGAATGTTATTAATAGGACTAGTGGTAGTAAAGCTCATAAACCAATATAATGCAAATGAACTAAACTAAGAACACATAAAGCATGAATATGAAATCTAATTAGTATGCAAGATCAATCACAAAGGATAAATCTAATACTAACAAGATAAAAGAAAATCTAACACCAAAAAGAAAGAGAGTAAGCTAGTCGGGTTCACCAAAATGAATAGATGTAATTTGGAATCACCTCTATTTGTGTAAGTTTATGAGGAAAATATAAGATTCACTCCTAAATCCAAATTCTCAAAGGAGAGATCCAATTTTATCAACCAATAGGTTAATACACAATCAAATCAATCTATGAACAATATGAAAGAGAGAGAAAAACCCTATACTTCCCTATAGTAGGATTAAGCTTGAAATCTTAAATAATTGAAGTGCAAATACTAACCTTGAATTAGGGCAGATCTGGAAAATGCTGAATTCTAGCTTCTATATGAACTTTCTAAAAATTTCATCACCTATTCTAGACTGGAAATGTTGAGGTGGACAAAACCCAGAAATCTTTTCTCCAAATTCACACAGGTTGACTTTGACCTTTAAAAAGGTCAAAGACCACATTATTTATTTGAAGTCTGATTCTGATTCTGTTCGTAGATCCTAAAAGATTGTCGAAAAGGGTATCTAAATTTGCTCTCAAATCTGAGATTTCACACCTGTACCTACAAGAAAATTGAGGTTTTTGGTTGTATGGGGGGTTTGCCTTGGTCAAACCCCAATTTAGGAATTAACCTTGAAATTGAATTGAAATATATTGTGCATAAACAAAGTAATTGAAACAAATCACCTCGCTTATGTTGAAGTCCTTGTAGAGGATTTGAATCCTCAAATCCACAAGTAAGAATGCTTCAATGAATGTAGGATGTCTCCAATCAATGGTATTTTGATCTTCAACATCAATCTTGATTTGATCTTTGCATATGAGAAAGTTTGAATGAATGGAGAAGGATGAATCTTCAAGGGGGCTCCAAAGAGATTGAATCCTTCAATAGCTAACAATGGAAATCCTTGATGGATGAATGCTTGAACACTTGAATGCTTGAATACTTGCTTGCACTTGAGAGCTCTAGATACTTGATTGAGAAAACTTGATGTTGGAGTGATGTGAAAACTTGATGTCGGAGTGATGTGAAAACTTGATGTTGGAGTGAGAGAGGAAGGCCTCCTTTTATAGTGATCTAGGGCACACTCCTCTAGATGGGCCACCTTGAAGAATTAAATCTCAATTAGGTCCTCACCTTTAGAAAATATACCTTGATTAAATACAATTATAGGATTTACCGTTTCAGAGCCCGAAACAGCCGACCCAGAAGTGAAGAAATAACTTTCCCAAAAGCCAAACTGCCAATATTTGAAATTTGAAATCCTGGTGAAAAGAGGTCAAGGTCAAGATCGACCTTGACCTGGTTAGGGTTGAGGTCGACTTTGACCTCAAACCCTAACTTTGTCAGGATTTGCAGCAAAGGTTCCAAGAGATGCCAGAAA
This sequence comes from Chamaecyparis obtusa, assembly GCA_027943335.1. Lineage (NCBI taxonomy): Eukaryota > Viridiplantae > Streptophyta > Pinopsida > Cupressales > Cupressaceae > Chamaecyparis > Chamaecyparis obtusa. Next base: position 397,752 of record BSBK01009620.1, on the reverse strand, counting down.
CTTAGAAATTGATATTTGAACAGGACCCAGTGTCAGGAACAAATAGAAAATCCTTTGTTTGATGTGATGAAGGACTAGGAGGTCTCATTTCTAAACCCTACCTAAAAAATAGAACCATAGAAGAGGGAAAATTAGGAAAGTCTTTAAGACCTTAACCCTAATTTCACCTAGAATGAAGAAATCAAGTGCGGAGAAGAAGTGGAAAGCGGGGAGAAAGCCAAATACATGCAAAGACCTAATCAAGGCACTTAACATGACCCCAAACCACTTACTCAGAGGGCTAAACACTCTTAACATGGAAGTGCTTCCATTTTAAGATGATACAATAGTATTAATCTAATTAATTAAATATTCATCATATTTAATTAATCAAATTTAGGATAAATGAGATTTATTGCCAAATAATTATTAAATTAAAGATAATTAAATTAGGATAAAATAGGAATATTTCAAGGAATATTCTCTCATGCAGAATTAAGATAAAATCAATTAGGATTTTGATAATGTGTAGATGTGCCTTAGGTTAGGACTTCGATGTCAATTTCATTCGAATTGAAGATGTAGGAGGTTAATGAACCTATAGCCCATTTTTGGGGTATTACAGTAATCCCAATTAATTGAGAGCACTAAAAATATTTTTCACAATAATAGCATTCCTCTCCTTTTTCTTGTTCACACTAATCTTCAATTTGACTAGTATACGTCTCATCTTTTGCATCTTTAACAATTGCATAGATGTTTGACATTGCTCAACCAATGTCTTGTGGTTGAAAAATTGATCAAATTTTTTTGAAACCCACAACTAAATGGTTCTTTTTTATCTCTTTCCATCAAAATTTCTCATTATGTTCTCATCAATTTCAAGTAACCATTTTGTTGTTTTTGAAGCTCTCAAATTTGAAGTTTGTCTTTCTTCCTCCCAAGGGACTTCATTTCTTATAAAATTTGGAGATGTGTTATGTTGATTTGGTTCTTGTGCATCATTATCATTGTCAATTCTTTCATATTCAATCAGTGGATTGTCATTGTCGATGTCCACACTTCCATTGTCCACATCTACATGTTCATTTTCAAAACCTACATTTTTATCTTCAATCCCTACATTCTCATTTCAATATTATTGTCATAAATAATTTCAAATTCATGTTCTTCTTCACTTGAAACCACATTTAAGGGTGGAGCTATGCCCACATCTTCATTAATATTTATCATACCTTGTCTACCCATTTCTCTATACACTTCAATCCTTCATTTGTGAGCTTCCTCTTCTGTTTATGCTTCTGATGACTACTACTCCCCATGGTGAGACCAAAAAGGTGATGCAAAAACCTTTGATAATAGAGAAATTCCAACAAAAAGGGTGGAAAAAATAATTTTTTGTCTTCTACAACTGCAATCCTTTGATATTCTCTACAAAAAATGTGGTTCTCAGACTGAGGGACCCTGAGAATCAACTTTTTCTTTTGGATGCCAGTGAAACAAATCAGATATATGAACATATTGGATATTTGATATTATCAGATATCCAAAATCTCTCTCTCTCTCTCTCTCTCTCTCTCTCTCCCCCCCCCCTTAGGTATTATTGTTATAATATAAATATTTTAATAAATATTATACTATTATACAATAGAGAAATAAATAATAATAATTTATATAATACAATACTAATATAAATAATTATATAATACTAATACTATTGTCATTTAATATTAGTATTAAAAAAATAAAATTTATAATATATAACCTAAAAATCTAAAATCATAAAATTGAAAAAAGCATTGAAATTGGGTGGGAGATATTGGCTAATGTTATCGAATATGCGAAATTATCAGATATCCGATATTATCGGATATGCAAAATTATTAGATATCTGATATTATTGGATATGTGAAATTATCAGATATCTGATATTATCAGATATGTGAAATTATTAGATATCCAATTATATCAGATATGCGATATTATTTTAGATATCTGATTAGGGTTGGTATTTTTCTTGGGTTTTGACTTTACAATGCCAAACATGGATGGTCAACCCAAAAGATGTGTTCACCATATTTCCTCTAATCTTCAGACTTCAACCATGTAGCTGATGACATTTTTTTACCCAAAATTGATGAAATATAGAGGGTTTCTTAAAGCCACACTAGTACATTTCAGGCCAAATTTTGACGGCCATTTGTCAGATTTCTAACGCCTATTTGTTGGCATTTTGACACATGTGTTCATCGCTTTTTTTGCATTGGAAATGGCAATGGGAGTGACAACCATCGATATTCCAACATCAGTACCTGTCAGAATTGGGCACATAAATAATAATTTTACAATGTGACCAATCTGTCAAAAAATCATTTTTATGATGGTTTTTCAGTCGACGTTCCGATGGATTGGCAGTATATTTCGACAGGATATTCTGTCGGAGGTATAGCAATCCTGTCGCACATATCTATCAAAGTGGTGTCCTATTCGACAGTGACCAGTCAAAGTTCTGACAATATGTAATATACTATCGATGGACCACCCCTCAGACGTATAGGGCGTCTATCAGAAATGCTTTACTAATTGTCAAAAAAGTGACGAATTAGCATATTAAAAAAAACAAAGCTCAAGAGACCATCATAGTTGGTCTCCGTATTTGGTCCATATACTGATAAAATATTTTACATTTCGTTAGCTCATCAAATGAGGGGATTTGATAGAATTTAATAGAATATTTTCATGATAACATATATTATTAAGTTGCATTGCATGAATTTATAGACTCTGTGCATTTGTAGACATCAAACACAATGATAAAGAAGCATCTCCTCTCATGGCCTACATTACAAAAGCCATGGGATGGGATGCTTCTTTATGGTTGTGTTTGATATCTACAATTGTGTGAAGAAGATAAATTCATTCAGTGTTAATCAAAAATAATGTACGTTATACATGAAAATATCATCCATTAAATTCTTTCAAATCACCGCATTTGATGAGCTAATGAAATGTAAAATGTTTTGTGAGTATATGGACCAAGGATGGAGACCAACTATGATGGTCTCTTTAACTCTGCTATCTTTAGTCCTAGCTACTGGGTAAGGGCTGGAAGACTTATACCTGTCGATTGTTGAGAATAATCACTGCCTTGCCTTTATGTACACTGCACAGTATCTAATATAAGAGGAGGTAGAAAATATGAATGGATAAAAGAAATGAAAGATACAATAAAATTATCTTGTTGTTTACCTTCTCATAATTGATCCCAGTCTCACAAAAGTAATTTTATATGATCACTAGCATATTTTGTGTATGGATGAGAAATAATATCCAAAGTTTCTAGATTCTGAGAAGAGGTATGAGTGGAGGCCAAAAAAGGGATATTTGTGAAGGTTTTATATACATAGTACTGAATCATCATCTTTGCACTAGTACTCAATCTGGAAACCCTCTCTAGAAAATCTCCACAAAAATCCGTACTGGCCTCCACTACATATACATCTTCTCAGTATCTAAAAACTCTCCATCATTGATTCCCATCATTTTTCACCATCTCTATGGACTGAGACCTTAAATTATTGAGCTTCTCTTTGTTTCAAGAATAGTTTAACATTCTCTACTTAACAGGGCCAACCATGTGAAGGTGGAAGCTCATCTAGCCCCTCCTAGGAGCCTCTTATGACCCTTTATGACATTTTAAGACCTCTAAGATATGTATTCTTAGGGGTCATAAAGAGTCATAAAGGGTCATAAGGGGTCCAGGGACACAACAACTAAGAAACATAAATGTAGGCATCATGGTCACAAGTTTTTGGAGACAACATAATTGAGTGGTATACCCAGACGATGCAAAGAAACCACTACTCCTCTAGAATCAGAGGAGTAGTAGTTGCTTTGCATCATCTGGGTATACAACTCAATTATGTTGTATACCTAGACAATGGAGAGAAACTCCTGCACCTCTGATTCCAAGTTGACTACATCTGTTGCTCATGAATACAAGGTCCTCCAACAAATGTATTCAATTTAGAATTGGAGGTGTAGAAGTTTCTCTCCATCGCTTGGGTATACAACTCAATTACGTTGTCTCCAAAAAATTGTGACCATGATGCCTACAATTATGTTTCTCAGCTATTGTGAAATCTAAATTTATGTTTCTCAGATGTCATGTTTATGTGCATGTTTTTATGTGTTTGGGAAGACATCTTTCTAGCTTGGGCCTGGATCCTTTGGCAATTAGCTTAATAATAATGTAGATGATAGATGATCAATTAGCTTCCCAAGAACAATCTCATATATGAACTATGCGTACCCCAATTCCTATGCCCTTTGTGCGTACCCAAATGATATATTTGAAACAACAAGGGTAAGGCTTAAAGAAGTTAATTTTGCATCACTAGACAAATCTGTATATTTTATCCACAATGATCAAACTTCAAAGGATCCAAGCGTAGGCTAGAAAGATGTCTTCCCATTCTATTTGAGCCATATTCCTTGTTCTTGTCAAACTTCCTTGGTACTGTAGGCATGCTCTTTGTAGTACTCTTCTTCAATCTGTGTTCAACAATAAGCATCTTCTTCTTCTTCCTGATTGTAGCTAGAGCTTCCTTTTCATCAGGATTCAACTCCACTTCCCCCATCTCATCATCCTTGTCACCCTCAGCTACCATCCTAAGCCCTTCTTCCCTCTCCAGTTCTTCAAGCCTCTGCAAGATATCTGGATCAATAAAGTCTGCAACATGGTGTCCATCCATGATCTCAGGAATATCATCTTCTCTCAACTCTTCATTTTCCAAAATATACCACAATCTTAAGACTCATGACTCTTCAAATTCTCTTGTTTCCTTCAGACCTCCAAACATGTGTACTGTGAGATTTCCTCCAACAAATGGACTTGTGATAATTTTCACAATAGTACATGTGTTGGAAGGAAATCTCATAGTACTACTTAAGCCAATCTAAATGTTCATCACCTGTGCATATAAGAGTTGATCATAGAAGGTATATGCACAGGTGAAAAATATGCATATTTGACCAAGCAATACTAGGAGTTAGACCCAACAACAAATAGATTTGTGGTGATTTTTACAATAGTACATATGTTGCTGGGTAAGCTCCCAGTAGCGCTCAGGAAAATATGCATGTTCATCACCTGTGCATATAAAGTGGCTCTAATGGCAGATATAATCACAAAATTTTGCATACTCGTTATTTTTTTCTGGGTTGATATTGTCAGACATGGTATTTTTTGAATGGAATGACTCGTTACTTGTACATTGACTAGAATGTTGGTGGAAGAAGGATGTTTTGTTTGCAACCTGCAGATACACAGACATTTAACAACCATTTTTTCAACTCTAATTTTCTCAACACAAAGGGACATTTATCATAGCCACATAAACATGATAGTTTTAAAATGGAATACACCAAGGAGTACCATTAGAAATATTGACCATTTACAATCATGAATAGTTAACCTAAATCAAATAGCTCATTTTTTATCAGCATGTGTAGTCTCTGTGTATATGAAAAATAAATGAAATATATATAAAGTTGAAATAAAATAGTGAACAAAAATTCAAATTCAAGGCCTAATTTATCAAAAGCAACAAACATTAGGATGAAAGAAAAATCATTAAGACTAGAAAATCAAGTTCTAGAAAAATCCTTACGACTATAGAAAAATCATTTAGACTAGAAAATCAAGTTCTACAAATGGACGGTTCCGATGCTTTGCCATTACAACAATTGAGCATTCATCATTTGGTACTTCTTGGTGTATTCCATTTAAGTTTTTTAGCTATCGTGTTTATGTACATGTTCTTTATGTATTTGGCTTCTCTCCCTCACAAGGGATATGCCAATAGGTAATTGATTTGAAAGCATAATGATTTGATAGTCTTTTTTCAGGATAGGCATAATCATCCCACCAACCTTAATTAGCAACATTTGTGATATATATCAAGTACTTATAATCAGTATGCCCAACAAATAGAGACTTAGTAGTAAAAGAATAAGGTTGTACATCCACATCCATCCAAGTGCAGAAACCTTCAAAGAGTTGCAACGGTAAAGAGAATCCCCATATTTTATGAGCCTAACATAGTCTTTGGCCACTTTGGCAATGAGAACCTCAAAATAGAAAAAATAAACTTAGTAAAACTAGTCTATGTCACTATTTGTGAGGGTACAGTCATGATAAGTGCCTCTCAAACCTCTCCAAACATGTAAGATTGTCTTTAAATACTTTATTGATCTCTTCTAAACATTAACCAAATCAAACCTACATTTGAATCCACATACAATAACCCAAAATGAAGGGTTTTGTATCCTTTAATGAATCTCAGTCACTGGTAACGCATGGATAGTCAAACCACTAGTCTCCATAGCATTCAATAAGTGAATATGAATGTTTGAAAACTACTCCCAACAATTCTTAAACATACTTTATTGTTTAAGAATTGTTGGAACTAGTCCTTTGGCATGTATTAAATAGAATAGAATTTTTAGCATATTATTATCATTCTATTTCTTTTAATCTACTAGTGGCGTTCCCTAGTCCATGCTTTATCTCCATTATTTGATGTTATTCACTATTTTGAAATGTTAACTATGGTTATCAAACGGAAAAAATAGAAAAAAAAAATTTAACACAAAAAAAATTTACAAAACTGAATCAATGGCATGTTTACAACAAAGAAATAGAATGATAATAATATGCTGAAAATTCTATTATGTTTAATACATGCCAAAGGACCAATTGTATGAAATTGTCAATCACATAGCATTTCACTGTTGTATGAGTGGATTGTGCAAGAACAGTTAACATTAAACAAGGAGCAAACTCCTCAACACATCTTGGAAACCATTGAATTCAATAATAAATAAAACCTAACACCAACACTATTCCTTCCATTCACTTCTACCAAGAATAAAGCATTTAATCCATTCAACATTACATATAATCATTAGATAGTTACATTTCCCGATTGTGTAGAGGAAGAATCATGACCAAAATGATCAAAAGTACTTTCACCATTGCACAAGCTATTCCAAACTTCAAGTAAAATGAGAAATATGCTATATCAGATCATTCATATTTATAATAACCGTTCAAAGGATCATTTTGTCAATGAACCCTCTGACTATACCCCTACAGTAGAGAAAGGAAAACTCAAAATAGAGAAAGGAAACTTAGTAAAACTAGTCTATGCCACTATTTGTGAGGGTACAGTCATGATAAGTGCCTCTCAAACCTCTCCAAACATGTAAGAATGTCTTTAAATACTTTATTGATCTCTTCTAAACATTAACACATGGACAGTCAAACCAATAGTCTCCAAAGAATTCAATAAGTGAATATGAATGTTTGAAAACTTTCCTCTCAACTTCCCCAACAACTCTTAATCGGTTAGAGGGATTAGTTGAGTGTTTAGACACTAAAACTTCTTAAACATACTTTATCTGATATGATGAATTGTAATATCAACAAACATGAATCGAAATATTTCAAAACAGTGAATCGATATCCTTGAGCATAAGCACTAATAACATCAAATAATGGAGATAAAGCATGGGCTAGGGTACAACACCAGTAGAATGTGGTCATTTCAGTGAGCATTCATGATCAAATAAAATGCAATGCATTTGAAATTTATGGTTGAATATGATGCTAGAGGCTTGAAAGATGTTTCCCGTCAAAGATACCAATCAAAGATGAAGAAATCACATACCTTCTCTCGTGCTCATCTTGCATGAAGGAAGATTTGATAGCCAAATCTTCCTTGTACCACAAGAAGAACATGTCATTGGTTTAGTTTAGCATGTTATTATCATATCAGATAAAGTATGTTTAAGAATTGTTGGTAAGGATAGGAATAGTGGAGATTCTATAAATATCCCTCTAACCAATTAGGAGTGGTTGGGGAAGTTGAGAGTAAAGTTTTCAAACATTCATATTCACTTATTGAATGCTTTGGAGACTACTGGTTTGACTATCCATGCATTACTAGTGACTAAGATTCATTAAAGGATTTCCATGCTTTATCATTGTATTGTGTATTTCCAATATGTTTGGATGTAGGGTAGACCAGGAGAATGAAGGATCACTCACTGATTGCATGATAACCCAGTTTTGAAGGGTCACTAGTTGAGGGGACAGTCAAGGTCCAGATGTTGATAGTGTTTGTTGAGGGAAGGGGGATTGTAAAAGACTTTTTATCATTATATTATGTATTTCCAATATGTTTGGATGTAGGGTAGAACAGGAGAATGAAAGATCACTCACTAATTGCATGATAACCCAGTTTTGAATGGTCACTAGTTGAGAGGAGAATCAAGGTCCAGATGTTGATAGTGTTCCTTGAGGGAAGGGAGATTTTGAAAGACTTGTTATCATTTTATTGTGTATTTCCAATATGTTTGGATGCAGGGCAGACTAGGAGAATGAAGGATCACTCACTAATTGCATGATAACCCAGTTTTGAAGGGTCACTAGTTGAGGGGACAGTCAAGGTCTGGATGTTGATAGTGTTCCTTGAGGGAAGGGTGATTGTGAAAGACTTGTTATCATTGTATTGTGTATTTCCAATATGTTTGGATGTAGGGTGGAACAAGAGAATGAAGGATCACTCACTGATTTCATGATAACTTGGTTATGAAGGGTCACTGGTTGAGGGGAAAGTCAAGGTCCAGATGTTGATAGTGTTCCTTGAGGGAAGGGGGATTTTGAAAGACTTGTTATCATTATTTTGTATATTTCCAATATGTTTGGATGTAGGGAAGACCAAGAGAATGAAGGATCACTCACTAATTGCATGATAACCCAGTTTTGAAGGGTCACAGATTAAGGGGACAGTCAAGGTCCAGATGTTGATACTATTCCTTGAGGGAAGGGGGATTTTGAAAGACTTGTTATCATTGTATTGTGTATTTCCAATATGTTTGGATGTAGGGTAGAATAGGAGAATGAAGGATCAATCATTGATTGCATGATAACCTAGTTTTGAAGGGTCACTGGTTGAGGGGACAGTCAAGGTCTGGATGTTGATAGTGTTCATTGAGGGAAGGGGGATTGTAAAAGATTTGTTAACATTGTATTGTATATTTCCAATATGTTTTGATACAAGGTAGAATAGGAGAATGAAGGATCACTCACTGATTGCATGATAACCTGGTTTTGAAGGGTCACTAGTTGAGGGGATAGTCAAGGTCTGAATGTTGATAGTGTTCCTTGAGGGAAGGGGGATTGTGAAAGACTTGTTATCATTTTATTATGTATTTCCAATATGTTTGGATGCAGGGTAGACCAGGAGAATGAAGGATCACTCATTGATTGCATGATAACCTAGTTTTAAAGGGTCACTGGTTGAGGGGACAGTCAAGGTCCAGATGTTGATAGTGTTCCTTGAGGGAAGGTGGATTATGAAAGACTTGATATCATTGTATTGTGTATGTCCAATATGTTTGGATGCAAGGTAGACTAGGAGAGTGAAGGATCACTCACTAATTGCATGATAACCCAGTTTTGAAGGGTCACTGGTTGAGGGGACAGTCAAGGTATGGATGTTGATAGTGTTCTTTGAGGGAAGGGGGATTGTGAAAGGCTTGTTATCATTGTATTGTGTATTTCCAATATGTTTGGATGTAGGGAAAACTAGCAAAATGAAGGATCACTCATTGATTGCATGATAACCCGATTTTGAAGGGTCACTGGTTGAGGGGACAGTCAAGGTCTAGATGACTAGGCCATTCAAGGACCCTATTTCTTTGTATTAATTTCTATTCAAATTGGATGCATGGATTTCTTGTGAATTATCAGCTGCTATGTATCTTGCAACTACATCTGTAAATATCCATATACTTCTCTAGGGTTGTAAGCCACTTAGGGATCAAAATAGAGAAACTAAATCAAAATTGTTCTTTGTCCTATTTCCTTTTAACAAAGTCTCAACTATCAATGATATAACAATACATTTGATGCCCTAAGTTATCAATACAAATGGTGCCTAGCTAGAAGCTTGCGGGTTGTCCATTTGATAACCACAATCAACATTTCAAAAAAATGGATATCCTTGAGCACAAGCATCAATAACATCAAATAATGGAGTTAAAGCACTAAATCAAAATTGTTCTTTATCCTATTTCATTTTAAAAAAGTCTCAACTATCAATGATACAATACATTTGATACCCTAAGCTATCAATACAAATGGCGCCAAGCTAGAACCTCATGGGATGTCCATTTGATAACCTCAGTCAACATTTCAAAAAAATGGACATCCTTGAGCACAAGCACCAATAACATCAAATAATGGAGTTAAAGCATGGGCTAGGGTATGACACCAATAACATCAAATAATAGAGATAAAGCACTGACTAGGGCATGACACTAGTAGAATGTGGTCATTTCAGAGAGCATTCATGATCAAATAAAATGCAATGCATATGAAATTTACAGTCAAATATGATGCCAAAGGCTTGAAAGATGAAGAAATCACATACCTTCTCTTGCACCCAGCTCATTTTCTCCCACTCCTTTTCTATGCCAATCGAAATAAAAATTATTGGGCACTTCACTTCTTTTTTTTATGTATACCCAAAACTATCATAATTTTGATGGTCAATTTAAAACCCATCAGAATACCGACATCATCGAGGCCTATTTTTTAAAAAATAACAAATTCATTATAAAAAATTACCCATCGGAAGTGTCTGTTGAAATTTGGCCCCAAATGTTGTAGTGACGTTATCAGCTTTCCATCAATATAATTGCTGTCAAATTTTGAGGTCGGTAAGTAATTAATTATTTTCTAATTGAGTTATCTCTAAAGTCCTAATTGACAGACTGATTAAAAAAAAACTATAAATTTCAAATGGTTTAACCTTTTTGAAATCCAAAACATGCGTCACATTCTATGCTTCACCTACTATAAGAAAAAAAGAGTTTTCAATTTTGTAAAGTTTAGAATTAGTTACGGTGGTCAGACATGAGAGTTTTTTTTAATTCTGAATAAGTTGTAGCATAAAATTCATAATTAATTATTTATTTGGGAAAAATTACACAAAAATATGTGTCACATATGGGCATGAGTCTACTACTTATATCTAGAATCTTGTGAAAATATATCATCATTTGATTGTGATTAAGGTGGTCAGACATACACGTACTTTTTATCTTTTTCCTAAAAAATTTGTACTACTGCATTGAAATCTAAAATTTTGAACAATTGGATTATTATTTTTTTAGACAAGGGCTAGCAGTTTAGAAACTACATTCAATTTCCTACAGATTCTGTTCTTACAACTTTTTCACATAAGGTTGATAAGATGTTCAACTTTTTACGTCAAGTTGACTAACCCTGATTTTCTGATTTTTCATTTCCACTTAAGGCCATAGCTTGGTATACCATGATCCTGTACATAGCCACATATTTCTATCTTCTATTCGATTATTCCATTTAGGCATTCTTCTGTTAATCTCTATTGACCATTCAAGGTTGTCATTAGTATCAAAGGATAGTAAATAGGTCGGTCAGTTACTTATATTAAGTCAGTTAGTAACTTGAAGCAAGACAAAGCAGCTGGTAAAGCCTTTACACCGAGCATCACACAGTTAACCAAGCACCAGTGACACCGACACTGATGGTCAGTAAACACCAAGCAGATTATACAGTGTTTACCGATGATCACAAAAAATGACATAGTAGTCAGAAATGGCACATTATTCTATGCAGATGGTTACAACAGATCGTAAAATGGTTTACCAAGATCAAGGATCATTTATTGTAAAAGATATTCATTAAATGCAATGATTATCTTATTTGTATTAGTTGATCTAGGTTATTTTGCACCATAGATCTTAGGGTTATGATTATTCTTTGTAACCTAATTTTTGCTTAAGTGGAAAAATAGAACACTATATATTGTATATGTTCACACCATTTTATGGGGTTGTTGAACTGATATATATGAATCACAGAGCACTTGACGAAATTGCCTATCTTCAAGAAAATTAGTTTACCAAGTGAAACAGAGTACAGAGGATATTAGATTGAGCAGAATCAGAGAAGGCTACCAAGCAGAATAGAGAAGAGAACCATCACAGATAAGGTGATATTTTGATGAGCATTTATAGATCTATTTCAGACAATTGAGTTGTCAACTAGCAGATAGTTACCTATTACTTTCTGACAATTGTGATAGAGTTTTTGTATAAATCTCTTAACAGAGTAGACTTAATAGTCTTTGTATAAATCTCTTAACTGAGTACACACTTCAATTAGTGTTGGTAAATCCTATAACTAGGTAGATCTAGCTGATCTAATATGTTACTCCTAATAGGGTAAGATCACCAAAAGTGATCAAAACTTGTAGGCTTAACAGGCAAACCTTTTCTATCTGCAGTAGTGAAGAATTTGTGGGTGTCATCCCCACCGCAATTTTTACCTTCTTACAAGGGTTTCTACGTTACCAAAATACTTGTGTTATATGATTGTCATATTGATTTCATGTTGTTTACTTTCTTAAGTTAACTAGATGATTGACTTATGCAATTAGATTCAAGTTATTTTGATCGGTTATCACAGTATTCAGTTATAGATCATAAAGGTTTCTACAAGTAAAGTTTTGAAGGCACTGATTCACCCTTCCCCTCTCAGTACCTATCTCTCCTAATTCCAATAGTTGGTATCAGAGCATAGTTCTCTTGTTGAACAGTCTAACCACTGAAGGGTAAAGATCTAAGTCATGGAGAGATACAAACTTGACAAGACTATTGAGAATCAGAAGATACAAATACAGATGTTTGTGGAATAGTATAAACAAGCCAAGGAAGAGTTGAAGAAATTACTGGTTGAAAGAAAGAACCTTGTAATTCAATAGAATGAAATTAGTTATCATGAAGAACCTATTAATGAAATATTTGATCATATTGGATCAAGCTCTGGAAGCATCTCTGATGGATCCGAAAGCATAATCTTTGAATTATCTAAAAAGAATCAACATCTATCTGAGAAAGTGAAAGCACTTCAAATCGGTCATGAATCTCAAATGGTGAGAATGGTGGAAATCATGAACAATGCTAGACAAGCTGAACAAGATCAGAATCTGGCTATTGAAAATCAAAGACTGATGACTGAACAACTTCAAGCAAAAGAAAGTGAAATATAGAGACTCATTGATCGTCACTTCCAAGTATCAAATTAGATGATGATAGTTAACCAAGAAATGAACTAAGTAAATGGAGAATTATCAAGAAGACTTGAAGATGTTGCAATACTTAGATAAGATAATGAAAAATTGAGAAATGAAATAAAGACACAAAAGAAACACAATGAAATGATGAGGATAGCCGAGGACAGTTCTAAAAAGACTGATGATTTCCTGACTAATCAGAGGAGATTCAAAAGTAGAGCTAGTATAGGCTACACTGGTGAAGGAGAATGATCACAACAAGATGAAAAACTCAACAACAATCAAACTCAGAAACCTAAAGTGATGACATGTTACCACTGTGGAAAACCAGGACATACATCTAATGTGTGCAAAAGAAAAGCACAAGGTAAACCTCCTATCATTCCTAAATTCAATGGATATTGTTATTACTGTGGTAAGTTTGGACATCTAGCTTATGAATGCAAAGCTAAGAAGAATGGCATTGCTAACAATACTACTGAGGAGAAAATATGTTATACTTGTAATAATCATGGACACACTATAAGGGACTGCAAGGCGAAAATGAAACAAGTCTGGACACCTAAAGAGAAACTACAACGAAAGCCATATCAACCAAAGAGACAAGGAAACTCATATGTTTGAGATTACAATACATGGACTAACTGTACTGCATGTGGTCGATATGGACATATTGTAGCAAATTGTTGTAGAAAGAGTCAGATTAGACAGTCAAGAAATTGGAAAAATGCAAGAATGGCATGTATGCACTATCACAAGGTTGGTCATGTAAGCAAGAACTGCAGAGACCAAGCACCAGATGAAAACCATATATTTGAGAGTGGATATAACATTGTAGAAATTACAAAGTTAAGGAACACAATGTGGAAGAAGGCATCTAATGAGAATGTTGAGTCAAGTAACACTGTTAGTGAAACCTCATCCACTGGATCGGGTGACATCGATACCTCCACTTAAGTTGACAAAGGTATGTATGGAACTGACATTTTAAATGATCACATTTTACATACAGTTCCTTATATATGATGTGCAAATAACAAATATGCATGAATAAAGATGCACTATGGTTTATATGCTATAAGTTTACAAATGTCACATAGTCAGTAAAAGAAGAAACATGAGTTGGTTACCTGTCGGTAATCACTATACAAGGTTAACCGACAATAGTTCAAACTGATGAAGAAATTCTATGTTAACCAAGCAAAAGAAATTAATAGACATTACCAAGATGACAGTTGTTCCATATCAAAAGTTATGTCACACATTTAATGCATCAAAGTTTGAGTGGGAATATTGAAAGGTCTATAAATACACGAAAATAGAGTTCATTGTTACATTGCAATTTCAAAGAAAGGAGATTTTATAGAGAAGAGTTTGAGCTAAAGATTTTCAAAATAGATTTAAAGCTACTGTAGATCGAACCGATGACAATTCTTCGATGATAACGAGTAAGTTCATCTTCCTACTGAACACTAGTTATTTATTGTTTGCCAAAACCCTAGAAACAATTTATGGCATTGACATCAACCGCAAGCGAATCACAGAACATTGAGGAGGAAGTAGAATTAATTGTTAGGGCACACTTTGCCGAGGAGAAATTCAAATCTCATCCCAAGGTCACAGCACAAACAGACGATATGGGCACATTTTGAGTATTTCAGATAGGGTTTTGTTAACAGAAGACGTTAGGGCCTACATTCACTACAAGATTAGTGAAGTATGTGATTTTGAGACCATTGCAACTTATCAGCAAGTTTGTGGACCGGATGGTAAGATTAAATCCAAATACAAGAAGATTGAGGAGTTAGGGTTACGATGTTTCACATACTTCTCGCAATCATTCCACATGACTAGATAAGAATTGTGCTAAGCAAATTTCATGATGGAAAATTTTGGCTAGATAAACCTGTTGAGGTCACAAAGAAGATTATCAGTAGGGTTACTGGGTACCCTACAATTGACAAAGCCAAAGCCTTTTGAAGTTCATCTTGTCCCGACATAGAAAAGAACACTGGAGCTCAATGGGATGGTAGGGCACTGAAGATATCAACTATCAAAGATCCAGTGGTAAAATTTGCAGCTCATGTCATCGGGTACAAGATATTCCAATCTAGCAAACCAAATAGTGTACCCTGCAGTGCCAAGGACATGGCTTACAAAATTGTGAAGAAAGATCACCAGGTTGATCTTGCAAAACTACTACTACACCAACTACATGATAATATGAAGATAATAAAGGCAAAGAAGTCCAATACATGTAAGTACAGATCACTACATCTATGTACATTTCTCTATCTACAAAAATATGTACCAGGTATCGATAAAGTAAACTGGCAATCGGACAAACTGATAACTGCTCAAATCAGTGAAATGATGAAAAGTCTAGGAGACAATCTGAATAGGGAATTAAATGCATATTTCAAGGAATTTCAAACAAAAATGCAATAAAGAAGTAGAATTCCAAGGGAATTAGTGAGCAAATTTGAAGATGACATATGTTTTTTGGTAAGCACAGACCACTCAATGATAAAGGCAGTAGAACCAAGAACAAAATGGCTAGCACCGATGGGTTATGAAATGAATCATGATTTTGCTTTGAAATCTATCAATACATTGCTGGCATTATCGATAGACATCACTGCCAGTAGGTTTGGTGTATATGAGGAAGCTAAGTCTAGAATCACAACAGACATAGAGATCGGTAAAATGTCAAGAAGGGAAAAGAAAATGAAAAAGGATCTCATAGAAAAATATGGAACTACATCTGACTCACCTAAGAAGTCACCGATTGATGAGGCAACCGAAGGTCAGTTACAGTTGGCTAACAAGCCCAATGATAGTGAGGAGATCGAGTCAGACAAAGAAAAGGATCACACACCAGTTCCTCCCACAATTGATGAACAAGAAGTACAGCTACCAAAACCTAAAGGAATGAGGACACATTCTTCAACTGCTGCACAATCCACCGAGCAAGTAGAAGTAGCAAAAGTAGCAAAAAGAAGAGTAGCTACACTAACCAGGAAATATGTTAAGAGAAAGAACAAGAAAGTAACTGAGACAACGAAGAAAAAGAGGAAATATATAAGAAATAAGGAAGATCTAGAGGATACTAAAACTGAAAATGATCCTGATCAATTCAAGTTAGTTCGCAACAGGGAAAGTACTATACAAGAAATAATTGAAGATATAATTGAGAATGGAAATCTTAACGATCCAGGCATAGACAAATTTAACAACATGTCAATTGAGGACAAGACAAAGATAGAACATGCTATCGTCCAAATGATGATAAAATTCAAGAGAGTACCAATGGAATTCGCATGTCAATTGCCAAAAGAACTTGATGACAAAATAAGTGAGAGATGGGCTATTGCACTAGATACAAAGAAAAGAAAAAGAGAACGATCACTAAGCCATGCAGCCACACACTTTAGCTATGTTGTGGTAAGTGAATATATGACAAAGTATCAGGCTAGATTTCTAGTCAAGAATAGAGCTATGCAGATCATGGATGAGAATGTGGATGATATGGATGTCATATGTGATTCTCTATGGACATCAATTTTGAAAGCAGAAGAGAAAGATGAATAGGAAGCATTCTTGAAACTATCTAAGAAGAGACAGTTCAAAAGATAAAGGTATTTTTATTGATAATGACAAGGGAAAGAAAATAGAGGACACCGGTATATCAGTTATCGATGTAATTAATATCACCGAACAAAAGGAAGAAGTCAAAATTTCATAGGATGCACCGGATCAAGCTAAGATCCACTTGCAAAAGAAAATTGATGATGATGCACTCATTGAGGACATCACTAGGTGATCCTAATGATGAGGATGACGAAGATGT
Source organism: Chamaecyparis obtusa (assembly GCA_027943335.1). Lineage (NCBI taxonomy): Eukaryota > Viridiplantae > Streptophyta > Pinopsida > Cupressales > Cupressaceae > Chamaecyparis > Chamaecyparis obtusa. The sequence continues at coordinate 380,730 of BSBK01009620.1, read as the reverse complement.
GCCAATTGCACCTTAAAAAGATGAAGTATTAAACACTGATAGTGTGCTCATATCTCTACTAGGAGAACTACCTATACTTGCAGAGGTAGTTGAAATATTTTCACAAGTACAACCCGATGTGTCTCATCCTAAGCCAAAGAAAGATACATATGAGATTCAAGCACTTGAGCAACCCGCAGATATAAATGAGCCTAACAAACTAGAGGCATAGTCTACAGAAACAAAGGAACTAGAAGAACCAAAGTCTACCAAGGTGAACCCACCTGACACTACAACCGAGACTCCTACACCATCTACCAAGGAGTAGAAGAAGGATGATATAGTGTCAACAAGGAAAGATACTCTGAAGAGTGAAGAAAAAGCTATTGTTGTAAGTGAGAAGAAGTAACCTCTTTCCTAGAAGAAGAAGAAGAAATCCAAAGGGTCGGTCACCATTGATGAAGTTATCATTATACCAGAATGTGACCCGAGAACCCTAAGCCCCGAGGAACTAAGTAGATATGGGGAATTATGTTCAAGGAAAGTGGCACAAGATAATTTAAGGCAAGAACACAAATGCAAAGAAGTGTTAAATGATGTGAGGGATAGTCTACAACAAATAGTACTGGAAAAAAATATTGATGAGAATACTCCTATCCTAGATTAACTTGCTACACTCGCCAACAAAATCAATGCCCCTGATACAGATGTAGATAAATGAATAGAAGAAAGGGTAGAATCAAAGATTTAGAACAAATTGGTAGAAAGGATTAGTATAGAAGTGGCAATAAACACTGAGCATCATAGTATACACTAAGAAGATTATACAATGTTTACCGATGATCACAAAAAATGGCATAGTAATCAGAAATGGCACATTACTCTATACAGATGGTTACAACAAATCGTAAAATAGTTTACCAAGATCGAGGAGCATTTATTGTAAAAGATATTCATTAAATGTAATGATTATCTTATTTGTATTAGTTGATCTAGGTTATTTTGCACCGTAGATCTTAGGGTTATGATTATTCTTTGTAACCTAATTTTTGCTTAAGAGGAAAAATAGAACACTATATATTGTATATGTTTGCACCATTTTATGGGTTTGTTGAACTGATATATATGAATTATGGAGCACTTGAAGAAATTTCCTATCTTCAAGACAATCAGTTTACCGAGTGAAGCAAAGTACAGAGTATATAAGATTGAGTAGAATCAGAGAAGGCTACCGAGCAGAATAGAGCAAAGAACCATCATAGATAAGGTGATATTTTGATGAGCATTTATAGATCTATTTCAGGCAATTGAGTTGTCAACTAGCAGATAGTTACCTATTACTTTTTGACAGTTGTGATAGAGTTTTTGCATAAACCTCTTAACAAATTAGACTTAATAGTATTTGTATAAATCTCTTAACTGAGTACACACTTCAATTAGTGTTGTTAAATCCTATAACTAGGTAGATCTAGCTGATCTAATATGTTACTCCTAATAGGGTAAGATCACCAAAAGTGATCAAAACTTGTAGCCTTAACAGGCAAACCTTTTCTATCTGCAGTAGTGAAGAATTTGTGGGTGTCATCCCCACCGTAGTTTTTACCTTCTTACAAGGGTTTCTACATTACCAAAATACTTGTGTTATGTGATTGTCATATTGATTTCATGTTGTTTACTTTCTTAAGTTAACTAGATGATTGACTTATGCAATTAGATTCAAGTTATTTTGATCGATTATCACAGTATTCAGTTATAGATCAGAAAGGTTTCTACAAGTAAAGTTTTGAAGCCACTAATTCACCCCTCCCCTCTCAGTACCTATCTCTCCTAATTCCAACATCTTCAACTTTCTTTTTTTCTTCAACTCTCAACTTTTGATCAGAAATTAATTGATCTTCTCGCTTCAATGCCTCGCTCACTTCCATATGTCTTTCTTTGAATTTATTGATCTATTCTCTCAATAAATTATAATTTATTCATTTACCTTTTTTATGTTTTATCTCAAATTCTTCTTTTCATTTTCCACATTCTCAAGATCATTAAGAGAAGTTAATAGTTCTCCATGACTTTCTTTAGTGTTCTCCATAGCTACAATCTATTCAACATTTCCAAGATCTTCCTTGTGTGGTTAAGCTCTTCTTTAGAGAACCACAAATTTGATACTAATTGTTGAACAATCAGAATACTAAGAGGGCTGAATTAGTATTCCCTAATTCATTTAATTTCAAACCTTAAGTTATACTTTTCCTTCATCGAGTTGAAAACCAAATAAATGTTTGAAACATGAATAACATGAGCACAAGATAACACCATATTTTTATCATGGAAAACTCAAAATGGGAAAAACCATGGAAAGGGTTATCTCTCAATATTGTATAGCTAGTTATAGAACATTACAATGCTCACTATACAACTCAATGCTAGAGGGATCACTAACCAAGAAAGAGAGGCTCACTACCAAAGACTCACTAGCAAAAGAGATTATAAAATAAAGTGGTACAATTGCATCTAATGTATGCATAAATTAGTTCCTATGTAGTACAAAACACAAACATAATACACTTCATATGTCCTTCATTGATTTACACAACCTGATATCCTTTCACAAATTCACATAATCATCACATTCCCATGCATCATTACTGCTATATATGCATCTCTTCATTTCTCTATATCTTGAAGGATGTATATAAACTATTTCTAACCATATATTGTTTTGATAAAGCCCAAGTACCAAGTAGTTGGCTAGGATAGATTAGTACATGTTTCATCAAGAATATGCTTCATGTTTTCCTAAATATATCAACAAAAGTGCTATCAATATTGATGTCCACTTGAGATTACACATTTCAATCAATCCTTAGTCCTATCCCAAAGTTGTAGTATCAAGAACAACTATGTGATGAAGTGTGGACATAGTGATAATTTGTCATGTTCTGGAGGAACATAGCAAGTGGAAAATAGAGTTACCAAACCAAAAATGCAAACTGACAAAAACACCAAAACTCATGAGCATTTGAATATAGGTAAACTAGGAGTACCAGAATATATTGTCAAAAGAACATAATCATATCTATCTTTATGGAGAAATGTGAATCAAAATTATATCATTGGATGTCCCAATAATCAAAGAAAATTGAGTCAACAAAAGGGTATGTGCAGGATCATGGTGTACCAAACTAGGCCCATAAGTTATCAAATCTTATATCACAAATATGTAATAAGAGAATCTATAGAGAATTGAATGTAGTTTCTAAGCTACTAGCCCTTTTTTTGAAATAAAATTATTCTATATGGTAAAAATTTCAAATTTTAATGCAGTAGTTTGAAAATTCTAGGAAAAAGATAAGAAATAGGTGTATGTCTAACCACCTTAAACACAATCAAATAATAATATATTTATACATGATTCTAGCTATAAGTAGTAGACTCATGTCTGGATGTGATGCATATTTTTTTGTAATTTTTCAAAGTAAATAATTAATTATGATTTTTCTGCTACAACTTCTTTAGATAAAAAATTCTCATTTCTGACCACCATAACTTATTACAAACTTCATAAAATTGAATTTTTTTTCTTGTACTAGGTGAAACATAGAATGTGACACATGCTTCAGAATTCAAAAATGTTATATTGTTTGAAATTTATATATGTTTTTTAATCAGTATATCAATCAGGACTTCAGAGGTAACTCAATTAAAAAATAAATAATAATTACTTATTGAAGTCAAAATTTGATAGCAATTATATTGATGGAAAGATGAGAATATCCTTAAGAAACATTTTTCATTTCATCAAATTTGGGTGAAAAAAAGTTTGTCAGCTACATGGTTGAAGACTTGAGATTGAAGGAACAAGGGAAAATACATTTTTGGGGTTGACCATGTAGGGTTGGCATCCCAAAACCAAAACCAAAAGTAAATCCTGAAGAAAATATTGATTGTGTCAGAGATAACATATATCTGATAGCTATCTGATACTAGATACATAGAACTGGCATTATTAATAAGTTCTTATATTACACTATATATAATAAATGTTATTATATATAATAGTATATTATATTATATGATACTATATATAAAATATATGTTATTATATATAATATTATACTATGTTATATGATATATTATATATTATTTAATATATATATTATATTTTATTATATTATAATTATTATATAATATTTAATATATATTATTTAAACCTAATAATATTATATATTATTATATATTTAAATATTATCTATTATGATATAATATTTAATATTTAAACCTCTCTCTCTCTCTCTCTCTCCTAGGACCCCATATGACCCATTACAACCCCTAAGAATACATCTAAGGGTCCTAAGCGGTCTTTAAGGGATTCTAGGACCCCATATGACCCCTTAGGACCCTTTAGAACCCCCAACAATACATCTAAGGGGTCTTAAGGGGTCATATGGGGTCCTAGGATACATTAATGTGTCCTAGGATCCCATATGACCCCTTAGGACACTTTAACCCCCCCTTTCTCTCACTCTCTCACATTAGTAAACTTTTCATTTCTCCATTTCAGATACCTAATATGTAACATATGTACCCGATACCTAAACCAATGGTGCCAACACCAAATTTGTATATTATAATCTATTATATTATGATATAATATATTGTACATATTATAATATATTATATATATTATAGTAAATTATAATATATTATATTAAACTATAAAATATTATAATATATTGTATTATAATATAAAGCAATGACACCAACATGAAATTTTTGGTGGCAGTCTAAAAATTTGTATACACATCAGCATCGGATATCCGATATTGTTCAACACAAAAGAGGGTTAGTGGTCCATTCTATTATTCTCTCTATCCCTACATTCATTTTTCATCTGATAGTCATGGGTTATTAGATAGTTGTAGATAAAACAAACCTTTGTGGACTATCATTTCTCAAAAATTGTTGATAAGCCATCATTCTTCATCAAATTTTTGTTGTCACAATAGGGAGCAACAGTCATCGAAAACTTAAATGAAAGAGAAAGCTTACAATTGAATAAATTGAAGCATGTAGAGAAAAAGATAGGGAAAATCATTGAAAGAGGAGACATGGTATGTTGAATATTAGTGAAGGTGACATTGAATTTGAAAGTAATGAGAATGTAGAGATTGGAAATGAAAATGTACAGTTGGAGAATGAAAATGTAGACATTGTGAATGAGAATGTAGGGATTCAAACTGAAAATGTAGAGATGGAGAATGAAAATGTATATACGGGGACTATAAATATAGAGATGGGGAATGAAAATGAAGGGATTGAGAATGAAAATGTTGCATGAGTACCAAGTGAATATTAAACCTCCAAATTATATGAGAAATGAAGTCGCTTACGAGGAAGAAAGACAAACTAAAAATTCAAGACGCACAAAAACATCAAAATGGTTACTTGAAATTGATGAAAATATTATGAGCAATGTTGAAGGTAAGAGATCAGAAAGAACTATCTAGTTGTGGGCTTCAAAAAATTTTGATGAATTTTTTAGCAAGAAGACATTGACCATTCAATGCCAAATTTTTGTGAAAATGTTAAAGATGCAAAAGATGAGACCTATACTAGCAAAATTGAAGATTTTTTTAGACAAGAAAATGGAGATAAATATCATTATCGTGAGAAATTTTTTTAGTGCTCTCGATTCTATTGGGAAGAATAGCAAGGAAAAAGATAAAAGACCTACTTGAAGGCTTATTACAACCCCCTTAATAAGTCATCATTTGAGAAAGGCTCTCTTTATGAGACAAACTTGTGCTGACTTGAACATAAATTGTAAAAATTTGGATAGAGCACTTGCAAGAAGAGAAAGACTTGATGATCCTCTTCAAAATTATACATGGGCTTATGGTGGGAGGCTTCCACATTTTTATAAGAAGCTAATCAATAGTGTGAATGATGAAACTCAACTATTTTGGCACTCTAACTCAAGAGTCTCACCAATGTGAAGGATGTCTTGAAGTTAAGAATTGGTGAGTGAGACCGCACACCACATGCTAAACAATGTTTGGAAGTAAGTCAAACAATGTTGTTCAAAAAAAATTGTGAGGCACATCCAACTATCACAAAGGGATCTTGAATCCTTTAAGAAATTTTATTGTGTCCCTATTAAGATCTGAAATACTTGTTGCAAATATCATGTGGAGTTTTCAATGCACCATGAGCTATTATGCCACATTCGTTCTACTTTTCATACAAATGCTCCAAGATGTTGCAGGATTGTGGTGCAAGTCATCTTCCAAATCATTAATAGACTTGCTAGATCAATTTTTATGTCCTAGCGATGATGATTATTTCTTCTATAGAAATGATTTATTAAATGACAAGTGTTCACAATGTGGTGGCTTTTTTAAGTTTGTTTCATACTTTCATGAGGGTAGTGAATAGGATTTTGGGAAGACAGTTGTCCATATATATATATATATATATATATATATATATATATATATATACATATATATATATATATATATATATATATATATATATACATATATATATATATATATATATATATATATAATATATATATACATATATATATATATATATATATATATATATATATATACATATATACATATATATATATATATATATATATATATATACATATATATATATATATATATATATATATATATATATATATATATATATATATATATATATATATATATATATATATATATATGTATATATATATATATATATATATATATATGAGATGGACAAATATACTTTGAAGAGTGGAGGTGAAGGCTCTAACTGTGAGTTGGTTACAAAAGAATGTAGTGTTGCTGATTTTATTTCAGATTTTAGGAAAAATATGTTTTACAAGTATCCAATGCATAGTCACAGGTCTCAATGGTTGGATCAACAATTTAGGATGTGTAAGGAGTCTTCCCTAATTGGCACTATTATATAAATAGTTTCTTTGCAAATGACTATACATTGCAGCCACAAACTAATTTGCAAGCTCAATATACAATTCCATTCACATTGCTATTTTTGTCCACATAACATATAGACATTCCCTTGATAGCACAGAACATGAACAAAAGATAATTCGAGAGTACCATTTTTTAATGAGTGATGATAGATCCCACTCTTCTGAGTATGTTCAACATTGTTTTGAGATTTTTTTTGAGTTTTCTCTCCTTTCCCATGTCTAACCCTAAAAAAACTCCAAATATGAGGTAATCCCATCTCTATATGCATTCTACTCAACCAATAAAATAGAAAAGCATTATTGAAATTACCAATGCAATTATCTGGCCAAATGAGATGTTTATCCATAACACAAGAAAATTATTGTGTTATGGATAGACATCTCATTTGGCCATATAACTGCACTGGTCAATTCAATAATGCTTGTATGTTTTACTGGTTGAGTAGAATGCATATAGAGAGGGGTGTACCTCATATTTGGATTTTTTTAGGGTCGAGCAATGGAAAGGGGAGCATGATGTAGTAGGTGTGTATGTGAAGAGAGCTCTAATTAAGGATAAATTGAGGATTTTAGGTACATAACTTAGTGATGCTCGTTCTATCATTGACTGGTGTAGTTTAGCATTGTCACAAGGTAGGACTCTTGATTTAGCAGTGCACAAATTCTTTTGGTTGGTTGAGGAGAGTACAGTAGCGGATAGATTAGATTATCAGATAGTTAGATATTGTTAAAAGGTGCATTCATTTCAAAGCCCAAACACAAGTACATGGACCATTTGGATATGAGATTTGACTTGTTTTTGTCCCATGTGTTTTCAGTATGATTGGGATCAATGTGAGTCAAGTGAGTGGTTGGATGCATGGGTTCCATAGTATCTAACTCTTTCATCTCTCACAATATCCTTGAGAAATGATGACATAGAAATTTCAGTTATGTATGACCATCTTTTAGATATTCTATAGCTAGGACATGTTTTTGCATTGGTTGCACTGGAGGGAATGATGAGAGATCGGATTACTAGTTAGCACATTGTGTACAAGAAAAGAAGAATCTTGCATAACCAATGACATATGATGATGGGTTTACATATCCTAATGGTTCACTTTTTGTTGTAGGAACATGGCTGCAAATATACATGATTAGAAAGAATGACATACCTACATTTGAAGACAATGAGAAACACAAAACCATTCTTGTCTACTTTCACCTTGTTATAGAAACAAATGTCAATTTGTTGAAGCATCAAGGAAGGACAAAGAAAAAAGAACTTTGTACTATTGGTACTACTGATCATGAAGAAAAATTAGATACCCTTAAGAATAGAGATGACCCTTTAGGTACACTTCACTAGGTAATACCAACTCATTGCAAGGTTTATTATGTTCATTATGCTTACATTCATTACAATAGTTGCACTTTGCTTCTCCATTTTTTCTGGTCAATAAATTTGGTTCTCTCATGTATTGTAAGTGTAGTTGGACACAAATATGATTGATAGAAAAGATTTAGGCACACTTGATTAGCTCATAAAAAGTGACAGTAAGTTTCATTGTGCATAGGCTCATCATTTTCTTTGGTCCGTTTTGTTCATAATGTTTATCTCTTTATAAACTTTTTATGTTTTCAATAAAATTAGTGTTCTCATGCCTTTAGAATGTAGGGATTACAAATATGATGGATGTATGAGATTCCTCTACCGTGCTTTGGAGTATTTCTTACTTTAATTAATTGTCTCACCATTTAGTTAGTATTATTTCTCTAATGTTAATATTTTGTACACTAATGCAATGTAGGTGTCATTAGGAGTACAAGTGGTTGGAGATATACATTAAGGAGCAGAAATATCATACCCAAATGTAATAATCATGTATCTAGGATTTTTATATCATTAATGTATTTATGTACATAATATAGTTACATATCAATGATATATGATGTATATGTATCTGATACATGTGTGTAACCATAAGGATGAGTTGTTTTGATGATATATGATGTATTTGTATGGTAGACATCTGTGGAAGCATAATGACAAGTTGTATTGATGATATACGATATATATGTACATGAGGACATGAGAAAACATAAAGACACGTGAGTATCTACTATTTTTTGATGACATTGATGACTTTGTAGATGGTGTATTACTTTTTTTTTTAAGTCAAATGAGAAACTAACAACCTCCAATAGGATTTCCTACTAACATTTTGGTGAAGCTCTTATATTATCTTTATTTTGTATATGAATTTGTTTATTTTAGAGCTCTTATAATTTGTTGATTTAAATTGTCAAACTTGCACAATAGTACTTTGAATGCTCTTTCTAATGGTTTTTATTCAAGGTTGATTGGTTGTGTCTATAAAGAGCAAATAAAAATGGAGGTTTTTAATAGAAACTTAGTGAAAATTGACCAATATTCATCATGTCATTGTTTGGACAATGTGTAGGATATATGTAAGGTGTTTGAGTGATTGATCAAAATTGGAGAAGAGTGTATGGGTGAGTTCTCAAAAACCCGCTTGTTTAGACCTAAGGGGCATTGTTGGTAGGGTATGTTGGCGAGAGTTTCAACGAGTGGGGAGCCAAAAAAGGGAAATGCCTTGAGTATACCAATCCAACCAGATTTGTTCATGGTGGTGGTCCATTCCCATGAAGAATGCACAAAGATTTGGGCTGCCTTGAACCTTTCTATTGAATGCCTCTAACGATTTTTGCATCAATAGAAAAATTGCTTCCCTAGAAAAACCACTTGGAGTCTTGAAAATATGAGATAGATTGTTGTGGGAAATCTCATGACTCTATATCTTCAAGTAGATCATATGCAGGTACCCTAGATTGAGAGAAATACCCTAACAAAGTTTGTCACTTTTGTGTACTTAGAGCACTTAAAGGACATTATCAGTTGGGTATGTCGTCAAATGTTCCAATGAGTGAGGAGCCAAGAATGGACCATGCCTTAGGTATACCCACCCAATCTAATGTGGTGATGGTGGTATTTCATGCCCACAAAGAATGCACAGATATTTGGGCTACCTTGCACCTTTATATTGAATGCCTCTAACAGTTTTTGCATCAACAAAAAGATCGCTACCCTAGAAAAACCACTTGGATTCTTGAAAATATGAGATAGACTATTCTAGAGGGGCCTCTCATGACCCTAAATATTTAGATAGATCATATGCAAGTGCCCCATATTGAGATAAATACCTCAGCAATGTTTGCAACTTTTGTGCACTGAGGGAACGTAAGGGACACTATCAGTAGGGTATGTTGTCGAGCGTTCCGATGAGTGGGGATCCAAAAATGGACCATACCTTGTATATACTTTCCCAACCAGATGTTTTGGTGGTGGTAGTTCATACCATGAAGAACACAAAAATATTTGGGCTACCTTACACCTTTCTATTGAATGCCTTTGACAATTTTTGCATCAATAAAAAAAATGCTTCCATAGAAAAGCCACTTGGAGTCTTGAAAATATGAGGTAGACTATTGTAGAGGGACCTCTCATAGCCCTAAAAATTTAGATAGAGCATATGCAGGTGCCCTAGATTGAGATAAATTCTCTGGAAAATTTTGTCACTTAGGGCACCTAAGGGACACTATCGGTAGGGTATGTCATTGAGTGTTATGGTGAGTGGGGAGAAAACAATGGACCATACCTTGGGTATAACCACCCAAGCAGATGTATTTCTAGTGGTAGTTCCTTCCCATGAACAAAACATAGATATTTTGGTTACCTTTCACCTTTCTATTGAATTCCTCTAACAGTTTTTGCATCAACAAAAAAATCATTGCCCTAGAAAAGTCACTTTGAGTCTTGAAAATATGAGATAGACTATCGTAGAGAGGCCTCTCATGACCCTACAACTTTAGATAGATCATACACAGATGCCTTGGATTGAGATAAATACCTTGACAAATTTCATCACTTGTGCACTTAGGGAACCTAAGGGACACTATCGGTAGGGTATATTATCGAGCAGTTCAGTTAGTGGGGACCCAAAAATGGACCATGCCTTGGGTATACCCACCCAACCAGATGTGTTCATGGTGGTTTTTTGTGTCCATGAATAATGCATAGAGATTTGGGCTACCTTTCAACTTTCTATTGAATGCCTATGATGGTTTTTGTATCAACATAAAAGTTGCTGCCCTAGAAGAATAGCTTGGAGTCTTAAAAATATGAGAGACTATCGTAGAGGGGCCTCTCATGATCCTAAATATTTAGATGGATCATACGCAAGTTCCCTAGATTGAGATAAATAACTTGACAAATTTTGTCACTTTTGTGCACTTAGGGCACCTAAGGAACACTGTCAGTAGGGTATGTCACCGAGCATTTCGATGAGTGGGGAACTAAAAATGGACCATGCCTTGGGTATACCCACCCAACTAGATGTTTTGGTGGTGGCAATCCATGCCCACAAAGAATGTACAAATATTTGGGATACCTTGTACCTTTCTATTGAATACCTTTGATAGTTTTTGCATCAAAAAAAAAATTATTTCCCTAGAAAAACCACTTGGAATCTTGAAAATTTGAGATAGAGTATTGTACAGGGCCCTCTCATGACCCTACATCTTTAGATAGATCATATGTAGGTGCTCTAGATTGAGATAAATACCTTGATAAATTTTGTCACTTTTGTAAACTTAGAGCACCTAAGGGACACTACTGGTAGGGTATGTCATTGAGCATTCTAGTGAGTGGAGACCCAAAAATGGACCATGCCTTGGATATACCCACCCAAATGGACATGTTGGTGGTGGTCATTCTTTCCCATGAAGAACACAAATACTTGGGCTACCTTGCACCTTTCTATTGAATGCCTCTGACAATTTTTGCATCAACAAAAAAATGGTTACCTTAGAAAAACCACTTGGAGCCTTGAAAATATGAGATAGACTATTGTAGAGGGGCTTCTCATAACCCTACAACTTTAGAAACATCATACATAGGTGCCTCAAATTGAGATAAATACCCCAATAATGTTCATCACTTTTGTGCACTTAGGGTACCTAAGGGACACTACCAATAGGGTATGTCACCAAGCGTTCCGACGAGTGGAGAGCCAAAAATGGACTATGCCTTAGGTATACCTACCCAACTAGACATGTTGGTGGTGGTGGTTTGTGCCCACAAATAAGGCATAGATATTTGGGCTACCTTGCACCTTTCTATGAAATGCCTCTAATGGTTTTTGCATCAAAAGAAAAATCGTTGCCCTAGAAAAACCACTTGGAGTCTTGAAAATCTGAGATAGAGTATTTTAGAGGAGCATCTCATGACACCTTGAAGGAATGAAGGAATTACATCAGAGGATTAAAAAAATTTCATGAATGAAAACAAGAAATAGATCAACACATGGAACTGTCATTGTTTGATAGTAAACAGAGAATAGATAATCAAACACCAACAAACCAATCTTGGGAACCTTGACCAAAAGGGGAAATGTAGGTTCAATTTATGTGAACTTTGAAACTCAAACAATGGTCATAGGTCAATTAACCTTGAACAAGTTGGTTGATGATTTTTGTAATATAATGACATATTAGTGCAAAAGTCACAAAAATTGCTATGCAACTTTTTGACAACTTTTTGTACTTTTTATATTTTCTATCCAAATGACTTATGATTGCCACAAAACCTTGATAATATATAAAAAATTACCAATCGACATGATTCCAACCATTTTGTACCCCCTTTGACCATTCCTACCTACTTTGACCATAGTTGACCAACTAGGGCTCACCCCAAGAAATCTTAACATGTATGACAATACTAGGATCCCAAATGAATCTTATCATTTATGAATGCTCCATGAGAAAAATGTTTCTCCCCTCTAAAACAAAGGAAAATTTCTTCCCAAAAAAAAATACACAAGTTGAAAGAAACCAAATATTTATTTTTAGGATTCATTAGTTTCATAAACTTTACTGAATTGATCTGAACATGTTACCAAAAACATCATTTATGTTATGGAAACACAAAAAATATTTTCAAATATGCAATGATTCTAAAAACATGAATAGTACATGTGGACCACACATAACAAGAGATAATATGAAGATAAACATGTTCTATATATATGAAATTATTTTATAAAAGTATGTATCTCCATATATAAATATGGTGTAAATGTCAACTCGATCAAAGTTTTACAAAATGTGGCACATGTCATCTCAATATGTTTACAAAATACACATTTCTATACAATGTGGCATATGTTATCTCCAAATGTGCCATATGGTATCTCAAAATATCTACAACTACAAATGTTTGTATGACATCCTATGCTACTGGTGGATCATTAAAGTGTAGCCTCTTCGAAGTACTATTTGGCTTTGATGGATCCCGCACAAACAAAAAATTGAAACCACAATTTAGATTGCTTAATTTATAGAGTTTGTACATATATAATATTAATATTAAAATTCAAATTGAAGAATAATTTAATTGAAATTTAAAATTGAATTCTCATGTACCTCAAATCTATGTTTCTTCATGCACTTGGGAGTCTTAACATATGTCCTAACAAGGATGACGCTACCAATGTCAGTTTCGACCTATATATGTTTGCAACCATGAAATTGATATGAGTTATCCTATAAAGTTATCCTTGATAGAAAAATAAATTTACAAATCACTTGAATTAAAATAAAAACTTACCTCTAGTAAACCTTCTTCTGGAAATGTCGGTTGTGTCAATAAGGATACTAATCCTTGGCACTTCCTCAAACTAGGTGTTAACTACGAGAGTCAAATAAGATAAAATATTAGTTAATATATACTTACAATAATTTGACAATGTAAATGACAATCATGTATAGTTGATACAAAAATGTAAACAACTAAATATAGAAATATGTGTATTATCAGGCTATCATGGTGAGATGAAATGCCTGAGAGTGTAGGCTCGTGAACCTTTGTAGGGACATCATTACAAATCACCATTTGTACAATAAACCATACATAAAATAAACATTAGTATGCACAAGTGACAATTATGTATGTATAATCATTCTAAAACACTTAATTAGCTTCTCCTTGTCAATAGGCATCGCTGCAACCCCCTCACATTGCCCCTCGTTGGTAGTAGCTAAAACCTACAAGAGGAAAACAAGATGAAAAAATTAATTAGTATATGATTTTTATTACACTAATTTTTATGAGAAAATATGTATATTGATAAATAAAGTAAAGTAATGAGTGTGAATACATATACCATAGATTTTTCAAGGCCAAATGAAATGGTAGACAATGCGGTAGCCTTCACCTCTCTCATCCCCTCCTTTGTCATCAACTAAACATAAATCTAGATCATATATATAAACATAAGTGTGTATTCATTATAAGTTATCTACTAACAATATTTATTTAGAATTAAATGTTTGTTGTGACATTAAAATTTTAGTCTTATCGTAACATGAGAATTCCATGTCGCGTGTGGCTCCTCATCTCTCCTATGACTAGTATCCCCATGAGGTGCTCTATTCCCTATGGTGACATCTAGCTCATCACCCATCTCAAACATGCATGCATCCAAAGAAACTTCAAGGGGACCCAAGCATAAGTTATTGCACATAATGCAAGTTTGGGGCACACAAACATGTGCACCTGAAGAGGATGTCGAAGCACCGACATCATCAACAAGGGCCTACAACAATGACATAGTGTGCCTAGCCAAATGCTCACTCAAGTTGTGAATGGCGTTAATGGTTTGTGAGCCAACCTCTGCAATAACATCTAGATTATTGTAGGTAATGAATGTTAGAGTAATGCTTAAACTAAAGTTGCAGAAAAGTAAGTGCTGGAATGAAACTATAGAAGTATAACTACTAAAAAAACATAAAGGCTCTTACTAACTATGCCATAGTACTTCTGATGTTCCACTGCTTTGGCTGCAGGAGGTGTCAATTGATCCATAGCTTTGGCTGCAGGAGCAGTTCAACACTTGGCACTGAAATAGAGAAAATGTAGGAAATGATTCTAACTAGTATGAATCTATCTAATTGTGGATTTCTCACCAAGTGAGCCCCCTTGGATGAGTATCCTAAATCAAAAATATTCTCAACTAAATCTCAACACTTCATTTATTTATTTATTGAATGGTGAAGTACAGAAATTCCATTAAACAGGGAAAACAACTGCAAACTGTATTGATAATAAACTTGACAATGCCCTCTTTGTCTCTCACATAGTAGCGGCACTTTATTTAAAGAAAAATTTCTAACTACTTTCCTAACCGTGCCATAGAAATAGGTGGGTCTTTATTACAACACTACCGACTAGAAAGAAGGAAAGCTTTTAAGACTAAAACAGATTAAATCCAGAATGGAGGAAAGAGTTTTCATGATGGAAAATCTATCTTCCCACTTGCACCTAGATCTTTTCAGGGAATTTAACACGCCACCTTGCTCTTCGCTGGAACTGCCACCTTGTTCTTTGAAAACCTTCAACTGGCACTGCACTAAATGCTTCTCCACTGGAATTTGTAGGAAGACTGGGTTTGAGCACTCCATGAATGAATGCGCAATACCTAGTCAAAAACAACATCCACTATTCCAATGCGCTATGCCTTCAAGGGTTAGGATAAGACATTTATGATAGTAATTATCAGAACATGCATGATCATTCATATTCAAACAACTACTCTACTCATTTAACACACAACCATATCTTTTAGAACAAGAAATATAGTAATTCATCCAAGCATAGCATATTTAAGTACGTTTGAACCAAGTTATATGTCTGATGGCATCATGTCATATAATAGTAGAAAAACATAGAAGTCTTAAGGTAAATGTATCAAAATAAGAAAAAAGGTCTAGCAGATATCATCCTAGGGTATCTTAAAATATGGCTTTTATATGCCTCATCATTTTGCCCCCTACGAAGACTAGTGCTTGTCCTCAGGTAGTGAAGTATTTTTAATCTTTTCTAGCACCCTAAAGTCTCCTCCTTGTGTTTGCCTGATCATCAAAATGTGCACCCTCCAGTAGAATTCATTCATTCTATCAACCCTTACATGTTGTCTTGGCTCTAAATCTTCATCTAGGTCATCATCCACACAACTGTATAGTGGCCACATGAGTACGGGGGGGTAGAAAGTGAGAGGCATCCATTGTTCTGGTCTCAGTTGTCATCCTAATTCTATATACCAGTGGACCCTTTGCATGGAAGCTCTGACATTAATGACACTATGTGGCTCTGCCTTTTTCAGAGACATGGTCAGTCTGGCCCACCTCTATTGTAATCCATTTGCAGCTCTATTCCCATCAGCCAAGGACAATCTTTCAAACTCTATATGTACCTACTCTTTGTTTTCCAGTATCCTTCTCCTATGTGTGGAGTCATTAAAACCATAGAAAATTTCCAACTAGTTACAGTAGATCCATCTAGGTGTTTTTCTCTCAGGACACAATGGAAGTGCAATATTGTGTTCAAATGCCCTATACCTGTTTAATTGGTCCCCATAATATATTTCATTATTGACCCAAGAAAGTAGTGAGGAAAAATATATGTCTCCCACAAATAACAGTGGATTCCATTCAATGTTTGATGGGATAGCATAATGGTGTAGATAAAGTTCATAAAGAAGGTTCCTAATTAAGTCAGGTGACATCTCATATGAGGCCATAAAGGCTTGAGGGGTATCTATGTCAGCACTTAAATCTTTGATAATTCTCATGAATTTAAATAGTAATAATTGTTCCCTTAGGCACAGAGCATACACCCTAGGTGGTGGTTGACATTCCATAATCTTGGGAACCAATTTGATAACTGAATCCATCTTTTCCTGTAATAGCTTGATTTCTTGTTTTTGTTGCCCTATTTCCCTTTTTAACCTATCCTTTTCTATTTCCCACATTGCCTTTTCATACCAAATCTGTTGAAAATAATCCAATGACAAAGAATGTACTGTTACCTGGTCTTGATTTTCTATGGAACTGAGTGTTCTGGTCCTCCCTCATGACCTTCTTGTTGAGTTGGTGCAGATGTTTCCAAAACATCACATTCCCTGGATGGGAATAAGATACATCAGAAACATCCATTTTCTCTGTTTCTTTTGGCCTTGAGGCTACTGGGTCCTTTTCCATCACATCATCACCACCCATGGTTGGATTTTTTTCTTGTGGGTCCATGTCCATAGGTTCCTTGAGAGGATTTTTATGACTTGATCCAGCCATTACGGGTTAATCCTTTGTCTTTTTCCTTGTGTTTAGTCAAACACTGCACCATACTAGTGTTTCTTCTGATACCGCAAGGCATTTCTAAGGAATGGTTCTTGTTGAGGTAGACATGGCTGTAGGAGGAACAGGGGCATCACCTGCTTCATAACCATACATTTTTCCTTTCCCTTTCTCATCTTTCATGGCTTCTTAGGGACTATGAGTTTCTACAGGAACATTAATTTCTTCACCCTCCAAATTAGGGTTTGGAACTTCTACTGTTATGTCTTCTTGATGAAGAGGTGGGTTCTCTTGAGTTCTTTCGGGAATGGCATGTTCTTCATTTTCAAGAATGGCTTCAGCAGGAGGATTCTTCTGCGCTTCATGATGCTCAAGGTGTGGCCCTATAGGCACGGGTATATCCACATTTAATTGAACATGAGGGGTGACAAGAAATTCATCCTAGGTCATGGGAGAATTATCATGCAGGGATTTTTCCACTAGTAATTTTATTAACCCATGATGGGTAACAACATTTTGTCTACCCTTTCTCACTTCTTTAGAGCTCAAATTCAACAGGGAGTATATGACATTTGGAACATTAATCAGGCATCCATGCAACAAATGGCTCAAAAGTTTAAAATGCACATCATGTAGAAAAGAAAATCTTCCCTCACAAGTAATATATCTTACAATATGAATAGCTAACTGAGGGTAATCACTTGGAAGAGAGATTCTTTTAGTACCTTGCTTTCTACTTTCCAGTTCAGCATTTGTGGGTAGGGAGAATTCAGCTCTGGCTGTGCGGGCATCATGACTATGCAGAAAAGGTTTGCCTATAGTAGGAAGTCCAGTGACTTCTACTATTTGTACTTCTGAGGCTTCAATTCGTAAACCTTTCACATATGCCACCCCATTACTGAATGTACGCAAAAATTCCACTACAATGGCTTTGTCAGAACCATTTAATCTGATAAAATAACTAAGCCAACCCACATGATTAAATTCCTGAACACTGGCCTAATCTTGCAACAGGGATGTGTGATTAGTTGGTTCTAACTGAATAGGTTTCCCACCCATACTTGTTCACTCAAAAGTCCCTGCAACCTTAATTCCTAACTTCAATTTCTTTCACAATTTCTCCTAATTTCTAACCTTCCCACTCTCCACTAATTCAGGGTTTCTTGCAATTTGTTCATAATTATGGAAGTGAAAATATCAGAGAATATGTGAAAAATGAAGATGGCTTTGGTTTTTGGGTTTTTAAAAGGACGTAAGCTAAGGCTGGTGAATTAATGATCAGATTGTTGAAGCTTGTGTGCTAATAATGGTAACTAGATCAAAATCTTGGGCAAAATTTTTCATTTCATACTATTGTACTTCCCCCTATGAAAAGGACGCATGTGTCCTCACATGGTTGGTTCGTAAGTACAACATTGCTTGGAAATAATTGTTAAATTAAATGAAGCTTAAAAGATAATTATGTTTAAATAAGTAAAGAGTATGTGAGAGAATAGATTATTGCATAGCTAATGTGAAAGTACCATAAATGTTGATATCCAAAAAGATATAATGACGTGTATCGTGCAAAGAGAAGTACAGTGTGGAAAAATGTGACTGATGAATGAATGGAAAAGAAAAAGGTGATGGAATGGGTTATTTATTATGGCAGAGAATATTTTCATGGGAAATGAAAACTTTATTATGGTTGCAGTCATGTAGAATTAAAGTGATGATGGAAAGTTGTAGCCGGCTGTAGGAGAATCACCCACAGGAGGAGGTCCATCTGCTGGTTGAAAGCCATCAACTGGAGGAGGTCCAAAATGTGTGGAGGGTTCTTTGGCTATAGGATCTTGATTAGCTATAGGGGGTTCAGCTATAGAAGGAGAAATCTCAAACTACCATAGGAAATCAACCTTTGTTTGTGGTTTGTGGTACAGACAAAGTCTGTGCCCATTTACCAATAACTTGAATCGTACTGGGTTGATCATTGATAACTGAACTGCACCATTAGCATAGACATTTTTTATTTCATAGGGACCTAGCCAACGTGTAGTAAGATTACCTTGGTTTTCTTGATAGCGAGAATCATATAGGAGGGCCCAGTCACTATGAGAAAATATTTTGGTGAGGATGTGTGAGTCATGCCACCTTTTGTGTTGTATGTGGATCATCTATGTGTGTTTAAGGCTGCCTTTCTCATTTCATCCAGTTGGTTGTCGTGTTGTGCTACTAGAAGATCAATGTTTAACTGTAATGTTGTTCTCAAATTTTTATGCTCAAATTCTATTAGCATTACAACATTTTTACCGTAGACTAGTTCAAAGGGTGTGAAACCAGTTGTTGTTTTCTAGGTTATTGTATATGCCCAAACTGCTTCTTGTAACCGTGTACTCCAGTCTTTTTTATGTAACTGCACTATTTTATTTAGGATGGCCTCTATTTCCCTATTTGTAACCTCAACTTGCCCATTTTCCTATGAATGATATGGACTTGATGTCCTGTGGTGAATGTTATATTCATTCATAAGTGCATTAATCAGCATTGATGTGAATTGGGTACCCTGATTAGTAACCAATTCTCTTGGGACATCATACCTTGTGAAGATTTCTTCATAAAAAAATTTAGAAACCTTGTTATCTCTAGCATGTTTCATAGCACGTACCTCCACCCATTTAGTTACATATTCAGTACATAAAAGAATGTAGGAATTGTCATTTTAGGATGGAGTAATGGGTCCAAAAAAATCTAACCCCCATTTATCAAATGGAGTGGCTACCACATGTGCAAAGATAGGCATTTCATAAAACTTTGTTGGTCATCTCATCCGTTGGCATTGATCACATTTCCTTGTATAGTTGACTGCATCTTTATGGAGGGTTGGCCAATACTATCCTATGTTCAGTATCTTCATTTTTGTTCTCTTGGTGGCAAAATGCCCTCCACAAGGCTCATCATGACATGCATGGAGGATGTCATAGATTTCATCCTTCCTTACACACCTTCTTGATATTTGGTTAGGCCCATTATACAATAGACAATCAACAATCCATGAGAAATTGAAAGTTTTTTCTATCAGAAGTCTCTTTTCTTTTGGTGAGAAATAGGGAGGTATCTTTTGAGAGACCAATTAATTGGCAATATCTACATACCAAGGAGTTTTAGCTGAAATGGAGAATAGGTTATCATCAAGAAAACTGTCATCAATAAGCTATGATTCATCCTTTTTCTACAATCATGAGAGAAAATCTGCAACCACATTTGATTTTGCTGGCTTATCCACTATGATGATATCAAATTCTTGTAACAATAGAATCCATCTAGCTAGTATTCCCGTGATTACAACATTATTTTCAAGGTACTTAATTTTTGCATGGTTGGTATGCACAAATATCTAGTATCTTGTTATGTAATAGTAGAATTTATTGAGGGCATAAATGACTGCCAAAAGCTCCTTTTCTGTGACTGTATAATTCAATTCAGCTCTTTGGAGATTTTTGTTGATGAAGTATATTGCATGCTCTATTGTGTCACCCTTTTGGCTGAGCACAGATCCTATGGCATGGTCTGAAGCATCAGTATGTATGTGGAATGGAAGTTCCCAATCTAGTCCTTGCAAGATAGGGGTTGTTGTAAGAACTGATTTTAGCTGCAGGAAGGCTTCTTCACAACTTGGAGTCCAAGTAAACTCTGAATCTTTGGTAAGAAAAGAATGAAGGGGACTGGCCATTTTACTGAAATCTTTTATGAACCTTCTGTAATAGCCGGCATGTCCAAGAAAACTTCAGAAATATTTTTTCTTGGTTGGTGTTGGAAGGTTTTGAATGACTTCAATTTTGTTCAAGTCTACTTGGATTCCTACTGCAGATATATAGTGGCCAAGCACTATCCCTTCTTGCATCATCATGGAGCACTTTTCATTGTTAAGAGATAGATTATGTTCTTCACACCTTTTTAGGACCTTGTCTCAGTTGTTCAAGGCTTCCTCATAAGTTTCACCATATGTTGTGAAATCATCCATATATATCTCCATACAGTCATGAGAGATATCAACAAAGATGCTTATGACTGCTCTCTGAAAGGTTGCAAGAGCATTATAGAGACCAAATGGAAGAAATGAATAAGAAAAAGTCCCCCAAGGGAAAGTGAATGTTGTCTTTTCATGATCCTCTGGAAAGATTAAGATCTGATTGTACCCACTATACCCATCCAGAAAGGAAAAATACTTTTGGCCTACTAAGGAGTCCAATACTTGGTCAATGAATGGAAGGGAGAAGTGATCCTTCTTAGTTGCATTATTGATTTCTCTATAGTCCACACACACATGCCATTTGCCTCCTTTTTTTTGCACAATTACTAATGGGGAAACCCACTGACTATCAGATATGGGATAAATAAATCCAGCATTGAGGAGTTTTTCTAATTATGTTTGAACTATTTCTTGTAATGTTGGGTTCACCTGCCTTTGAAATTGCCTTACTGGAGGTTTGTCTTCTTTTAGATATATCCTATGAGTGCATAGTTTTGGGTCCAAGCCTTTCATGTCAGAATAGTCCCAAGAAAATGCTCTAGTATGTGCCTTCAGCATTATAGTCAAAGATGTTTACTATTGAGTGGTTAATTTTCTATTAATGTTCAAACAATGGCTAGGAGACACCTCTATTTGCTTAGTCAACTCTATCATGGATGCATCCATAAATGAGGGTACTTTTATTTCAAGGGGAAGTAGTTGGTGGTAGAGTTCTTTGGCCATAGGAGAAGGCCATTGGCAATCAAGGCTTAAAAATTGCAGAGAGCAGTTGTTGGAAGAACAACTCAGAGAATCTAGGTTTGATCCAAATTGGTTTTGCAGGATGTTCATGATCACCTTGTCTTCATCCTGAAGCTGTAGGAAGGGGTCTCTTTTTATCATCATTAACTTAGACACTGAATTGATAACCTCGACCTCTTCTCCTATGTCAAGCCATATTGTTGAGGCTAATTCCATTTGGGGCTAGGTAGGGGGGTATAGGATTAAAGTCTTTGTATGCTGACCGTTAGAGATGGTCATGTCCCCTAAGTGACATCTAATATGAGCATCAATGGTTGCTAGCCAAGGCCTGCCAAGTATAATTGGGTATCCTCCTAAGGTGGCCTTTGGTTATAGGATCATGAAATAAGCTGGGTATGACAAGGATTCTAGGTCAACAATGATATCTTCAACCATTCCATTAGGTTTTACAGTGGAACTGTCTGCAAGTTGTAGGATAGTGGGGGTGGTTCAGAGGTTGTTTATACTGATTTTTTGTATTATATCCCTGGTCATTACATTTATAGTAGCTCCAAGATCTACCAATTCATTTTTAATGGTTGTACCATTAATAATGACTTCAACAATAGGGTTGCCTGGGTTAGAATAATTTGGGATGGTAAGCTATCCTAACATAATGTCAGCTAGCTTACCTAACACATGCACTATCTAAGGATCCTTTTTCTTGCGACCAGGTTTCATAAAGCAGGCTTCTTTTATGGCTTTTCCTTATGTAGGAACATCCTAAATTTCTTGAAATAAAGTTATTTGGACATTGACGTTCTTCAACTGATCAAGGATGTTAAATTCGGTTTCCTTAGTAGGCTTAGGATTGTTGTGTTGCAGCCTTTGTGGAAAAGGTGGTCCATTAGGGTGACTTTTATCAGCTATAAGTTGTGTTACTGGAAAAGGAATAGGATTTTGTGTTTGTATAGGCTCCTCCTGGGGTACTTTAGTTATGATTGGATGCTCAGGAGAAGGAATAGTAGTCCCAGACTGAAGGTGTATATCATCAAGCATGATTGCATAGATAGGATACTACATGGGATACTGCATTTGGTCAGTAGTATACACATTTTATTGAGGTGTGGGAGGCCTATTGTTTGGATTTGGCTAAGGTTTTGTAGGCAATTGAGTAGGCTTTGGAGGTTGATTATTAGCTGATGGTGGTGGTAGGAGTGCTTGCTATTGTGGTGGCTGAAGAGGTGGATTAAGATATCCTTGAGGCTGATTTGGCCATTGCTAGCCTCCTCACCACTGAGGGTTCTATTTCCAATTACCTTGTGGTGGCTGCCATGCCCCTTGAGGTTGTTTCCAATTCCCTTGAGGGTTTTGCCATTGTGGACTATGATAATTTTGCCACTGATTCTAATAGTTATTCTAGGGGGGATTTTAGTAATTCATAGAAGGTTTCCATTGATTGTTATAAAATGGATTGTTGAACGTAAGTGGGTTCTGAGGCATACCTTTTCTTTGCACCATGGTCATCACTGAGAAATAAAAAATAGTTGCTCGTCTACTGGTTCCACTTGCTTATAATCAGTTGGCATTTGGGTAGTTTCCATATTTGCAACCATCTTACACCAGAAATATCTTTTCTTTTGTTAATAGTGTGGACATAATTTAGCCAAAATAGTTTATGTTTCCTCATGTTTCTTCTTTGTCTGCAAGGTATCCAGTTGCATGGCCATATTATTGATGTTATCCTACTTAAAGTTGGATAAGAGATGGGTTATTTCTGATTTGGAAGCACCTACGCCATTTGTCTTTCCTATCGTGGCTTTGTATCCCCTTCCTCTCTTACTGGTAGCTCTTGAGTACTTGAGGCATATCTTCTTTATGTCATCCGAGGTAGATTGGTTTATATCTCCTCCTGCCATCAGGTTTAATGCTTCAGTGCATCCATCTTGTATACCTCTTAGGAAAAGTAGCTTTTGAGATTCTTCGTTAAGTGCATGCTCTGTATTCCTTTGTAGGCTATACATGAACTATGAGATAGTCTTCAAGTGTCTCATCTTCTTTTTGGGTCATTTTAAAGATATCTTCACCCCACATATCAATTCCCTAACAATACTCCTTATACTTGAGCAAGAATGTAGACTGTATTTCTACCCAATCATGGACAACATCCCATCCTAAGCCCATAAACCAATGCAAAGTAGACTCTTTAAGGGTCATAGGAAAGAGTTTAAGCTTATGAGCATTGGTGGTGTAGTCATAAATTCTACACGAGATATCAAACTCAAAGAGAAAGGTATCTAGGCCTTCGGTTACTAGACCGTAGAATTTTGGCAAGGCAGAAGAAGGTATGTTTTTAAGGTTGTTGTTATCTCACTGGTCAGTAATAGGAAATGGAAATGTGGCAGGATTCACCATCCCAATAAGATTTATAGGCTAAGGAGGCAGTGGATGATGTAGAGGTTGGTAGATGACCAGTTATAAGGAGTTTTCCTGTCTGAAAGGATTCTCAAGAAAGTGGGTTCTCAAATGAGAGAAGACTTATGCAAATGCATTAATTTCAAGTTTTTCTTCAAAAGAACTAAATTGTTCTTCTTCAGAAGATGAGGAGGAGGACATAGTTTCAAGGAGGTCAATGGTAGCATCAACAAATGAACTTTCCTATTCAAAAGGGTGATTGGATTGATTTTGCAAGTACCTTCCTTTGGCGTCCCTTCTTCGATTATGCATACAGGTAGTAGGGAATGATGCGATTTGTAGAGTTCCTCTATAAGTAATGTATTCTAATGAAAGCTAGAAATGAAAAAAATTCTAGGAATGGCTTAGTGAGGACTTGGTTCGGCACCATCCCTGGCAATGGCACCAAAAATGATCACTTCTTACAAAGGCTCAGAAACTAGGTGTAATTCTAGACTCAGGGATTGGACATCCGACCGAGCAATTTATCCTCTTCATAAAAACACATTTAGTATGTCAAACCAGAGATGTATTAACTAAAATGGGCCAACAAATTATATGCACTAGGTATCACTCAACCATACATTTTATCACTGTTGCATGAAAGAAATGCTAGAGGGAAACTATTCTATGATTGCAGGGAATGAATGCTAGAGTAATGCTTAAACTGAAGTTGCAGAAAAGTAAGTGCTGGAATGAAACTATAGAAGTATAACTACTAAAAAAACATAAATACTCTTACTAACTATGCCATAGTACTTTTTTTATTCCACTGCTTTGGCTACAGAAGGCATCAGATGATTTGTAGCTTTGGATATAGGAGCAGTTCAACACTTGGCACTAAAATAGCAAAAATGCAGGAAATGATTCTAACTAGTATGAATCTATCCAACTGTGGATTTCTCACCAAGTGGGCCCCCTTGGATGAGTATCCTAAATCACAAATATTCTCAACTAAATCTCAACACTTCATTTATTTATTGATTGAATGGTGAAGTATAGAAATTCCATAAAATAGGGAAAATGACTGCAAACTATATTGATAATAAACTTGACAATGCCCTCTTTGTCTCTCACATAGGAGGAGGGCTTTATTTAAAGAAATATTCCTAACTACTTTCCTAACCGTGCCATGGAAATAGGTGGGTCTTTATTACAACACTACTGACTAGAAAGAAGAAAAGCTTTTAAGACTAAAATAGATTAAATCCAGAATGGATGAAAGAGTTGTCGTGACAGCAAATCTATCTTCCCACTCATGCCTACATCTTCTAAGGGAATTTAAAACACTGCCTTGCTCTTCACTAGAACTGCCACCTTTTTCTTTGAAAACCTTCAACTAGCACTACACTAAATGCTTCTCCGCTAGAAGTTGCAGGAAGACCAAGTTTGAGCACTCCATGAATGAATGTGCAATACCTGGTCAAAAACAACATCCGCTATTCCAATGCACTATGCCTTCAAGGGTTAGGATAAGACATTTATGACCGTAATTATCATAACACACATGATCATTCATATTCAAACAACTACTCTACTCATTTAAAACACAACCATATCTTTTAGAACAAGAAATATAGTAATTCATCCAAGCATAGCATATTTAAGTACGTTTGAACCAAGTTATATGTTTGATGGTAGCATGCCATATAATAGCAAAAAAAACATAGAAGTCTTAAGGTAAATGTATCAAAATAACGAAAAAGGTCTAGTAGATATCATCCTAGGGTATCTTAAAATATGGCATTAATATGCCTCATCACCCCTCAACTGATTCAAATTAATGCCTATGAGATCCTTTATAGGCCGACACTTCTCAACTAGAGGGTCTACAGACTGATTGTCTTGAGGGGGTGGGTTTTTAGGCTCATGATTTGGTAGGGGAATGTTTTGAGGCTCATTGTTTTGCAAGGGAGGATTTTGAGGCTCATTATTTTACAACAGAGGGTTTTCAAATTGATTTGCATTTGTCATGCCTAATTAAATTAAAAATGTATATTAAAATAAATTTCAAAGAACAAAAACATTTTCAATTAAAAAAACCCTACATTTAACCAAAAAAATAATAATTCAACTAAAAAACTTATAAAAAATAATAAAAACCCAAAAACCACTTACCTTTTATAAATTTGGAAAGAAAAATCACTGGGAGATATCTTATACACGATCTACGGATCGGATAAATGATATGGAGGCCAAAAATGATAGTCATTGCTTGTTGTTTGGGATAAATTGTCTCAGGTATCAGGTATCTGATAGCTATCGGATATTCGATACATGGATATGGGATATCAAGTTCTAAATAAACTTTTTAATATATGTAAGATATAAAAATATATCTTTAGATATATATTTTTATATCTATGTGGTCTTGTGGGGGTGTGTGATGGAAAATTTTGTGGACATACAAAACTAATGAAACATAAACACTTATCTTGAAAGGTACCAGATTTGGAAATTACTATTTTTTGGTGTTTGTACTCAATTTCTAGAAACTCTGCAACCAGATTTAGCCTGGAAACATAGAGATAGAGAAAACCCAAAAACTTTTTTCTTTTCTGAGAAAGGTCGACCTTGACCCCTTTATGTCAACCTTGACCTACACTGCTCCAACAAAAATTTTGTTTGCGGATCCCGAAAGTTCATCGAAAAGGGTATCTAGATATGTACTGTAATTCATTGTTTCGCACCTATTCCTACAAGAAAAATGGTTTTATTATTTGGATGAGGGGTTTGCCTTGGTCAAACCCTGGTTTGGAATCAACCTTTAAAATGGAATTGAAATAGAGAATGCTAGCAAGTAGTAGAAGTAGATCTAACAACAAAGCTATGATATTCAATAAAAAGCAATTGTATTTGAAATGTAACCAAGTATGTTAATATGAAAGCTTGGACTCAACACTAATAAATGTAAATCAAAACCTCCATGATTTTATGCTTGGAATCCATCTTGAAGGAAGAATGAATAGATCTAGGGTTTGAATGATGAATCTTGAATGCTTGAGTCAAATCCCTTCAAAGGTTTGAATGATTGAATCCTTGATCTTCACTAGAGAACTTAAATGCTTGAATATAGATGATTTCTTGAATACTTACTTGATTGAGAATGGATTTCACACTTGATTGATGGTGATAAAACTTGATTGCACTTGAGAGATGATGGAAATGAGAGGAGAAAGCTTCCTTTTATACTAGTCTAGGGCACAAACTTCTAGAGAGGCCTACATAGGATAATTAAATTCCCATTTAAACCTTTACCCCTAGAAATGGACCTAAATTAAATATAATTTAAGATTTTACCATTTCAAAGCCTGAAACAGCCGACCCGGAAGTGGGAAATAAATCTTTCTGAAACCTGAAATTTGAAAACCCTCAAAATATGAAATTTAAACCATCGGTTAGGGTCAAGGTTAACCTTGACCCAAAAGTCAACCTTGACCCTGAGGTCAAGAACCTCAAATTCAAAGAGCCAGGTGCCAGAAATAGGATGGAAATAAGTGGAAAATAGAGCAGAACAAGGGAAAAAGCTAGAAACAAGTCAAAGACCTATTCAAGGCATTTTACATGACCCCAAACTACCTACTCAAAGGGCTGAACTAGTCCTAAATGGAAGTGCTTCTATTTTCTGACACTACATTTAGCCCCCACTTTAGCAAGAGTATGGATTTGATGCAAACTCTTGGTAAAGGAGAAGAAAGATCCCAGTGGATTTGAAACAAGGTAGAATATCACTTAGTTGAGGACATGAGCCCCCATGCCAAGGATTATAACTCAACATACACACATGAGGGTGCAAAAACAAAGAGAAAATCTAAAAGACACAAAAAGAGGGGTTAGTACAAAAACAAACCCAAATCAACTAGCAAAGGAAACCTTGCTAAGAAATGCTTCCTATACTAATATCATATTTGGAAAGCTATCATAAAAGAATAAATTATTACATAATAAAGACAAGAACAACACTATAAATAACATAGCTTCATGATCTAATCCTACTAGCATGAAAGTGAAAAGATAGAAAAAGAGAGATTAGTTACCTTGCCCAATAAGATGCCCACCTTACCATGAATCACCAAGGAGGGAGAACCCAATAGGTAGCAAAACCTGATAGTTCACCCAAAAACTATGCTTTGTAGTTGTAATGCATCTTCTGGCAGCTTTTGGAATACCCATAGATCCATCTTCTTATATCACTATGGAATATAAAATGTGTATCTTCAGGATTTAGTGACATATGTGTGTTACCTTCCAAGGATTTAGCATATTTGAAATTGAAAAATGTGTGTCTCTTTAGTTGTTAGCAACATACGTGCGTTACCTTTGGAGGATTTAGCATATTGAAATTGAAAAATGTGTGTCTCTTCAGGATTTAGCAACTTATGTGTGTTACCTTTGAAGGATTTAGCATATTGAAATTGAAAAATGCGGTATAAGGGAGACCCTATATATGCCCCCCTCCTTATCATGGTTGTCTACTAGACATGACAAGGAAGAGAAGGAGGATACCTACTTCACAAGGTAAGGAGATAGCATGTTAGCAATAATGTACACTATATTCTTAGCGAAGGGTATTGACCCTTACATCAGAGAGCATAGATAATCATGAAAAAGGATATGTCACTTATGGAAAAAGGATCTTCAAAGAGAAATAGATCTTATCAACAAGACCTCCCACCATAGAGGAGTGATTTGGATAAAATATCATCTTTCAAAGAAAAGCAAAGAGAGACCAAAGATTCAATCATCAAGCCCCCTGTAATCAAGAGGAAGAGGAATCTTGGAATGAAGGAATCAAACTCTAACCCTAAAGAATTTATAGAGAACATAATTTGCAAAATAAAGAAGAGGTGATGACCTAGGATAACAACCTCTCATATAAAAGGATATCCATAGCCAAAATCCTAGTCAGTATAATGAAATAATGTTGCAAAATAAACAAATGCCACTAAGGTAAGGAAAGCAGATCCCTAGACAAAGAAGGAAGAAGGAAGAACCTTTCCCCCCAGAGATGAAAACAAGGGATACTTTTGCAAAACAACTATCTTTGAAAAAGATATCTTGAATAATAAAAGAGAACTATGGATGATTATGAACATAATACAATATCATAGGGATAAAATATAGAAAGGATAACCAATTAAGCTCAAAAAAAAAGTACATGCTAAGAGCATAATGGATCCTAGAGAACTGGAAGAAATACCTCTTGCCCCCAGTCAAAAGACAAGAGGAGAAAAGATCTACATTATAGGAGATTGAAGGGGATACCACTTATCAAAATTATGATGGAATTGTAAAACCACACGAGAGTGGGATATAATTCCTAAAGCAGCTCTTTCTCTAACATACAACTTGAAATGCACACAATCAGCAAGTAAATGTCTATTACTATAGTGAAAAGGACATTTGTACTTGGAGAGAGCATCTTTCAACATAGGTTTAAATATTTCTTTCTTATAATTCATTAACTAAACATACACCTTCTTAGCCACATCTTGAGGAGTATCATGGTAATCTAAGGTAGGTGTTGGAAGAACAACATGAAGAGGAGGACGATGATCAAAATCAAACACCTTAAATTGAGATAGTGGAAAGCCAAGACCATGCATATCTTGTTTAGGGGATAGATGAACCAGATATTTAATACCGTGTTAATTAACACCAAGCCCTAAACCCTTATAACCTTTTTTAGCCATCATATTGTATCATGTAGTGTACATATCTTGTAAAGCTTCTACAGGAGGTGATTGTTTATTGTGATCATGAGAAAGGTTGTATAAGGTGGAATAGTAGGTTTAGAAGAAGTTTCTTTTCTCTTCCCTTTAATATCATCATGGATCAGATAAGAAGGGGAAGGTAGATCCAATAATTCTTGCACATCTGCATCATGAACCATAGTTTGACCCTCATCATAAGTGTGGGAGGAACTAGGAATAGTAGATGGAGAAATAGGAACATTGGGAATGTTAGGAATTAGATTAAGAAGGATAGGATTAGGATTAGGAAGATTAGGAACTAGATTAGGAAGGATAGGATTATGATTAGGAAGATTAGGAGATGGTGTATCTGTTAATATGATTTAGAACAATAGAGAGGGGGGGTGAATTAGTTGTTCTCAGGTCCTGATGTATAAAACAATCTCAAAAACTTATCCTTAAATCAAATCCAAAACCAAAAAAACTCGGTCATCACTAATTCAATAATAGAAACATCTAACAATGTAGTCCACTACCTAGCTGTAACTTAACTTGTAAAACATAGTAATGTTCAGATCTAAACATTCACACAAGTATTAACACTAGGATTTATAGTGGAAACCCAATTTTGGGAAAAACCACTTTGTACAATGCTACTATTATTTTCACTCTTCTGAAGTGAGCTCGGTAAAAATCCAACCCAGTCAAAGGTTACAATACACACTGTTAGGTGTGACCCGGTTAAAGGATTTCAATCACCTTGTTAAAAGTGAGCCTAGTCATAGGACTTACACACACTCCATTAGAATGCAACCTTGTTCAAAGGATTTAACATATGATTGTTAGGTCAACCTATGTTAAAAGGATTTTGATTGTTACAATGGTTAGAAAGTAGTAGCAATATTATCTAAAAAATATACAACTCACTTTGCAAATATCAAATCTGATTCCGTACACTAATGCTGGTTTACTGACTTCGAAACTTTTCCATTTCCATCTCTGATCTGCTCAAAAATTTTCTTCAAGAAATCATCACACTTCTCTTTCAACCTTTTCTACTTATTCAGTCAATAAAACTTTCTTCTTCTAGCATTCTCTGTTCACCATGTGCATACATATCAAGATGCTCGGGTTCCCTTATATTTTCCTCAATTAGGTTCACTCATCTTTTGCCGCTCAATCTCAATCATAGATCTTAGGGTTAGGTCAAATTCATTGAATCTACCCACTTCATGTTCTTCAGCTCCTTTTCTAGAATCATCTCAAATCTCTTAAAGATTTTCAATAAAACATTTTACAATGCATTTAATGTTTCCAAACAATCAATAAATAAAGTCAACATGTTTTACATAATCCAAGAATTCAACAATGTCAGCTCCAAAATTAAATTCTCTTCAAATATAAAATTGTTGATGCTCGATCAATACTATGATTGTTCACTCGGTCTTCATGTAGAAAGCTCGGTCATTACTAAAACTATTTCCTTGGCTTACACTATCTTCCTTGGCAATTTACTGATGCTCGATCGACACTAACATCACTCGACTTAAACATGATTTTTCCATTCTTTTCTCGGTTAAGCCTACCATTTTAGTCTTCAGTCTTACTATGATAAACAATACATTATCTCATCATTGTGCAAGATAGTCAAGTACACTTTGTAGTATCAAGATAACTCAACCTTTCCCTAGGTGCTATTGTTACCAACCTTGCTTAGCCCTCTTAGCAACACTCAAATAGATATAGTACTTTCCTAAGTAGCAACAGTCTTACCAATTAAGGTTTGACATCAATGACAATAAAACAATTGTTTCAATTGCAATTTCCAATAGTATCATCTACCAAATTCTTCAAATAATCCAAAAGACCAATAAGTCCACCACATAAATCCTTAATAAAAGTTTTGAATGTAGGAAGGCTTGTATTGGTCAATCTCACAATAGCATAAGCAAGTGAAACATGAAGAGTTAAAAACATAATGAAATGGATGATACTCTCATAAACATCATAAGTACGATAAAGAGATGCTAAGAGGAGAATAATGAAGAAAATAGCCATAGACCAAAGCATCTTAAATATCTTTATAGTAAATGAAAATACAAGAAATATTTTTGTAAATTAGAATATATAGATTTTTTTTGTTTTGTTTTTTAATTTGAAAATGCAAGAGCATAAAAGAAAACTAATCTAAGGTAATCTTAAGGAAAGGAGACAAAGCATCCAACACCAAAAAGAAAGAGTTGTCTATCGCGGGTTCACCAAAATGTAAGATATAAAAATATATCTTTAGATATATGTTTTTATATCTATGTGGTCTTGTGGGGGTGTGTGATGGAAAATGTTGTGGACATAAAAAACTAATGAAACATAAACACTTATCTTGAAAGGTAGCAAATTTAGAAATTACTATTTTCTGGTGTCTGTACTCAATTTCTAGAAATTATGAAATTGGATATGGCCTAGAAACACAGAGACGGAGAAAACCCAGAAACCTTTTGCTTTTCTGAGAAAGTTCAACCTTGACCCCTTTATGTTGACCTTGACCTGCACTGCTCTGATGGAAATTTTGTTCATGGATCTCAAAAGTTCACCAAAAAGGGTATCCAGATTTGTACTGTAATTCAATGTTCCACACTTGTTCCTACAAGAAAAATGGTTTTGTTGTTTGGATAATGGGTTTGCCTTGGTCAAACCTTGGTTTGGAATCAACCTTTAAAATAGAATTGAAATAGAGAATGCTAGCAAGTAGTAGAAGTAGATCTAACAACGAAGCTATGATATTCAATAGATATGCAATTGTATTTGAAATGTAAACAAGTATGATAATATGAAAGCTTGGCCTCAACACTAATAAATGTAAATCAAAACCTCCATGATTGTATGCTTGGAATCCACCTTAAAGGAAGAATGAATAGATCTTGAAGATGAACAAAGGATCTTTAAGGAAGATCACACCACCATGATGGATAGATCTAGGGTTCGACTGATGAATCTTGAATGCTTGAGCCAAATCCCTTCAAAGGCATGAATGCTTGAATCCTTGATCTTCAATGGAGAACTTGAATGCTTGAATGCTTGAATGCTTGAATGTAGATGATTTCTTGAATGTTTACTTGATTGATAATGGATTGCACACTTGATTGATGATGATAAAACTTGATTGCACTTGAGAGATGATGGAAATGACAGGAGAAAGCTTCCTTTTATACTAGTCTAGGGCACAAACTTCTAGAGAGGCCTACATAGGAGAATTAAATTTCCATTTAAACCTTTACCCCTAGAAATGGACCTAACTTAAATATAATTTAAGAGTTTACCATTTTGAAACCCGAAACAGCTGACCCGGAAGTGGGAAATAAATCTTTCTGAAACCTAACATACGAAAACCCTCAAAATCTAAAATTTAAACCCTGAGTCAAGGTCGAGGTCGACCTTGACCCTAAGGTCAAGAACCTCAAATTCACAAAGCTGAGTGCCAAAAACAGGCTAGAAATAAATGGAAAACGGAGAAAAACAAGGTAAAAAGCCATAAACAAGTCAAAGACCTATTCAAGGCATTTGAAATGATCCCAAACCACCTACTCAGAGGGCTAAACCAATCCTAAATGGAAGTGCTCCCATTTTCTGATGCTACAATATATTATAACAAGTTATCTAGGGTCATTTGATTTAGTTGCAAAATTCTGGAAGGAGGTCAAGTGTAGGGATAAGCCAAACATGGTTCAATTCAAAGAAAAGGTGAAGCATATCAAAGAATGTCTAAGGGATTGTAATCATAACTCCTTCAAGAACATATCCAAAGAGAAGGAAAGAGTGGAAGGTGAGCTTGTGATATTAAATGAGAGAGTTATAGCCCACAAGATGAGTGAAATAGATTTCAACAAAGAAAATGACCTCAAAGAAGAATTAGAGGAGCTTCTTAAATGGGAAGAGATCTTCTGGAAGAAAAAATCTAGGGAAGGATGGTTGAAGGAGGGATACAAAAACACTAAATATTCCACAAAATGACCATGGAAAATAGGAACATAAATCAGATTCATGAAATCTCAAAAGAGGATGGCACCAAAGTAACTACGGTGGATGAAGTCAACCAAGTAATAACTCACCACTTCCAAGAAATTTTTAATAGAAAGAATGAAGATAATGAGGATGATAGGAATGTAATCTTAGGCCATATCCCTCCCCCTAATTAATGATGATGATAACAAGGCATTATGCCAAGAAATAAGTTTGGAGGAAACTAGAAGGGTGGTATTTCAAATGGGGACATCCAAGGCATCATGCTCAGATGGCCTCCCGACCAAATTTTATCAAGAGTTTCAAGATATTGTGGGAAAGGATATTCATAGTGTAGTTGAAGAATGTAGGAGGAACAAAGTCATGTTGGGATCCTTAAATCACACTTTTTAAGCTTTGCTTCCCAAAAAAAAAGAGGTCCAAAATATGGGTGACTACCGACCAGCTACCCTCTGCAATACCATCTACAAAGTCATCTCCAAAATCATGTCTAACAAACTAAAAAATGTCCTACATAAAATAATCTCAGATAAACTAAGTGGATTTTGCCCTAGAAGGTCAATTGTGGAAGGAATTATAATAGCACATGAGGCCATTCAATCTTCTAGGAAAATGAGAGCACCTAGTATGATCATAAAATTAGATGTTTTGAAGGCATATGATTTGGTGGACAGGCAGTTTTTGTTGAGGGTTTTAAGAAGTTTTTGCTTTAGTGAAGATTGGGTGAATTGGGTAAGATGTTGCATTGATAATTTGAGATATTCAATATTGGTGAACATGGTGGTGTAAGGATTCTTTCCATCCTCTCAATGAATTCGACAGGGAGACCCTCTTTCTCCTTTCTTATTCATCATCATGGTAGAATCATTAGGAAGGTAAATTCAGCACTAAAGAGAGACAAGCCAGAGGATAGGAATGGAAGTCTTCCCGAGGGTGAAAAACTCTACCCATCTTCAATTTACTAATGATATGATTTGTTTGGGAAAGCCTGTAAGGTGGAGGTAATATGTATTAAGAGGACACTTGATTTGTATGCAAAAGCGTCAGGACAGGGCATCAACTGGAGAAAGTAGCAAGTCTTATTCCTCAATGTACAGCCAGGGCTTCAAGTATATTTGGCCAAAATTTTGGACTTGAAAATAGCCTCTTCCCCTATAAGTTTTTGGGGTATGTTGTTGTTTAGAGGTATTAATAAAACCAGTTATTGGAATAGCCTAGTTAGCAACTGCAAAAAGATGATGGATTTATGGAAAGGAAAATGGCTCTCCTCAGTAGGTAGGATACTCTTAATCAAGACAATTGTATCTATGATCCCAATTTATTATATGTCATGTATAAAAATCCCAAAAATTTTTGAATATTGTCTTTGCCAAATAATGAGACATTTTATGTGGAATGGGTTGGAGGATCAACATAATATCTCTTTGTTGGCCAGGGACAAAGCATGTCATCCATTCAAGGCCAAAGGGGCAAACATTAGGGAATTGCATAACATGAATCTTGTGATGGATGTGAATCTTGTTCAGAGCATCTATAAAGAGGGAAATATGAGATGTGTTCAGATAATCTGGAAAAAATATTTTGACTCTGATGACTCCATCAAAATTCTAATTATACAAAGCCCTCTTCTAGGATCGTCCATTTGTAACTTTATTTCAGAGTGCAAGCACGTAATTGCATGATTCATCACATGGGAAGTGAACAATGGGATAAACGCCAAATTATGGGAAGGCTCGTAGGAAGGGAACCCTTCCTTAGAAAATTTGGCAGGTGTGGAGATAATCAAAAGAGAGATATATAAGCAGTGGGGAAACAAGATTGTAGATTTGGCAAGGTAAGCTTAATGAATGGAATTTGAACCTGGGAATGGAATTCTTTAGAACACATTCATGTCGTGGACAAACAAAAGGATAGACTAACATAAATCTTCAACTCTAATAGTTTTTTATGGGAAGATAAGCTAGATGCCATTAAGTGGGGGGCTTCCTAGGATGGGGAGTACAAAGTGAAGATTGACTACAAATCACTGGAGTCGGCCAACATGCATCAAAATTGGCCTACAAATTTTCTCTAGGGTAAGCATTGGTCACCAAGAGTAGGGGCGTATGCCTGGTTAGCAATTCAAGAATGAGTCCTTACCTAGGATCACCTAAATAAATCAGGGATCATGGGCTTGAGTAAATGCCCCTATGTAAACAATATAAAGAAAACACTAATCATATTCTCCTATTGTGCCCTAATGCAAAATTCTATTGGAATTATTTTCTTCATAAATTAGATTGGTACTCACCTAAACCCCAATATTTGGAAACTTGATTCTATATGTGGCCATCTAAGATATGTAAGAGTGTCTTTTCCAGCCTATGGAAAGCGACTCTGTCAATGATTGTCTAGGAACTTTGGAAGGAGCAAAATAGGAGAATCTTCATAAATGAAGCCTTAACCAAAGAGTAGTTGGTGAGGAAACTTGAAGGATCAATCATATAACTCTTGAACATGACAGCTAGGTCTTCTAAAGGATGCTCTTTTACAACATGGTATGACATGATTTCAAAGGTTTTTCCTTCTCTGGTCGTCCCTAAACTAGTAGGATCATCATTGACCGATGAAAAATGGAAAGCCTGCTTGAGTACTTAGTGGATAATTCCAGAGAAGGTTTGGGTTAAAATAAATTTTGATCGAGCTACACTGAGAAATCCAGGTCAAATAAAAATTGGGGTTGTCATCAAAGATAGCCTTGGGGACACCATTTTGACACACGGGGAGTTTATTAGGCTAGGTTTGAATAATAGGATTGAATTTTGTGCAGTAGCTAAAGAGTTCGAACTAGCACTATAGAGAGGAGCTCAAAAGATTCATCTGGAAGGGGACTCTATGACCATGGTAAATGCAATAAGAACAAAGGCAGTGTAGGACTAGAGATTAGAGAGACAAGTAAGGCATATACTAGACTTAATGGGGAAATGTGAAGAATGTAGAATATATCATATTTACCAAGAAGGTAATAGCATCACAGATGGGCTCACCAAACTGACCTCTATGAATGGAATGCAATATGGGGCTTAGTTGGAAGCATATTTCCCTATACGAAGCCTTTATGTACATTTAAATTTATTCCTAACATTTTAAGGAACAATGGTTTGGCAACAATGTTGTATGAACAGTTAATGGAGATGATGAGGCCACACAAATACTTTCTCCTTTCTTCCCTTAGTAAGGATATGTAGTGGGCCAAGTGGTAGAGGGACATGCTCGGTGCAAGAACATGTCACATATATTAAATGTTTGATAGGATTGGGAGGTACACCATATCTGTTGATCATTTAGAGAAAGAATGTGTGGAAATATTTGAGGAGATTTTGAATTAACTCCGACATGTGGGGTTTGCCTATTTACACATGAAATTTTTGAAAGGTGAGTCATTGTGTGAGAAGCAATGTAGAATACACCTGGAGAATATGGACACATTGATCTTCTTGGAGTCCTACAATAGCATGGTGGTTTTTTTGGGAGAGATCACAAACAAGAGGATTTTTTAGATGCTCAATCTAAGGTATCTATTGATCCTGCATGCAGTAATGGTCATGTTGGGGTAAGAATGTTTGTATACCTACCACAGGTATTGTGTGAATGTGGACATCATGAAAATGTTTGTAGCCCTAGCTCTCACAAGAGGATTTTTTAATAGTAAGGCGAAGAACTTGTGCCAGAGGGTCTTCAAGAACAAGTATCTTCAACAAAGTGATGTAGTGTTAGATAATGTGGACACTCAAAGGATGATTCCAGTGGCGCAATAATATTATCTGGGACTGGAGAGAGGATATGTGGGGGTTGTTCAAAGATTTCCACTTGTAATTGTAGTGGAGTTGGAATAATTGAAGGGGAAAACCATGAGTCTTGATAGGAATCTTATCTTCCTACAAAAGGTTGCCTCCCTTATGCCACCACCCATGGTAGAGTGGCTTCAAGGCTACAAGAAGTGTGAAGGCTTTTGGGTTCCTGGAGGAGAAAATGTGTCACTAGATGATCTAGCCTTCCCCACGCTACCAAATTGTGGGGAAGACTGGAGTGTGACGATGTTAGGGAGGTAGAGGAGATATCTTTTAGTCTTTCCCATAAATGATGCAGAGGAGATTGTATGGTGAAGGCCAGAGCAGTGCATGCAAAGAAAATGAAGAAAGAAGCAAAGGAGAAGAGAATCCATATTAGCTGGTGCAAATTACTCTTCAGGGATAACAGTGGTCCTAGGCCAAAGAGGCGGGTTAGGCTCTCCTAGGTTGTGCATTTGTGTCAGGGTTGCGGCGGACTTTGTTTCTCAATTCCTTGTGTTATTTTGTTTTCTCTGTGGTCTTATGGTTTAGTGTTTGTATAGTTGACATATGTATAGAGAGTCAACATTTTTCTTACTATCTACAGTAGTATTTGGGGGGTACTTTCAGATTTTAGTGGAAAAGGGGTAGGCTGTATAATATAAGGTTCGCTAGCCAATACAAAATTTTGTAAACATTTTGTAACTTCTATATTCAAGCAATACAAAGGGAGCTGGCCCTATCCAACTATCAACTTATCTAAAAAATGAAAATAATATATTATAATAT
This sequence comes from Chamaecyparis obtusa, assembly GCA_027943335.1. Lineage (NCBI taxonomy): Eukaryota > Viridiplantae > Streptophyta > Pinopsida > Cupressales > Cupressaceae > Chamaecyparis > Chamaecyparis obtusa. Next base: position 342,066 of record BSBK01009620.1, on the reverse strand, counting down.
AATACATTATATTATAATATATTATAATATATTATATTATATTATATTATAATATATTGTAATAAATAATAATATTTTTTAATATATTATAATATAATATTAAAGTACAACAAATATTAAAATGTTAAAAAATTAAAATATAAGAGAGAGATAGAGAGAGAGATTGATTTAATATAATATTATATTATATTATATTCTGATATAATATTAAAATATAATGAGGAATAAATATTAAATAATATAATATTATAATATTTTATTATTATAGTATAATTTTTTATTTTTATATATTATAATCTAATATTCATACTATTATATTATTAAATAGTACCAATTTTATGATGGGTTACATATAGGATGTCAAATAGTTATCGAGTATTTGATAGCTATCAGATACTCGATACGCTTTGTGCCTTGGTGTTTCCTTTGGCCAAGTGTACTGGCACCCAGGCCTACCAAAAAATCCAACACACAATTTTGTATTTTTGGACAGGTGAAAAGGTCATTTTTTTCACATTGCCACTTTTTGGCATACCATGATCCTGCACATACCCAAAAGTGAGTTGTCATCAATGACAACCAATATGATAATGACATTTTCCTTCATCAATGACAATATTTCCAATATTACTCTATAATGAAGCACAAGACATCATCGACCCTTCCATGAGAACCTCTCACATGTCTTCTTATATATCTTGAGGTATCCAAGATGTCATGCTAATGGTGACTCATGACCCTCCCTCAAGATCTTCTCCTTCAACTTTAACTCTAGAACCAAGAAAACATTTTTCTTGTAGTAGATGATAGCATCCACCACCTTGTATCGATCATCATGAATATGTTCATCTACCAATTAGAAAGCAAATATATTCTTGGAGTTCCACCAAGAAATGAGGTTCATGGACATTGTCTAGACTCTCACATGATGTCTTAGAAATGTAAATATCATTCCTACGAGTGTTTGAGGGTAGTTAATTAAACCCTTGGAAGTTCTTAAACTCCTCCATTGGTGCACGATCACATGAAGATCATTGTTTGTTTCCTTATATATTTTTAGCTTGTAGACATTGATCGATGCTTCGATATGCATCCATATACGAGCGATACTAGAGGTCGATATGTCATTATACACCTTAGGTATTTTGTGACCACTTGGTGGCACATCAAGGAACATAAGCTCCACCTTGACATCTCCACAATATCATGGGAGAAGTTTCTTGAGAAATTTTGAGCATGTTTCATCTTAGAACATTATTGATAAAGGAGCACAAATGAGTTTCATAAGTTGAGGTAGTTGGATATGACTATGGATCAATATGAGCATAAGTTCTTTGAGTTGAAGCAATATGCTAGTATAGCCAATTATTATCCCATGTTGGCACACCTCCCTCAAACTTAGGTGCATGGGTCTCACAACCCCAGGCTATAGGATCTACTAGGTCACCTACGAAATCCTCTCAGATACTTTCTAGTAGGCAGTACTCTGGCGAACATCGCTCTCTAGTTCACACTCGAAAGGGTCAACCTTTATAGTCATATTACATTTGGCCTTCTTAGAGTTTTCCGTAGGGATCTAGAAGGAGTAGTTATCATTAGACTAGTACACCTCCATCTAGGCATGGGTATGGTTTTAGAGGAGGTTCTTTTACTTGTGGTCAATGTGACCATATAGTAGTTCATTTCTCTCAAAGAAAAACCTCGGGAGTGATTTAGGGCTAGGAAAATTTAGAACCTATGGTGGGGGATGCAAGTGGATCCTATAGTGTGTATGAAGAAATAGGTGACGAATTGGTGCATCAAGATACAGATGTTGAAATGCCTAGTGTAGGACCAACAACTTTCTTTGGAGCCCACCCACATTCTTTTGCGGTGGGATCTCACCCCCTAGGATTGACTCATAGAGAAGGAAAGGGCCTAATGTGACTCAAGTGATAGCATCACCATTAGTGAGAGGATGTTTTGTAGTTGAGAGTTTGTACCCTATCTTCTGTAGGCTTCCAGGAGTAAGCCTAGGCCTTGGGACGGAGGATGTAGTGCCTCCTATGGTTGCATTTTGTCCCTATTTATTTTGATCTAGGATAGACTCTATTTTATTCTATCTTTGACTATTCCTACATTATTATTTTTCTTTGGCATCTTTGGGATGCACCATTTATAGTTATATTCTTTTGGGCATGTGTGTGTATCACTGTTGGTGTGGTTAGTGGTTATACTTTGGTTTTAGTGATGATCATGTATGCATGATGACTTTTCATATATGCACCATTATGTTATATGATGACGTTTGGATACATTCACCTTATAGATGATAGTTTGGCTTTGACATTTTTTATGGTTTATAGATTATTGGGATATTATGTCAATGATTCTAGTTACATTTTATTAGTTATATTGTGTGGCTTATAGTATGTTCAGGGGATTTAGTTTATGTTCAATAATATTGATTAGATAGTGATATGGTCAATGAATTTTTTGATGATTAATGATGGTATACATCTAGTTTAGATATGTATGTACTTGTAAGGTTTCAAAATTGATTAAAGAGATTCATGAATTTCAATGATAACTACTAATATTGAATGATTGGATAAATAATTACATGATATTATTGAGAATGTTTTGGGTTATTGACATGATTTTTTTACATGCTTACGATGTTGTATCCATGATGTATTTGTATGAAGTGGAACAAAGTCATAGTTACTTTCTTGTGAAATCCACATAGTGTCTCCTTTCCTCTTCACTTCCTATTATTGTTTGTTGTGTGTGTGTGTGTGTGTGTGATTCAGCTATTGTACTAATGTGGACAAGTTCCAAGCATCGACTTCACCTATCTTCATAGGTATGAGCATGCCTACAATATTCCTTATTGCAAGGTGTGTGCCCTTGGTCTTCTTATGTTGTGCAACATAATGATCAGGTTTGTGGCATGGCTTAACCGCCTCATGTAGATTATGAGTCTAGTGGTTGTATCAGGCATTGATAGATCAATATTTTGGTGTAAAAGAAATTGCACTTGTAACAAATGGTATTAGAGCTTGGTCACATGTTCAAATCCCTCACCTTGTGCTTTGGGGGGAGGATTGTTGCAAGGTGTGCGCCCTTGGTCTCCTTGTGTTGTGTAGCACAACGCTCGAGTTTGTGACATGGCTTAACCACCTCCTATGGATTCCATAAGTCTAGTGGTTGTATTGGGCATTGATAGGTTGATATTTTGGTACAATAAAAATCACACTTGTAACATCTCTGATAGTGAAAATTGGAGATAATCATATGGCCAATCTTGTACTAAGCTAAAGTTGTCGATCTGACTTTTGGATAACAATTTCTCCCTTGTAACATAAACACCCACCAGTTGTCGTGTGACAACGTTCGGTTATCTTGTGTGGTTGAGTTGATGTGTACATCATGATGCATTTCATTTAGTTCTAGTGGTCTATCTGTATGTCTAGTTTTGCCTATGTATTTAGTATTGTTGATTAATGTTTTGGGCACAGTTTTCGTAGTCGGCAGATTTCTTAAAGAGAACTTAATTATATTAGGTTTTATAATTTGGATCATAGTCATTGTGTTTTGGCTTTGGGAAGTGCATAGTCTAGTTTATGCAGTATTTGTGGCTGAGTGGTTTAATTTAAAATGTGGATTTAAAATAAATGATATTTTAAATTATTGTTGTCGACAACTATGTCATGTATCTATATATATATATATATATATTTAAAGTAATGGAATTCAATTATTTTTTAGTGGGAAGTATTTGTGGATGTTTGATAGGAATTAATATGTTTTGGGGCTTTAATTTATATATAATTTTATTTCTTTTATTGGATTGGGGCTCCAAAAGTTGACTTTTAAGAGGAAATTAAAATTCATTTTGAGGATTTAGTTTTTTCCTTGTTCTTTTTTCTCAAATGGGGATGGCTGGAAATTTGTTTTGGATGTTGGGAGAGATTTCTTAAAGAACGTTTTGTGGGTAATGGCTTACAAGATTTGTTGGATTGATTTCTACCAATGGACCAAATTTCACTTTTCCTCTTGGTGTGTGTGGATTTTTCTTCTCAATTATAGGTTTTCAACAAGTTTGAGGTAGAATCTTTGATTTCCCTCTTTTTGTTCATTTTAATTATTTTTTATTGTTTGTAAATGGGTTTTGGATTATTATTATGCATTCTTCTGGATTAGAAAAGCTCTTTTGAAGTTTATATAAATTTATATGATTAGATTTTGAAAAAGAGTGTTTATATGGGGATACGCTATCCAAATTTGTAGGGATGGGTGAAAAATAGATTCTAATGCATTTTTAGAGTGTTGCTTAACACCTAACCATGGGTTCTTTGAAAAAAAAAATCTTGAAGTTTGAAAATTTAAGCTTTCTTGATAGTCTTTAACAGTGGAATTATGCTTGAACTAGTTTTATACTATTTTTGTGCTTTGTTAAAAGAGGGGTTTTCATGGATTATATGAGTGGATACTATGTGGAACGATGGATTTGATAAATAGAATTTTAATTGTGGATCAACAAAGTTTTTCCTTCTTTAGTTTTGATTAATTGGATGTTTTCTTCTACATGTATGATGTCAATGTGATAAGATTGTATTATGGGGTCATAATGGATCAAGAACCATTGGCATGATGTTTTGGAAGCCCACCATGTATGATAGGTCTTGTTGTGAAACATGTGCATACATGTAGCATATGGCCTTACTAAGTTGTGTATGTATAAGCCTATGCAAGTGGTGATTGGTCATTTCCCACACATGTAGCGAGTTGGTCTTACAAATTGGAAATCTTCCTTACTTGCCCACCATGGAATGAGGGTGTTGTGGTGGCCTTTCTAGTTGTTCTCCTACTTGGTGTTGGTCTTGAGTTATTAAGGTATATATGTTTGAGTAAATGTGGATTGCACTTGGTATCTTCCCTATGGTTGTGTCTTTGGCCTTAACCTTACTTGATTAATGCACTATTTATATTTCATCACACCTCAATTCTATGGTCATGCATGTCTTGGTTTGGAGTGAGTGAGATTGTTATTATCATTGTGGGTGTGGGACTGTATTGTTTCTTGTGTCATATGGTTACCTTCGCAAGCATAGTGGGGTGGGCCTAAGGGTGCCACATGGTCGGGTAGTGTGACAAGCCACTATTGGGGACTGTGAACAAATATTTGACTGGCCCAAGATTATATGTTTACCCCTTCATGACACTATGTACACCTTGCAGATGTACTCTCACACTTATGTACTCTTGTATATATATTTTTGGTTAATGCTTATGTTTTTATGATTTTATTCATGCCACTGAGAGTAATTGACCTTAGATTGGTGTATCCAGTGCTTCCTAGTGTGGAGATGTTCTTATTTATGCCATACGTTGGAGTCAACATCAGGAAACTTTTATTTTTGGCTTTCTTGTAAATTTATGCACTTATGTACCCATTCTTGTGCATGTGACCCTTTCAGTTGTGCATACATCACTTAAAATGACACATGTTCTACTTCTATGTTTTTGCACATATGTCATGTCTGACTAGCAATTACTAAGTTTGATATTGTGCATGTATACTTGTATAGATCTGTGCATTTGTAAGAGAGTTGTTCTTGAAGGTCTATGTGAAAGAGGACTAAGGATGTGGCTTCCTTATGGTTCTGGGATCCTTTTTATGTATTTACTTTATGTTTTCCATTATGGCATAATGTTGGTTAGCTCACTTTTCAATTTGGATGTAAAATGAACATAGTGTTTGGTTTTCCTAAGGATAGACTTACCTCCTTGATTGATGATCATTGACGTGGGTCCGGTCCCAACCTATGAGGTTCAAGGACATTGTTTGGACTCTCACGTGGTGTCTTAGGAACGTAATGTCATTCTTGCTAGTGTTTTAAGGCTGTCATTGAACCCTTGGAATTGCTTAAAGTCTTTTGTTGGTGCACGACTATATGACGATCATGGTTTGTTTTTTTATATGTTTGGATAATGTTCTTGTTGTTATGCACTTATGTTTACAACGATTACTCTATGTTTAAATAAAATAAAAATTTAGTGCATTTTTTTTGTTCATTATGAGGGTTCCTTGATGTGGCATTACATGTCATATCACAAGCCTCATGGGTGATAACTTGATTGTTTCTAGCCATGTCTACAAAAGATTGCAATATCAAGCTTGAGATGATGTAATGAGAAAATGTGTTAATTTGTAATTGTGTTCTTGTCATACATTGTATTGGACCCTATAGAAATTTGATAGTAGTCATAGGTCTATTAGTTCAACCATGTTTGTCACAAAATTTTCTCTATAAAAAGTGTGTGCACTAGTAGAGCATGTGCATCATTTTCTAGAGAGTTGATATGGATATTTTTGTTCACTACAACACTTAAGAGGTGCACATATACTAAGAAGTGGCCCTATAATGGCCACAAGCTATACAAATGGACTTCTTGTTACCATAGGCACCTTATTTGTTGATTCCTCTTAGATCATGCATTGTCTAATTCCAACTTAAATCTCATTCCCCACTTTCTCAAAATGACCCCCTTAAAAAGTTTATTGGTAGCTTATGTGATGAAACTTTGAATTGAGCACCTTGGATCTTAAATTTTAAAAAATTCATAGGTTGTTAATTCACATCAAAGAGGAATAAGGTTGTACACCTCATTATACATAAATATGACATAAATAGAAGAGTGGTTTCGTAGTTGATTTCATGCATAAGAACTCAAGGGGATATCATGCACCAAATTGGTACATAACTTGGCAATGGCTCGAAAACCACCTTTTATTTTGTGTTTATAGTATTAATTTATCCTATTTTCATATAGCTTCAAAGTAGTTATTCTATATGAATGCTTGTTGAACTTGAGTGATGAATACATTTTCTCACACACGCTTCTTGAATGGGTTCAAATTCTTTATTGGATTAACTTCAACGGGGAATTGTCTAAATTACAATGATAAAATTAGGTTGAAACCTCCAAGAAACCATTAATAAATTTTTGAGATTTAATTTGGTATTCTTTCTAATTGGGCTTTATTATTTCCATGTGTGCTTAATGAATAATTTTGTATTATATCTATAATTCTTATTTCAAAAAATTGAACAAGTTGTCCTTGCAAAAATTATTGACCAAACAACTGATTCTTCTACATATTAAGAAATTGTTAGGAAATTACCAAGTTCATCAAACTATTTCCTACATGACTTATAGAAGGAAAGCATACATACAAGCTTACAAAATAACCATAATGAAAATATTAAAGACATCACAAAATTACATAGGATTTACCTTGGAAGAGCCTTCATTTTTTTAAAAGGAAACCCAACCTCTGTAAAACTCTCATAGTGTGTTTCACACATGCTTTGCAAAAGGGAGCTCAAAACAAATGATAACCAACCTTAATCTCTAAACATGTTCTTGCTTACCTTTATAGATTTAAATTCACAAAAAATAACCAAGTGTTGCTAAACCATATATTTCGAAAAACTATTGACCCCAACATATACTTTTTGGTACTAAATTTTCCCAATATGGAATGTTTTTCAATATGAAATCCACATAAAATATCTAACAAATGATATCCACTACAAAGGTACACCACACATTAATATTTTTTTTTATAACAGAAATTAAAAAAATTATGTGAGGTGTACAACATCCTTTTTCCTAAAATTCTCTCATGTGTATGCATTGCATAAGAGTCAATTGATCAAATGTATCATCATATCTATCCACAAAAGAACAAGAATCTCTAGCATGCTCTCATGCTCCATAAAGATACATGCAACAACATCCATGGTGGCCACCTTATCAACCAAGAATACCTCATTCTCCAACATGTCATACATGGAAGAAAAGGAATGAACCAAGTAGAAGATGTACCAATCCAAAAAAATAGGAGCATTAAGTCCAAGTGATAACAAAGGCCCAAAGTTGCTACCAAGGGAAAACCACACACGATTAAAAATAGCAACCATTGTAAATGTTAATACATTCAATAATCTATACCTCCAAAGGTATCCAAAACCATCAATATTAGAGCTCATGCCAACAACATATCCAACTAATAAACTGCAATCACAAGCCTCCTATATAAAAATATTTCAATGAAGCACATGCATATCTTGTAACTCCCACTGCACAAGTAATGTCAAATCTATATTAGATTAAGGCATACCAAGTCTATCAATAAACATGCATACCAAAGCTAATAATAAAAAAACATGTCATACAAAGAACTATCACAATTATCCACACACGCAACAAAAAGCTATTGCATACTCCCTCGCTATTAATCATTGTATCTTTCTGATGTAGAAGCTTCTTAAGTGTAGGAGCAATTTTGCATCACCCAAAAATATTGATTAATTTTTTCGTAAGTGTTATTTTTGGTAGGGTTGTTATATTATTCAAGGTTCATATTTTTTATAAGTTGACAATTTTGTATGAAATCTTATATAGACCACCTGAATGGTGAAATAAAGCCAATGGTGAAAGAATCACCCCAATATCGTGTGGCATTTAAGAGATATTTGAGATTTTGAGGAAATTTCTCCAAGAAAACTTCAAATGCAATTTTAGGGCCTTAGAGGCCTTGGATAGGCTCAAACATTGTCTAGAGTGTACTTTTGCACAAATATGTGTTGTAGGTCTTATCACAAGTTTTCCAATGATATATAAAGATTAAAGATTTGTCAACCAGTTTGAAAGTTATGGTTCCCAGAAGTTCAACTACTAGAAATCCAATAAAATGTTTTCTTAAGTTAGAAAGTGATCTATTGGGGTTTTGGCACCCAAAAATATGAGATTTCACCATCTAAAACATTCTAGGGCAGTTATAAAGAAGATGAACAAGGATTGTAGAAGATAGTTCAAGTAGTACAAATTATGGTTCTAGCTTGCAAATTATTGTAATAAAAATAGGCTTGTGGTTGTAGCATGTTATTTTTAGAATGTTGTAATTTCATTTCATTTGGATAATAGAAAGAAAGTGTTTCTTTCTTGCATTTTTTTGTTTATTTCTCCATTTTTTTGGTGTGTTTGGGTTGGTAAAGAGAATACCCTTCATAAAGTGGTATCAAAGAAGAAGTTCCTGAGTGTGTAAACAAATTGCTAAATGTGAGGTAGTTTACACCAGGACTATGGTTGTGGGCGAGATAAGTGAGAAAAATTCCTCCACAAAGGAACCATGGTGGACAAAATGTTGGTTTGACATAAGAGGGGTTTAGAGTCCTCTAGAGACAAGTCCACACACTACAAGAGGAGTTGTGCAAAGGAGTTGATATTAAAGAAAGAGATGAAAGTGAGGATGAATATGAAGAAGGATAAATTGAAGAAGAACAAGAAGTGACCAAAAAACATGACAAGGCTAGGCTTTTTCAAGTCATTTCCAAGATTTGAAAAAAGTCAAATTAGATTGAAGTTTTGAATTTTTTTCTAGAAATATTAATCCCAAAGAGTTGATAGATTGGATCAATGAAATGGAGGAGCATCTCAAGTATGAAGAAGTGTGAGATCCTAAAAGGGTCAAATTTGGAAAAGCCAAACTAAAAGGCCATGCCAGTAATTTGTGGAAAGAAGTCTAAATAAAAAGAAATAAAAGAGGGAAGGAGAAATAACAAGAAAGGATTAGATGGTGTAAAAATTGAAGAGACGGTTCATTCATGTTGACTATGAGCTTGATTTTTTTAAGAAGATGCAAGGGTTGAAGCAAGTTGAAAACTTCATCAAAGAGTAGATAAAAGAGTTCTATCGAGTCCTCATTAAAAAAAAGTCATTCTAAGGCCAAAAAGGAGAAGGTTGTTCGTTACATAAATGGGTTGATGTCAAATGCTGAAGAAGAGTTAAGTATGTAAGAATGTCTTCTATTGAAGATGCATATCAATTTTCTTTGAAGGTAGAAAAGAAGTTGAACAAAAGATTTGAGAGAAAGCCAAATGAAAGAGGCCATAGTGAAAAGACTAGTGGATGGTCTTATGAAGGCCAAAACAAAGACCAAAAGAATGAAAAATTTAGATGTAGTGAGAACCAAAAGAGAAATAACAACCACCGTGATCAAAGATGGAAACAAAGATTTGGAAGAGGAGGCTTTCATGGAACCTATTTCCTATATGGAGGACATAGACCATATGAGTTCCCCCAACATTAAGGGAGGATGAATAGGAGACCAAATGGTAATGCATGAGTTGCACATGTAGATGAATATGTTGAGTCTTCACATTCTAAAAATGTTGAAAGAGGAGAGGTTTATGTTACCAAAATAGCCTTGCTAAATCATGAGAAAGAACTAATCCAAAGGAATAATTTGTTTTGCACAAGATCTAAGTATAATGGTAAACTTTGCAATGTTATTAGAGATGGTGACAATACTGATAACCTTGTTTCAAAGGAAATGGATAGTAAATTGAAGTTAGAGAGAAGGCAATTGAATCCTTACTAGATTGTTTAATTGCAGGAGCACCACAACGCTTTGGTCAACGAATAGTGTCTGGTAAAGTTCAAAATTGGGAACTATCATAATGAGGTATTTTGTGATATTATGCCTATGGATGTTTGTCATATGTTGTTAGGGAGATCGTGGCTATTTGATTATCATGTAGTACATGATGGGTATGCAAATACCTATTCTTTGACAAAGGGTGAAGTTTGGCACAAGAAGAAGCCATTGAGGAAGTAGAGGAAAAAGGTATGTAGTAATGCAAGAATATGTTTAGTAGATGGAAGAAAAATTTAAGATGGTATGAAGCATAAGCATGTGTTTTGCTTTAATTCCTAAAGCTAACAAAGAGGAAGTAGAACAAGTACCTAAAGAAGTTGAATATTTGTTGGATGAGTTTCAAGATATTCTATCTGATAATGTACCCAAGGGATTACCATTGATGAGGAAGTTAAATCATCAAATGGACCTGATTCTTGGAGCTAGTTTTCCCAATAAGGTAGCCCCTATAATGACTCCAACAAAGAATGAAGAGTTGAATAGACAAGTAAAAGATTTATTGTAGAAGAGATTGATTTTAGAGGGTTTACGTCCATGTGTGGTACCTACAGTACTAGAAATGCAACAGGGTGGAGAATGGAGGATGTGTACAGACTCTCGAGACATAAACAAGATTACCATCAAGTATAGATTTTGCTTGCCAAGGATGGACAACATTATGGATTATTTCAGTGGAGGTAAATACTTCACAAAGATAGATTTGAAGAAAAAATATCACCAAATCAATATTAGAAAAGGAGATGAATGGAAAATAGTGTTCAAAATGAATAATGACTTGTATGAATGGTTAGTCATGCCCTTTGCACTAACCAATGCATTCAGCACATTCGTGCAACTCATGAACAAGGTACTAAAAGAGTTTTTGGGTAAATTTTTTTGTTTACTTGGATGATATTTTGATTTTCAAGAAGACATTGGAGGAGCATTTGATGGATATTCATAAGGTCTTTGAAAAGTTAAGAGAAAAAATTTCAATTAACCTCAAGAAGTACAACTTTATGAAGAAAGAGTTAGTGTACTTGAGATTTGTTTTCTTAGCAGATGGTCTTAGAATGGACACAAAAGAGGTAAAGGCTATCCTTGAATAGCCCACCCCATAGAGTGCTATAGAGGTGAGATATTTTCATGGTTTGGAATTTTTTATAGAAAGTTTATCAAATGTTTCAGTAGTATTTGTGCATTGCTAACTAAAATAATGAGAGGAGACAAGAAAAAATTCAAATAGACTATAAAGGCAACAATGAGTTTTGATTTGTTGAAAAGAAAAGTTACAGAGAAACCTATTTTGGAACTTCTACATTTTAATAAGTATTTTAGGTAGATTGTGATGCTAGTGGCAATGCCATTGAAGCTATTTTAAGTTATAAAGGTAAGCCCATTACATATTTTAGTGAAAATTTGAATGATGCCAAAAGAAAGTAATTTTTTTATGATCAAGATTTTTGTGCTATAGCTCAAGCATTGAAGAAACAAAGACATTACCTTTTGTTGAAAGAGTTTGTCTTGTTTATTGGTCATCAAGCTTCATACAATTTGAATAGTCAAGGAAAGTTGAATCAAAGGCACTTGAGATGGGTTGAGTTTTTGTGATGTTAGACTTTTATTTTCAAGCACAAGAGTGGCAAATCTAATAGAGTTCCAAAAGACTTGATTTGAAGAAATAATTTTTTGACAGAGATGCAAATCAAAGTTGTTGGGTTCTATGAATTCAAGAATTTCTATTTGAAGGATTCGATTTTGGAGAGGCTTGGAGAGCTTGCATGGAGCTTGCTATTTTAGATAGGACCAAGTGGTTGGATTTTTTAATATAAGATGGAGAAGAAGCCAATTATGCATTAAAAAGAGTTCCATAAGGGAGAACCTCATTAAAGAGAAGCATGTTGGAGGATTGGTTTGACAGTTTGGTCGAAATAAGACCATTGCTCTTCTCGGTGAGTGTTATTATTGCCCATAGTTGCAATAGGATGTAAATAAGTTTGTGTATAGTTGTAGAGTATGTCAAAAGGCAAAATGAACAAGTCATAATACAAGGCTATATCAGCCATCACATGTACGAGAGAGGTCATGGGAGGATATTAGTATTGATTTTGTTCTTAGTTTACCAAGGAATCAGAAAGGGCATGATTCTATTTTTGTGGTAGTCAACACATTCTCAAAGATGACACATTTTATGCAGTGTAAAAATACTAATGATGATGTTCATGTCGCTAAGTTATTTTAATTTAGAGAGGTAGTTAGACTTCATGGTCCACCAAAAAGCATAGTTTCAAATCGATATGCCAAGTTTGTTGGCTATTTCTAGAGGACAGTGTAAGAAGTTGAAGACAAATTTGAAGTGAAATTCTACACAACATCCATAGACTGATGAACAGACAAAAGTGGTGAATAAGAGTTTAGGTAACTTGTTGAGATGCTTAGTGGGAGATGAGCACAAAGGATGAGATTTGATTTTACAAAAAACAAAATTTGCTTACAAAAATTTTGTCAATAGGAGCATTGGTAAATCACCATTCTAGATTGTGTGTGGAAGTAATCTCATAAATGCTTCTAGAGTTAAGGTAGATGGACAAAGGAGAAAAGAGTAGTGTCGAAGCTGAATACTTTGCAACACACCTAAAAATTTTGCGTCAAGAGTTGAGAAAGCATGTTAATAAGATGAATATTCAATATACAACTAAGGCAAGATAGAAAAGGAGATATAAGGAATTTCAAATTGGGGATGAAGTCATGGTTCACCTAAGAAAAGAATGATTTTTAGTGGGAACATATAATAAGTTGAAGATTAGGAAATTTGGGCCACACAGAATCCTAAAGAAGTATGATTCATGAAACACTTATGAGGTAGAGTTGCCAAGTGGACTTAACATTTCACCTTTGTTTAATATTTCAAATTTGATAGAGTGTCATGGAGGAGGTATTAACAATGAAACAACAAAAGCATGGTAGAATATTCTAACACCTACTTCAGAAAAGAAGAGAGAAGACATCTTGGAAAGTCATGTAGGGAGAATCACAAGAAACGGGCAATACGAAGAGTATCTTGTTAAATGGAAAGGAAGATGTGTTGAAGATATTTCATGGCTATCTAAATCAGAGGCTAACTATCTTGGTTTCCCTCAGAACACCAGAGATGTGACAAGGTCACATCTCAAATTAACTCGGGTGTTTGAAGCAGGAGCATCCAAGGTGTAAGAGCAATATTGCATCACCCAAGAATATTGTTTAATTTTTCAATAAGGGCCATTTTTGGCAAGGATACCATTTTTGGCAATTTTATTACTCTTAGTAAGTTGTCAGTTTGCATGAAATCTTACACAAACCTCTTGAATGGTGAAATAGAACCTACAGTGAAAGAATCACCCCCAATATCTTGTGGCATTTTAGAGATATTTGAGTTTTCTAGGAAATTTCTCCAACAAAACTTCAAATGCTATTTTGGGGACCTTAGAAGCTTCAGATGAGCTTGAAATTTTACTAGAGTTTTCTTTCACACACTTTACCATCACAGGTCTCATCTGAAGATTTATAATGGTACATGATGCTTAAAGATCTGGTGACTCATTTGAAAGTTATGGTTCCTAAAGTTCAAATCAATTATGATGAACATGGGTTGCAGAAGACATTTCCAATAGTGCAAATTGTGGCTCTAGCTTACAGATTATTGTAATTGTAATACCCATGTGGTTGCAGCATGTTATTTTCAGAATGCCATAATTTCATTTCATTGGGATAATATAGCGCAAGTATTTAGTTCTTGTATTTTCTATTCATTTATCTATTTTTGTTTGTGTTGGGGTTAGTAAGGGAAGTACCCTTCATCACTCTCCCAAGTTGACACCAAATCATGTGAATGTGAACCTCTAGGAAGTAGCCATAGGAAAAAGAAAGAAAACTTAGGAACCATTACATACTATCTCCTACCAACACCTTAAAGTCTTAAGTTATTTCATATTAGACCTCCTTCACAACCCCAACCAAAAATCCCTAACAATAGCCAATTGCTAAATCTCATAGATCACATAAATCATATGTATCTCATATAATATGAATGTAATTCTCTCTAATGCCAATGAAAATAAAAATCATATCCATTTCCAAAACCAAGATATCAACCAAATAGCATCTCCTAAATTCCTCATAAATGACTTCATAAATCATACCCATATGCAACAGGAGTTAAACATGACAAGCACTCATATGAACCTTCTTAAAATAACAAACATAGCTCAAGATCCATATCCATGAGTTCTAGACAAAGCATAAAACATAATACATCTAAAAACCAAGCGGTCAATATCGATCGAATGATTACATATTGAGTAGACCAAGAGTGGGGAATGAGGTTTCTCCTCCAAGATACGTCAAACCACAATAACTCTCTCTAAGAACAATCTCCTCTACAAAAGCATCATGAACTCGCAGTTGTATCCAACTGAAGGCATTTTAAACTTCATCAAACCTATGACATGGAACCATCACAACAAAAGTATCTAAACTCAAAATAACTCCAACCTCGCCCTAGTCTCCAAATATCCATGAGCACATACAACTAACCAATCCATGATAAAATCTAAATGCAATATCAAACTGACATGAAGCTCCCATGAAAAAAAAGCAATGTACTCAATAATAAGAAAACTAGCTAGACCACTATGAGGACTCCCACCACACAATTGCAAAATCCAAGAACATGTCATGGCATCATTATCTAATGTATCCTTGGAGATCAAACACTCCAATGAACACAACTCTAAAGAACTTGTATCATGCTAACACTCTAACA
Organism: Chamaecyparis obtusa; assembly: GCA_027943335.1. Taxonomy (NCBI): domain Eukaryota; kingdom Viridiplantae; phylum Streptophyta; class Pinopsida; order Cupressales; family Cupressaceae; genus Chamaecyparis; species Chamaecyparis obtusa. The sequence goes on along the minus strand of BSBK01009620.1, from coordinate 326,791 downwards.
TGTGATCAAAATTCCACCATGACACAATACCAAGCATATTCTCAACCAAGAATTCCTTATCAAAACCAACACCTGAACCAAGGACTACAAGAGTCCTCCATGGCTAACTAAGATGTCAACATCTCCAATCACATAAAGATAACCATTTCCTATCAATGGATCTCAATATGTCAAATTATATGTACAAAAATTGTGATCTAAGAGTTTTCCATGCCACCTTAAGCACTACAGAAAGAGCATCCTCGCCAGGTGATAAATCCACATCATTGCCAAATCTCTGATTGAACCATGATACCAATCTATCCATGGCATCATGATAAGTACCTCCTAAATAAAGATTGCATATTCTATGCACACATAATTACAATATCAATAGCTTTAAAGAATAAAGTAAAGCCGATACCTCCCAGCCAAGAAGATAAACCACCACCATAGCATGATTGTCAAAAACTCTCAAAATCCAAAATTTAATTCCATGTCCTCAAGTTATCACTTATTAACCATTCCAAAAAAATGTCAGCTACAAGCACCAAACTCTAATAGAAAAACAAAATCTGAAACCCAACCATGTACCACCACTATGTAGTGCTTGGAAAGATATTTTTGACACCTACAAAAAGGGAAAAAAATTGATACCATATGTGAATGTCATACCCCATGAATAAAAGGACTCTATAAGGGCTAAAGAGGGACCTGTAAGGAAACTCAGGTGCGGAAATAGCTTCCTACACTAATCTCTATAGGAGAGTATTGTGCAAATTCTTATAAATCTTTACAATTTTAGATTCGTTAACTACTTTAACAAAGATTTTGCAACCACATACCATGCATACAAAAAAATAGAGAATGACACAATGATATACCCTGGGGAAACCTTTCAGTAAAAACCCTAGCACTCCAAAACCTGCACAATGTATTGATCAAAACTATTACAGCTTACAATACACTTGCAATGCAAGTTTTTTCAGAAGATTTCAAAACCTTGAAGACAAATCATGACAGCATAAAAAATGTTCCAACAATACACTCGCATCACATCTCTTCACAACCCTAAAAAAGCTTATATCATGCGCTTCACTTTTTAGGGCTACTCCCAAAGATAACCGTATTAGGGTTTTACCATTCTCCGAGAAAATAAGAACCCCAAAAAAAATTTTCGGGGCGATGCCCCGAACCCCACGATTGGGGAAGAGTGTACAGTACTCAAATTTTATCAGTTGCCACATGTCTTCACCTATCATTGAATCTTCCTGACATAGCTCTTACGTGTCATAAGAATCCATCATAACCGTTTTAGCCATGATCTCCTTACACACAATTCAAGATGCTGACACATCAACATTATTTGCAAGAAATACATTTTACAAAACAAATAATAAGAATAGGAATTATCTAAGGTTGAGACACCTTATTCCTAACAGGACCCAATGGACCATGTCCATGCAATCAATGTCATGCTAATGCCATCAACAACATTGAGGCAGTGGTAGCATGAAGGCAACACACATGTTAGGGTCAATAGCAAACCTAACAATGTTCTTAAATCAATTTAATTTTTTAAAAATTTTAATTTGTTAAATAAAGCTCATAGGGTTTATAGGTAGGTCAATCCGACTAAGGGCCAAAGCTAAGACCTAAACCTTTGCCACAATGACTGTCAAATGAGTATTGAACAAGATCTAGCAAGGGTTAACATTTCACACTACATTCCCACAAGTGTCATCTTGTCAATAGGTATGGGTGTATGGGGTTCTACAAACATTGTACCCCACAATCTTTTAAAAAATTTCAAAGCTATAACATTGTCCATGGTGTTCTATTTGTTTAATCAAAGTTGCACACTAGTTTGTCCAATCATACAAGTGAGTGTCATTTGCACCACACCTTGGTGACCAAATCTCACAAATTTTATATGAATCTTTATTATCTAAGGTGTCTTGGATTCAATGGTAAGTCTTGTTTAGATTCAAGAAGTCATTTCTACAACGTCCTTAAAATCATTTTCTTTCAACAACAAATATACTCTCAAATCTACAATAATAGCCACAAACATGCAAACCTCAAATCCCGAATCTACAACTCTCAAAACCTACAAAACACATCTTATACTTTAAAATGCACCAAAATCTCTCCAGTATTTCCATGGCTTCAATTTTGTACAAAATCTATTTAGAAAAATATTAAACAAAAAGAGCTCTCACCTCCCTTAGCCACATCCATGGCTCTGATACCACTTGTTACAAAATTATCATGTTGATTAAAATATTTCTTGCATAACCCTATGAATGAAAGAACAATACACATTCAAACTTAGATATAACCATAATGCAAAAATAAAAGACACAATATTACATAAATATACCATAAAAACACCCTCATGAGGGAAAAACTCAACCTCTAAACGCATCCATGATCATTGTATTATTTAGCAATCAAACATTACAATACACTTACAAAGTCTCCATGAATACTTCTTTAAAATCAATCTCCCCCAATGCATCCTTAATGTGTCCAAGCATAATGTATAACCATACAACCAAACATCTCATGCCATGCTTCACATATATACTCTACAAGAGAGCTCGATAGAAATGACAACCAACCTCAACCACTAAACATGTGCTTGTTAATATAGAATCAAGATCACACAAAAGCACAAGTAGTATTGGCGTAACCACAAGATTTGTCATGCACCCTCTTTTTCAATATTTAATTATTACTAATAAAAAGAAGGAAGTGTTTTTCATATATATATATATATATATATATATATATATATATATATATATATATATATATATATATATATATATATATTAGACAATTCAAGTTTGGCAACTAGTTTTGGGTCTCGTGGATCCTAAACTAAAAGGTATAACTACAAGCTCTTCTGCATTTCAAGTTTTTATTAGTAAGAATTTGTAAATAGCAAAGATTGAACCAAGGATCTAGAGGTTAAAGAAGCACAAGAGAGATGATATGAACACAATGATTGATATTGAATTGATCCAATAAATTCACCTTACATGATTACATAATAAGCCTCCTTATATAGGAAAGGCGATAAGAGAGAATGATAAGGAGTCGATAAGCTATCACCTATGCTAGGTGTAATCACATGTCCACCAAATGTGGATCATACTCCATTGTATGTGCAATGAGATTAGGATGATAATGTGATAAGAGCACTAAAAGTGGATCTCACACCAAAAGTGAAATTTCTCCTACACCATGTGCTGAAATGAGGTGCAAACTCCTAGGTGTCTCAATCACAAACTACTATGCAATGCATTAACCTAAGTAAGATTAAGTAAAGTGTAATTAGAAATATTTAATTACACCAACACCACCTCTTAAGTGCAACTTAGGGGAATGCACTTAAACTCACAATGCAAGATGGATCTCGACTACTAGACCATGTTAGGTACCCATGTACAATATGCAATGCAATACATGAAATGCAATAACTCTCATAAAGCCGAAAAAGAGGGAAAACCTCATGGGGAAAACCCTCCCCCCAAAAGAGAAAAGAAAACAAGATGCATGGATGGATGGAGTACTCAAGACCCCCCAAGAACTACATACATCATGTATATACAAAGAATTATCCCCCAATAAGAAGGATAGTTGGAGACATGATATCCCCCCCATAATGTAGAAGCTCCCATGTTGATGAAGAGTACCTACAAACAATAGATCAACCAATGCTTACAAGAAACATGTCTCCCCTTAGGAAAAAATAGATACATCAAATGATGAAGAAGTCAATCCATGTGCAAATGGAAAGAGGAAGAAGAAGAAGGTCTCCATGTATGAATCCCTGAAGACTGAATAGGAATCTCCAAGCTCAAAGAATCTATCACCTCATGTGACAAATTAAGTGAAGGAGAAGAATCAAGTGTAGCAATCTCCAAAGAAGATGAAGAAGTATCCCCAACTATAATGCTATCATCAAAGGAAAGAGAAACCCCCTCATATATGTCTCCCAAATATGCATCATGAGAATCAACAAATGTTGAAGAGGCATCCAAGTAGTCATCACACTCTACAAGATCTGAAACACTATGATCATCATGTTGAATAGTAGAGCCCATGTCTGAAGAAGCGGGAGGTGGAGGAGTAGGAAGCTCAACACTTGTCTGAACAACAAAATGATTCAAGTGCCCAAAGTTCTCCTCATATACAAAATTATCCCTTGGCAAAGGGATTTGTACATCATGAATATCATCATCATCATCAACAAAATGTGAAAAAGAATGCAAGCTTGATGTATGATCAACAACTCCCATAACTATGACATCTCTAGTCTCCATGTCCCTAATGTAGACAAAATCAGGAGTGAACTCAACAATTTTACCTTGTGCCCCATGTGTAATTTGGTAAATAAAAAGGAGATTAGTGGTCAAGGATGGTACACAAATAACATCATTAAATGTCCCTTCTCCTATAGGAATAGAACCTTTCCAACAAACTCTCATGAATGTGTTGTTACTCATCAAAATATTAGGAGAATTACAAGGCTCAATAGAAGAAAACGTATCCATAGATGATGCCATATGATGTGATGCACCTGAATCAAGAAGCCATTTACCTTGCTCAGGATGTGTGGAAGCCAAAATTGCTTGTCCTTTACCTTTATCTTTGGATGATGATGAAGATGTAGAAGCTGCCAAATGTGTAGAAGGAGTAGACACTGATGAGGGAAACTTAATGTTGTGCTTCTGAATAATATGATTTAGCTCACTGTGTCCTAGATTTTTACAATGTGCACATTTATCCCTCTTTCTTCTAGATGATTCCTCTCTTGAAGAGGACTTGGATTCAATAGAATTGTGTGAAGGAGATTCATTACCTTTGTCATGAGGCTTAGGATCCTTATGTTGTTTCTTTCCTTTGCCATTAGAAGCCTTTGATGTGGACTCACTTGTAATCAATGCATGATGTGTGGAAGGCTTCAATTGACCCATGTGTGCCAACTTTGCTTGTTCCCTTGTGAGTTGAGATGCAAATTCATCAAGAGAAGGCAATTTGTATGTACTACCAAGAGCATCCATAGTAGCATAGAATGTAGAAACAAAGATAGAATAATCAAGACCAAGCTTGGAAAGAGTAGAAAAGATCAATTGTTCATCTCCTTTAACAATGCCACAAGTAGAAAGTTTTAATCTAATAGAATTGAACTTAGAGAAAAAGTCTTGAATGTTGTCAAAATCACTAGGATTTAGACCTATAAGATCATTCTCTAATCTAAATTTTCTCATTCTATCAAGTTTACCAAAGAGTCCTTCCAATATGACCCAAGCATCATGAGGATGTGTGCAAGATGCAATATAAAAGTACGAGTCACGAGAGATGGATGATCTAAGAGAGCCAAGTGCTTTATCCCTTCGATTAAACCATTTTTGTCTTTCTGCAACACCTATTTGAGGTTCTTGATCCTGCCCAAGAGTCATTCTAAGCAATCCAATACTCAACAAATGATCACTTAAAGATACTTTCCATTCATGGTAGTTATATGGAGTGAGGATTTTGATCTTTGAATTATTCATAATGCAACCAAATAATGACTGATAACTCCTTCGAATGACTGATGCAAATCAGAAAACTGAAATCCAAGGATTAACCAAGTGCAATTATAGCCCCAAAATGACCTATTTCTGAAAGTGATATATCCACTCCAAATCACTGAAAAATGATTGCAGATCTAGAAAGTAGACAAAATCTTGCACTTTCAAAAAAAATTCACCTCAAAATGTTATTGTATATGCCCAAACGAAGCCTTGGAAGTTGCAGAACAAGCAAGAACATTCATGAATATCTGTAATTTCTGATAAATCTGGCCACCAAATTGCAAAAATAATACCACCACTGGATTCTTCAGGAAATTCTACCCAAAATGAAAAAAATTGTTGAAAAAAAGGACAAAAAATGAGCAAGATATGGCCCTTTGAAGTTGGACTGCAAAATGAAAAACTCCAATGGTGAAGGCAAAAATATTCCAACCCTCGCTAACGTCAGCAAACTGCTATGTTAAATTTGACATTCGTATGGACGTCACCAAAAGCCCAATTTGGCCTATTTTGATAGTTGGATGGCCGTCAAATTTAAGCTCAAGGTACTGGTGACATTAGCAAAAATTGCGGCCAAGGATGACGTGGTGGTCGTACGGTATCGTACTGTGTTGACATGGCACTGATGATGTCACCTTTGGTGACAGGGCAGGTGATGAGGCGATGACAAGGTTGTGCTAATCTGTCTAAGTGGGGATGTGGTAGGTGACGTGGCCTCCTACCACGTGTCTTGCTGAGGTGGCACCTTTTACGGGCGCAGGGGCACGGATTGTGCCTGGTGGCACTACCAGGGCGGAGGCGACGGATCGTGTCGCTCGAGCGATGGACTGGTGGTGGGACTAGAAGTTAGTCCCACATTCGTTGTGAGTTTGTACCTACACCCATTTATCTAAGTTGATCTGCAATTCCAATGCAAACGAGCTCGGTCCTAGGTTCATTGTTGCCCGAATGATTTAGGGCTCGGCTCGGCAGCTGGATCCGTTCAATTTGGATTCTGATCTGTGCAGGTGGCTTGAATGATTTAGGGCTCGACTATGATTGCAGATCAGATTATATGTGGATCCATTTGTCGAGCTGCAGAACAAAACTTTATTTTGTTGCGAAAACAGGGACTTTAGCCCACATTGCTAGTGACAATACTTTCAAAGCCATTTATATATGTGGACGCCTGGTATTAATATGAAGTCGAAGTCAAGCCGGGCTCGGGCTCATACTTGCCTTCAGGCTGGAGAACGAGTTCGATCCTGGTGCTGATGTGATGTGTCCCTCTGATGACGTCAGTGGTTGGTGAGTTGACTAGAAATTCTGACAGAGCAATAAATAGGGTCGTACCTCGCCCGAAATCAAATTTTGCAAAGAAAAAAATACTAGAAATAACAAAATTGAAAAAATAATTATTTTTTCGAAATCGTACTACAGAGGTGCAGATCGGGTCATAGGACTAAATTTGCAAAAATAATTTGCCTCAATTTGGACTTTCGCCGAATATAGGCAAGTTTATAGTCGATCTTAATTAAAACAGCCTCCCGGACGCAATGGTGAGGTCATATATGCTCCAAGATGCTTCTACAACATGCTGATCTTCAGATCTGAGATTTGGACCTTCAACGCTTGCACCTTGATCTCTCGAAATAGGCTAATCAAAATGCTCCAATGGCTCTCATACCATGTAAGAATTTGCAAATAGCAAAGATTGAACCAAGGATCTAGACGTTAAAGAAAAGCACAAGAGAGATTATATGAATGCAATGATTGATATTGAATTTATCCAATGAATTCACCTTACAAGATAACATAATAGGCCTCTTTATATAGGAAAGGCGATAAGAGAGAATGATAAGCAGTTGATAAGCTATCACCTATGCTAGGTGTAATCACATGTCCACCAAATTTGAATCATCCTCCATTATGCAGTGAAGTATGTGCAATGGGATTAGGATGATAATGTGATAAGAGCACTAAAGATGGATCTCACACCAAAAGTGGAATTTCTCCTACACCATGTGCTAAATTGAGGTGCAAACTCCTAGGTGTCTCAATCACAAACTACTATGCAATGCATTAACCTAGGTAAGATTAAGTAAAGTGTAATTATGAATATTTAATTACACCAACATTGTGCAAGAGACAGCAAATCCACTTGACAACACTTTTCAAGGTTATGACAAAAAGCCAACCTCTATCTTAACAAATTCAAACAAGGTTTGCAGATTAGGCTAATAATAGTAATCTCATTTCAATTTTAGGGTATAGGCATTAAGGAGATCAAGACTGTAACAAGTGCTAACTAGTAAGAAGTCATCCAAAATTTACTTTGAGATCACTCCATTCTGAAAGGGTGCCAAAGAGGGAACGATGTAGGTTGTTGATCACTTGATCCAAATCCAGATCATTGTGACCATTACATGCCAGGCTAAGGGAATTTCATAATAAAGATGGTAATACTGCAGAAGGGAAAGTACTTCAATTGTTCACAATTTCAATTCGCCTTTTATCAAATCCATTTAACAAGAGATACTACGCACAGGCAACATAAGATCTAGGATTTGGATCTTCCATTATTAGACAATTCACCAATTAGGGCATTCCATGTGTAGAGGAAGGAGAGTCAACAGTTGTGTATATGTGCATGTTTGCTACCCAAATCAAGACAAAGATAGCTACTTATTTCAGATTTGAGCATTACATTGAGGTCTACTATCACCCAAATTGAGATTTAAGCACACTCCTTGTACCCCCAAAAGGAAAACAGACCATTTATGAGTAAGAATTAATCCATGTATGTCGGTTTAGTTTTGATCCGAGTATAAACTACTAGTAAATGCAAATTTGACATCACCAACCGCAAGGATTGTGTTCGGAACTTTTCTTTTATAATTGAATCAAACTTAAAATTTGTTGTGGCATTAGAATTATATATGTTTGCTCTCTGATTTGGTTCAGTGGTTGTGATTTGTTAATTTTCCCGTTGAACTTTGGTTCTTGACCTCTTACTTGAAGAAATGGAAATATAGTTTGAACTAGTAAAAATAATTATACCATAGGTTAACATAAGGGACATTTCAACAGCTCAAAAACATTGATCCCAACATTTACTTTTTGGTACTAAGTTTTCCCAATATAAAATATGCTTCAAATGTGGAACCCACACGTATATCTAACCAACATTACAAGTCAACCCAAGAAAATATGTAATGTGGTTAAACACATCTCTAAAGGTATATCACAAATAAATATTTGTTTTACATAAATAAAAGATTTATTTTCTTGTGCAAGGTGTACAACACCCTTTTTCTTGACAAAAGCAAATTCAGAAACAAAAGTTCTTTGGTGACATGTTCCACACCAACAGTCAAGAGTCTTGTACAATGATATTTACAAGTTCAAACATCATTCCTAAGATTTTTGGGGTACTTATAGGCATCCTCATTTTGTGCTCCCATGTTTTATCATCCCCCCTACTTTTCCCACTCTCTCCTTTGCCTATGCCACCTCCTCCCATTTCAAAATGGTGCTTAACAGAACATACAAATCGGTAAACATTTCACATCTGGGTTCTTATCTAATCTTGCATACTAGCACCTCAATAGTAGTTGGTGTCTACATTTCTCTTCATTGTTATAGTTAAATTTTTGGATCCAAACTCTTAGTTGCTCTAATTCAGAATATTGAGACCTTTGATGTCACTCTTTGTTTAGCTTCAAACATTATTTAAAGATCTATGGTGTATTATTAACATAATTAAAATGCATAAAAATTATTCTAATAAAGAAAAACTATAGTGATGTTTAGCCTCCAACGTAGAAGACTCCCAACAAACTAGCAAAGGATCAAATAGGGAACACCTGCACTTCAATTATTGACAAATGAATTATAAATACAGCAAATTAAAAGTAAATAATAGGAGACACTGCATTGATTCTTTAGATAGCATTCTATTACAAGTAATTTAACAGATCAACATTAAACTTGTGAACGGGGTTGATAATTTGATTGCAAGCACATGTGCATGTGCATTTATAATTATGCATGCATGGGTACCTTTGTGTGCATATGCATGGGTGACCATGTAGGTGGTCATCCATGCATGGATGTGTGGGCATGTGTTGGGATTGCTAGTTGTGTCCCTAGACATGTGTGCCTTCACATATCACCAAATCACCAAGTCAATATGGAATTATTAGTAGTCTAGGAATGATGAAGAAAGGACATCTTTGTTGGGTTATAACTTATTTTCATAGGCTGAATCCTTACTACAAATGAGTTCTCTAGCTCAATAGTTAAATTAGCTAAAACAATCCTATGAGTAAACAATCATCAAGTAGAGTATCCTCAAAAGTTCAAAACATTTTAATGAAAATAAACAATATTGACTAACCCGCCAAACTAGTGCAAAAAAATAAAGGTTGCTTCCAATTTTGAAAATAAGATTCTCAGAATACAATATGTTGATGTTCACTATATTTTACAAGGATATAAATCATGTAATATTGTAATACACTTTACAGGGACTTGGAAACTTGTTCAACAAGAAATTTCTTGTATCAATTTTCAAGTACAAATAATACAATGAACTAAAAACTAGCAAAGAGGCCAATACAAGCATTACCCTTGTAAAAGTCAAAGACAGAATTGTAGCAATCTTACATATGCCCGATTAGTTCAGATAGTTTTGTTAGTTGACTCAGTTATTTTCACAAAACATTATTGAGAAGTGTTTTTAAGTACTCCATCTGCTCAGATTCGCCAGAGAGTTCTTTCCACTGCACAAATCAAAGTTTGTCAAAAGGAGGTCCAAATGAACCTTACATAAAAGACAGAAGTAAGATCTGGAGAACATTTCCATTAGTGCTTAGGGATTGAAATTAGCATTTAGTGTCAAATAAAAAATAACTTATCCATGTAATGCATTGTTAACTTTCTAATAATGGCCCCCTAAAATATCCATTTCAACTATTATCTACGAGCATAATGTGTGCAAAAACACAAACTCTATTTCAAATTGGACAACTAGCAAACTCATGGAGGACCAAGATTGATATGTGGTTTACTCCTTATCACTCTCTCTTGGTACTCAAACCAGAAACAATTGAATTATTATCCTGTTCTTTTCAGAGTTCAGACTTTGACCTGATCTCAATCAAGTGGTATGTAAAAAAAATTGCGTAAAATTAAAATTTTAAGATAAAACTGAAAAGAGCATTCTATTTCTGTAATAGCTTCAAGTTTATTATCTGGAAATATAAATATATGAAGGAAAATCAAAATTTGAAAGGTTTCTGTCTTACCAAGAATTAATTCATTTCAAGTGGTGTAGTAATGTGAACAGATAAAATGAGATTTCAACTCAGTAAGTCAAGAAAAACTCTCACGGAAAGCCCTATTTGAATAGGAACAACTTCAAAATGCAAATTCATATGAAGGAATTTCCTATTGAATAATAGCATAGTGATGAACAATAGCCATTTTTCTTAAGTAACCTTCTACAATTATATTCAACGTGAAAATGTATTTTGATACAAGTTCACAAAATTCATTTGAGTTCTTGCATGCTAATTATCATTCCAATAATATTAGCTACCAATTTCTACCCATCATGTTAAGTGCATATTGATCAAAAGATCTTACGTCATACCATATTTGTGTGTCAGGAGAGTGAGGGGGCTGGGAAGGGGTGGCTATGTTGAGAGCCGGGGTCTGTGTGTGTGGGCACACGTGTGTGCACATGCATGCGTGTGTTGGCGCATGTGCGTGTATTTGTGTGCACGCATGTGCAAGAGAGAGAGAGAGAGAGAGAGTGAGAGCAGTCTGATTGGCATTCTGAACTAAAGCCTAGCAATTGCACCATCATATATGGATATTTCAAGATAAAGTTTAACACACTATCAGAAAGGTCAAAACTCAAATTTAAATTCTTCCCTTTAACTATAAAATTTTCCATTATAGTAATTGCCTAAAAAAGACCAATAAGTCGAAATTCAAAGCTACCATCAGAAACCTTAATAACAGCTGAGCTCTTTGGCGCTGCATATTATGATTACCAACTCACCCCTATGATTACCATTTTAGGGGTAATCTTCTCCAGTATTGAGGTTCTTGCAACCATAAATGCAGTAAAAAGGTAACAAAATTGACACAAAATAGCATGGATATTGAAAAAATACAGGAATGTTGGTAAGAAGACACCCAATGTGGAGAGAGTGATCATGAAAGAACCGGGCACAAGATGCTGCCACTTATAAGAGAAGATGGCCAGCCATACACCAGACCATCTCCTACACTCCTCACTCCAAAAGAAATGTTATGCCCTGAAAAATCAGCCATGTTCTCATCTTCATTGTTATAAATAGTTACGGAGTTGTCAGCTTGTGCAGGACATTACTTTAGTACAGCTTCTGGTGGCCCCTAGGACTTTCGTCTAGTTGGGGTTTGTAGATTGTCCAAACTTAGTAAGTATATGAATAGGAGGTAGGAGTTATTTAGCTCATTAATGTGGAAGTCGTTTTAAAGGACTGTTGTATATGGAGATCACCCTATAATATTTTGACATTTCAGCTTCAATTCCTTATTTCAGATCTATTTATAATTATATTCTGCTCTATTTTCTTCTTATTGTGTAGGTAGAACAATATTGCTGCTTTTATTAAATCTTTGTTATTTCCCTTGCACATAAGATAGAAAATCATTACAAGTGATATTAAAGTGGCAATTTTGACACTGAATCTGCAGGACAAAAGAAAGGACTTAGGAGAAAAAAATGAAAGAAGAAAAAGATACACTAAGAGGATCCCAAGTTGGTAACGAACAAGCATAAGAAGGAAAGCTACCAAAGAATCACAGACCTGCTAGAAACCAAGTAATTACACCATCAACCCAAGTTCTGGAAAGAACAAATGTGCTTGAATGAAGTGCAGGAGATGGTGAAGAAAAAAGGAAAATGCAGTTGGCCTTGTCTTGTACCGAAGATGTTCCCAAGAGGAGAATATTGAAAATAAGGAAAAAGGTGAAATCTCCTCCTAGTCCATTGAGTCATAAGTCTACCTGTGAATCCTCCCAAGCTACCACACCTACTTGTGTTTCTCTTCCATTCCTTCCCCATCCTATCACTTCATTTTCTAGTGCATCAAGAAACCCTTATATCCATTCATCCAAACTAATCAAACCACTGTCTCCTTCATATCCCTCTATTTAGAGCTTTAAACACCTTCTGTACAAAAAGTCCTTCCACACACATTCATCAGCCAATTTCACCTCTTTCTCATCCATCTCCTCTCACTTCCACCTCTGTATTGTGCCCAAATTATAAAAACCCCAATTTTGCCCTAGGTCACAATTTTCTAATTGAAACAAAGTAGGGTTAGAAATACCTTTCACTTTGATTGAGAACACGCAAACAACTTAAGGATCCTTTATAATCATAATTCATAAAAGAGATCTCTTAAATAAGAAATAAGCATATACTAGAAGTATAGATCTAGATTCTAATCACAAAAATTGCTTAAATCAGTTTAAGAGGGCTCAACCATAGGAAAGATAGGGTGACTCGATAGGGTGCCCTAGAGATCCTCTACCCTAGGCCCAAGAGTGGATATACCAACCCTCTTGGCCTCATGTGGCCCATGCCACCCATATGAGGTGGAGTATCTAGTGAGGTATCTATCCTATAACTGTCCCCCTCAATCTTGCCACTTGTATCCTACTTCGCATAATTGAGCATTCTTAATGTATTCACTTAACATGAAAGAGAGCATGAGGAGCATTCACAATAGAGTGCCTTGGAAGTCCATCCTGTCTAAGTCCAAAGGCAGCACCCTTTGTACCCCTTTGGCCTCATGGGATTCCCAGGTCTTAGGCCCTGAGGTGTTGTTTCTAGATGATGACCCATCACTGTTCCCCTACTTGTAATTCTTTATTTCTCCTACCATGGCTGACCTTAAGAATCAATCAGTACATATAAAGAATTCAATACTATGCATGTATTCTGTATATGCAACAATCAGTTATCAACAGCATATCCTAATCAGTAATGAGCAGCTATAGATACTATTTATTATCTATGTTCCACGGCATTTTGGGGACAGGGACGGGGAACAGCAGGGGACGCGTTTCCGGGATGTTTCCTAAAGAGCCAAAAATAGGGGACGGCAGGGGACGACAGCACACAAATTTTTGAAATATATACATGTGTGTGTGTGTGTGAATTTTTCAAAATATATTAAAATATTATAGAGAGAGAGAAGGAAAGAGAGAGAATTGTCATTATTTGATTGTTAACAAGACAATATGCAAATAAAGCACCAATTCACGAGTTACAACAATATTATAACAACATAAATGATAATAACAACATTATAACAATAGTCTTAAACATAAAAGCCATGGTCTATCAATATAAATATCCAAATCAAAATGTCTCAAACATGTATCCAAAAGTCTCAAACATCAAAATATAACAGGCTACAGGCACAGCCTATGAAACTAAGCCTCACTCTAGCTATCAAATATCCAAAGGCTCAGAATCATCTAAGTCACTATCCCCTGTGGCAAAAATGGATCATCGAATGAATGTTTAAATTTTAAATTCAATGGCCTTAAAGTTTATATATATATATATATATATTACTTGAATTGTTTTTTATTCCAATAATTAAATATTTGAAAGCTGTCAAATTACATTTATAATTGTAATATATTTTTTATTTAATATAAGTTTTTAATATATGTTTATTATTATGAATATTAAAAAACTTATATTAAATATTAGATTTATAATTTTAATATATTTTAATATTTATGATTCAATATATAAATTTTAAACTAATTTAATCATGAACTTATATTAAATATTAGATTTATAATTTTAATATTTATGATTCAATATATAAATTTTAAACATATTTAATCATGAATCTCATTGCCAAATATCTAATCACGAATTTCATCATCCGCAGACACGAATTCAAACCTTGTGGGCCCCCACATTGTCAATTTGGCAAAAAGAAATTTAAAAAAGAGTGTTTTTAGTTAATTTTTAACACCAAAAATCATCTAAATATTTTGGGGACTCTTTTTTGTTTCGGGCATCCCCTAGGCATTTTGGGGACGGATCACCATCCCCAAATGTCAAGGGACGTTTCCTACTGTTTTTTGAAATTGGGGACGGCTAGGGGACGTTTCCTTTTTGTCTTACTGTCCCCGAAATGTTTCGGGGATGGAAATGAGTCCCCTAGGGACAGGAAACATGTTTTCATGTAACATAGTTTATTATGCTATGCTAAGCAGACTTATCATGCCATGTATAAGGAACTCATACCAAAGACCACAGTATATGTTCGAATCTGCTGTGTATTATTAATTAGTAATGCTAAATCTGCTTACTTCCCTTATGATTCAATGCCTTCTTGAAGGCTGGCCTTTTATATTTATATCTTCCTCTTCTAGTGGAGGAGATGTGCCTTTTCCAACTTGTGTCTCTTCCACAACCAATGTGCCTCTCCACTAACTAAAGTGCACATTTCCCCTTAATCACATCCTTGCTAATATTAACATGCACCCTTCCTTGGAAGATAATTACTAACATGTCGCTGATTATTTTTAATATGTGCTTTTTCTAGTTAATCGATTATCTAATGTGGCAGAAGAGTCATGTCTTTTCAATGAATGGAGACCAGTGATAAATGATATCCCTTAATTAATATCTTAATCTAACTCTTTGAGGATTGCATGGCATCTTTAACTGAGCACTGTCTTTACCAGGTATAATCGATGTTCTTTCAATGAATTTCAACCTCCGCCATTCACCATAAACTCTTTCTGGTTTCTGTTATAGTTATTAACTTATTAATGAAGATCGCTTTCTCTTATATTATGATGATCACTGCTTCTTGCCTTGGTTGCTGGCTTCTGATTTTGGTTTACTCTGTTATGTCTACTATTATTCATCGTATAGGTCTGCTATCATCTTTTAGATCTTCTTATATTTCTACTAATGAATAGATAGATATTCCTTGTGCCTTTCAAATGAGTATATTCCTTGTGCCTTTCAAATGAGTTGATCTCCCCTTTATATCTTCAATGGTGGGGAGTCCCACCTCTTCATCGTGGCTGCCCATTGCAATGGTCACAACCTTTCACCATTACCACCCTTTGAAAGAGTCACTTCCTTGTTATCTTCCCATTCCTTTCTTCTTACATTAATCCTTCTTTAATTCCTATGCTCCCATCTTTCTTCCTTCCTCCTTATCTCCTTTCAAATGAACTATCCTCCCTTTTATATCTTATGTTGAGGGAGTCATAACTCTTCATCGCATATTTCCCGACCTTTCATTAAACTTAATTAACTTGTAATTATATTATATTATATTTTAATTATTATTTATTTATTTCATAATTTAATTTAATTATTATTTATTATTAAATCTTATTTCAGAAAGGGGACATTACAACCTCCTCGCACATCTCCCATTGCTCCACGGCCTTTATCTCCTCTTCGCAAACACACTGGACAGTTACAACAAGCACAGAGAATTCAGCAATATCATTGCAGTTTCTGCTCCTCTAAATCTGAGTGCAAATCCTTCACTTTTGAAGGAGCCCGCAATCAAAAAGCTTAAAAATGATACACAGTATCACATTATCCCAGAGATAGTTATTCCTCCTACTGGCAAGGATGAACAGAATGTTAAGTTAGCTGACTTCCATGTTTCTGAGTTATATCTAGGAACTAAACCAGGAAAGGAGACTTGGACATGTTACTTGCCTCATACAGAATAACAAGTCAAAAAAGATGATGACAAAGTAGTGTTAAAGGCTCAAATCTGAGAATTCCAAAAATATATTGAATATATGGTGAAGCAGTTATCAGAAATAACTCCTTCAAAGGTAGCTTCATCAACAAGCACCAACAAAACCAAATGCAAATAATGATAGAGAAGCAAGCAAAAGTGATGGGGTGACAAATGGAACACACATGGCAACAAAAATGACAGATGATATCTTTGAAAGAGAAGACTTTGTGAGTGAAAGAAAAGAAGAGATGGATTTAGAAGAGGAAGAGTGTGACAAAATGGATGCGATTTGGAAGAATTTGTCTATGCCCTAGATGAGATCAAGAGGCTTAGAAAGGATAATTCAAAGCAAAAATTTCAAAAGGATAATGAATCTAAGGCAAAATTGTCACAAAATCTTCAAGAATTGGAAAAGATGATCATAGATCTAAAAGTTCAAATTGAACAGGCATAGAAATAGAGGAAGAGGTATGAAACCAATTGAAAAAAAAAGAAGAAGAAAATTGTGAAAGGCTAGAGTCTGGATTTACATATTCAAGAGGATAGTGAATCTAAGGCAAAATTGTCACAAAATCTTGAAGAATTGAAAATGATGATCATAGATCTAAAAGTTCAAATTAAAGAGGCATAGAAAATAGAGGAAGAGATACAAAACCAATTGAGAAAAAAAAGGAAAATGATTGTGAAAGGCTAGAGTCTAGAATTGTTTCTTTAAGAAAGCAATTGAAAAAAACAAATGCTCCATTGAATAAAGACCTGAAGAATGAGAAGACTATGGAAGTGTTAGATAATATGCTCAATTCCCAAATGTCAACTTACAATAATACTGGTATTGGTTATGAAGAAGGTCAAAGCTCAAAACCAACACAACCGTCAAAGAAAATAAATGGAGAAAAGTCAAAAGGCTATGCACATGATCTCAAGAGTCTCATAAAAAAGACAAGCAACCGAAATAAGGAAAATCAAGTCCCATAGAAGACCTACACACCTCCAAAGGTTAATAAGGACATTCAAAAAGCCCTTTCCTCAAAGACATCCACATATTGTTATGAAAATTCATTATTAATAGAAGAGTGATTACAATATGGAGCTAAAGTCTCCTTATAAAGAGAAACAACGAAGAAAGATTCTAAAAAAGAAATAGAAACATACTAAACGAACTAAAACAACTAAATGAGAAATTAGAAACTATCTAATAAACTAAATAGCCATTAATATTATATTAAATACTTTATTACCCTCCCTTGATTTTTGTTTTACTAACTACCCTGATAGAAAACAAAACTTTCAAATCATTTGGCCATGAACACATAGAAGGTTGACTCCTCCTTAGACTGCTCTGCTACATGAACCTGCTATTGAGACTCTCCCTAGTTGGTCTTTTGATCAGCCAACCGTTGTCTGGAGAACCTCAGAACATGACCAAGCTTCCCACAATAGTGATAGGTGATCTTCTTCCTGGAACCCTCCTCAGATGCGCGTTGTCCTTTCTGCCGAGTGGACACACCTTTGCCTTTATCTATGGCAGTAAATGCTTGTTCCACACTGACCATGTCACTAGTGCTACCAAATTGTTGTCTCCACCTAGCTTGCTACAATAGCTTATTTTGCAACTCATCAAACTTCAAGTCAACATTAGTGGAGGTAATGTTGAGCATCTCGATAAAGTGCTCATAAGACCGT
This sequence comes from Chamaecyparis obtusa, assembly GCA_027943335.1. NCBI lineage: Eukaryota > Viridiplantae > Streptophyta > Pinopsida > Cupressales > Cupressaceae > Chamaecyparis > Chamaecyparis obtusa. Next base: position 308,751 of record BSBK01009620.1, on the reverse strand, counting down.
GACAGACTCTTCAACATAATCACTACCATCTCCCCCTATTGTGAATTTCCTTGATCTTCTTAAGATGCTCCTGCAGAGACATCTTTTCATCCAGTATAAGGGAAAACAACATATTCTTCAAAAGGAAAGCTCGGCTTTTATCTAACGTCTCATGGAGACTTTTCAGATGCGCCCAAGTCTTCACAGCAGACTTGCTAGATGGCACTTCTAGAAGCATCTCATCGATGAAGAATAGCTTCAACAACATAACCACTTCTCAGTTACATTCATCAAATTTGTCATGATCTTTGTCTGTCATTGTGGGGCGATTAGAGTTACCTAGAACAAGTTGGTGTTGGCAAGTGATGTTTTGGGAGCACTAGGGATCACATGAGAGTTGTCATTTATGGCAACACTTATGCTGGAGTGATCGCATGCAGAGAGTTTTGGTACTAAAGTCACAGTCATGAAAATGACTAAGTACAGAATCAAGATAACAGTATATTGTGTTACAGTTTTGGTTAGCGATGATAATGTATGATGTATTATGGCTTGTGAAGTTAGTAGAAGACATTTTGGGATATGTATGACCTTCAGTTAAGGTCGCACATGTTTTTGTGAAGAGATCAGAAAGATACAATGTTGTGAAGGTATGCGAAGATAGAGAATCAGTGTAACAGGGCATATGAGCAGTCGCGATGGTTGAGGCAAGGTTAGTTGGTGTGGTAGAGTGCTAAGTCAAATAAATGTTGTATATTGCCGACACTTTGGAATATATGATCGCCGACTCTATGTTGATTATTTGAATAAGTAATTATTATGTTTTGTAATGTATTTTGAGAGCCAACTGGATGGCAGAATTTGTAAAAGCATAGAGTGTTTTGTGGAAGCGATAAGAGTGATTGTGATGATGATGTGATGGATGCGAATCTGAGAGCAGAGAGCAGATGCGAGATCAGTATTTGACAAAGCTATAATTGGAACTATCTAAGCATAGCAGATGCTTGTATTGTTCATCTTTTAAAGAACACTTTGTGACTATATTCTGATTGTAAGAGTTGTAAGCTCACCACCTTTAACAGGGTTTTTGTATACCCCTAATAGGGTTTTGTATTCCTCTAGCAAGGAAATGTACTATGTAATACTCAGCTCCTAACAGGGCTAGATTTCCTAACAGGGATACTATATTTTAGTGCATAGTTATGGGTACCATCCCCACCAGGGTTTCCTCGAGAACAAATAATGGTGTCATGAGTTATGTGTTATGTGTTTATGTTCTTTTCATTTCTGCATTCATATGGTTTATTTATAATTGGTTGAAGTTTAAATTAAAGTGTTGTAATACTGATTCACCCCCCCTCTTAGTATTACCTAATCCTAACAGTTGGTCCAAGCATCGATACTCAAAAATCGAGAGCATCCTCTACTTCCAAGTATTGTAGTTCCTGTTGTTGAACCATTGTTTGCCCTCCAGCATGATGTTGGTCAACAGCGCCATCCCTCCCATTTTCCTATGCACAAAAACAAGGCAGACTCAAGCTTTAAAAGAATCTGATTTTTCTATCAAAAACTAGTCAAAAACCTTCGGTGAAAAGTTTGCACGAACTTCAAGAAATCTGATTTTCTGGTCAAAAACAATCAAACCATGGCACAAATCCCAAGACAAATTTAATCAAAATAGAAGACTTCATTTTTGAGGAAAAAATGGTAAAACCGTTAGCACAAATTTCAAAGCAAGCAGCCCAAAAGTTAGAAACCCCTTGAGAGAACTCACAAACAACAGACAAAACTATAGTCGTGGGTTTCACAAAAACCTAAATCTTGAGCAAAATAAACATGGGTTTTAGAAAACCCTATTTGCCACAAAAAGAATCTCTCTACAAAAAAATTTTAGTCCCGAGCTTGCAGAAACACACCAAAAAAGAGGCCACCAATGTCAAAAAACCTTCCACGAGTAGAGGAAAATAGCGTGAGAAAAAAACCCTCAGACGCAAGCAAAAGATCACACGGGCCTAAAAATGTCTGAAAAAAGACTCCAAAATGACTCTTCAACATGTGTGGCTTCTGCAAGAGGCACGACCCAAAGATCACAGATTCTCCAAAAGCGGGCTAACCCAAAAACACAAGTTGAAGGAAAAAAATGCAGCACAAAATCCTGACGCGGTTGACAACACTGTTTGAAAAAAAAACCGCAATCTACAGATATGATGGAAATCACCTAGGAAAATAGAGGAAAAACACAACCCACAAGAAACAATCTACAAACATACAGAAGAAAACCCTGCAACCTGAAAAAAAAGGCCCGTGAACTTTGATATGAAAAACCCTTGAAAAAATTCCATGCTTTTCATTAAAAAATGATCAAAAAAACTTCTTGAAAAAAATCCAGGCAATGAATCTAGGATTCTTTATAAAAAAATTGCCAAAAATGACCTATGCTCAGGTACCATGTTATGAAAATTCATTATTCATAAAAGAGTGATTACAAAATGGAGACGAAGTCTTCTTATAAAGAGAAACAACAAAGAAAGCTTCTAAAAAAGAAACAAAAACATACTAAACGAACTAAAACAACTACCTAGGAAATTCGAAACTACCTAATAGACTAAATGACCATTAATATAATATTCAATCCTTTATTACATATGACCAGGTTTCAACACTTCTTTTATAGCTATTTCTTTTCTTGCAATCACTTTGGTCATAAAGTAAGAGATTGTAGGACATGCACAAGAAATTTTGGTTGGAACAAATATACAAGTCCTTATGGGTTTTCAAGAAGGAACAATAATTCCTTTGCCCCTTTACTGGATTATAATGTTCTGTGTTATAAATGGCAACAATTATGGACAAAATTTTACCACCTCGACAAAACATGAAGGAGAATACCATGGCCAAACAAAAGAAAAAACCCACAAGAGTTTGGAAAAGGAAAAGCAAGATAATCAAAACAAGGATAAATATTTGCCTTTGGAAACACCCCTCGAGGGCGACACAGGTCAGAATTGTGAGGTCATCTATCAATCATTGTGTAGAGTCTCTGTTTGAATGTATACATAAAAATTGAGCCCCAACCCTAAGAAATAACCAGATCTGCAGTCCTAGTAACCATAATCAGAACTTTTATGACTTCGAAATAGCACGCATATCTTTATTCCAGTCCGTTCCAAGCCTGTTTAAATTTGTAAGTCAATTTATCAATGCCTATTGGTCTGTTAACACCCTAGTTGAGCAAAAAATAATTGAATTTTAGTCTAGAAGTGACAATTGTAACAGTCAAATTCATCGGGGAACGTTTCAGATTTTTGATGATTTGATGCAAGATTCCAGTGATAGGGCAGTTTGGGTTTGCAAGCGAATTTCAATATTTTGTTGCCATATCATATTTAAAGATTCTAATATCAATTGTCAGAGTTTTGGGGAAGATGTTGTGCAGCAAAAGGCGCTGGATCTGAATTACATGGTCTATGACAGTCAACCCTAGCTAAGCGCCACTGTTGGGAGGATACATTGGACAGTCAAGCCTAGCTAAGCATGGTTTCCGGACTGATTACAGCCTTTTCTAGTATTGTACAGCCAACCATACCAGTCACCAACCTCTATTTGCTGTTTACAAAAATTGCAAGGTCTGATCTAAATCTAGCTTGCATCTTTTCAGCTGGGTACAACATTCTGTGACTGTAAAAATATCTTACAAATTATGATTTGTCCTTTCTGGCATCTTCATTCACTGTTTTCAGTGGCTATAATGTTCAACCGAATCATATAGGAAGATTATTTGGCAGCCCTAATTCAGAATTGGCTTCGTCTAACATTGTAGGTTTTTTATGACACAAATCAGCAAAGTTTGATGTTGTTTATTGTGATTGTGAATTGATATCAGTAATTAAGGGTCTTGAAAAGTGTGGTCATAATTTTTACTTCTTGTTTGGATTCATTTCCTTTCAAAAAAATAAAAATATAAAAATACAAGAGGGAACATTACAAACTGACTCCCCAAGGACTACTTATGTCACTAAAGTACAATTTATCTTCTCCATATAGGAGAGAAATGTAAGCAGACCAATATCAAAGAATATATCTAAACAGAAGAAGTGACCATTAAAATAGAAACAAATCAGCTACGGATATTATTCTAATACCCTCCCTTAATGGTCAATTTGTCAACTACACCAAGGATCCCCCCTGAACTTAGCAAACTTATATGGAAGGACTTGGTGAGAATATTTGCAGTCTGGTCCACAGTAGGAACATACTGCAAATCCACAAACCCATCTTCAACCAGCTGACAAATGGAGTGACAATGAATGTCAATATGCTTGGTTCGCTCATGGAAGACTGGATTTTTGGCAAGTTTGAGCACCCCTTGATTGTCACAGAAGAAGGGTGAAGGGCCTGATTGAGACATATGAATGTCAGAAAGCCTCCTTCGAAGCCAAACTGCCTCACAACCTACTTTGACTATTCCCCGATATACTACTTCCGTCAAGGAAAGAGAAATGGCCTGTTGCTTCTTACTACTCCAAGTGATAGCACATGTGCCCAAACTGAATGTTAAGGAATGTAGCTTTGTTCAGATAAAATCATTGTTATTGAATTATCAAGTATATATCGATATATATGTAATAATAATATGTATTATAATTACTATATATATATCCATATAATTAATATAAGTGGATTATTATCATATTGTGATATATATATATATATATATATATATATATATATATATATATATATATATACATATAATTGATATTATTTATATATTAATATACATATATATTTAAATAATTAATAAAGATTAATGAACAGACATGTCCCTTTAAAAGACATGTCTCTTCTTATCATTGTCTTGTATAAGTACAAAGAGATCGATGCATTTGGAAAACATAGACAATATAACAATGCCATTACATTTGCAATCGATCATAAAAATAACATGGTATCAGAGCCAAGTTTGCAAATGTATGGAAGAATTTGATAATCTCATAAAGATTCTAAAGATAACAAGACAGTGTATGATATTCATAGAACAAAGACGCATATTATACATGTATCATGGAACAAGTTTCAATGAAATATTCATCAAAGAAGAGATTAAGGGATAAGGATCGCAGACCTAGACCATTGAAAGATTGTGGTTGATAGTATTCGGAAACCTCTTATCTCTTATCCATATTTTGGATCTGCTCTTTTGAGCATTTGCCTATTTGGCTAAAACCGGCTGCAAGGTTATAGATCCATATTTGAAACAGCAACTATATTGCTGTAGGTGAAATTACTACATCATTATTTAAAGGATCATATCAGAGACGAAATCAAATCACAAGGATAAAAGACAGGACGCACGAACAGCAAGGTAGAAACAAACAAAATGCCAAGTAATATCAGAGGTTGGATTGAGTCCAAGGAAGGTATCGAACAGAAAATACACTTAGAACTAATGGTTGATAAGGAATACCGTACTCGCTGTCTCTAATAGCAGGGGTCGTCTCTGTATCTGCTATCCCTAATGCTATATCACTGTTTATATATATAAGCATATTCAATAACTTGTGTGATTCGTTTATGATATAAAATTAGATGATGTATACTTATATATATATATACAGATAAGATTCTATGTTCTCTACAACAAGATCATGTGTAGCAGCATTTCACAAATTAACTAGAATCGCATGAGAAGAACCATCATATTTAATATAGTATTAACGTCTACATGATAGCAAGGGGTAGCGGTTTCAATGCTGTGACTTCATTAATATGCGATGGCTTCATTGGATCAAGGGAGTGGTGATAAAATAGTATTAAGGATTTACATATCATGTGTAAGGAAGGAAAGCACTGTGGAGAATCTTCTTTGCATTCCAAAATATTTGAAGATGAATTGGGCTCACCTTAGGGAAAGGAAATAATTGAAACTAAAAGATAAGTACTCTATGTTTTATTAATGCATATGAATTTTGAATTCGTAATTCTATAACATTGAATGATAAATGTTGTATGGTTCTATCAATGGTATTTCTTTTCGAGATAGTTTAACTTTATGAACTATTCATCTTTGACATGCCTTCAGGAGGAAAGCATAAAGACATTTTCATTCAGAGGGAGTCTGAGAATTTAAAGGGAGGTCAAGAGGTTGATGAACTTGAGCTTCAGAGGGAGAAGATAAATGATATGGTTCAGTCAACTTTTGATAATCTCGGTCATTTTGTGATTGAGAGGGAGTTCACTAATGAAGGTAACACCTTTGAGGTAAACTTGATATAATTGATTATTATACTAATGGAATTATTTAATGCTATATGGGCCCTGTGTATATCATCTGGAGGTGACGACTTCCTATGATCATCACTTGTATTTTTGATGTTATTGGAAGGTGACGATCTTACAATAACTTTCTCTTATCATGATAGACCATGTGATGGCTGAAACAGATCATGATAGAGGTATTCTTGAAATAGATCATGATAGACCATGTGATGGCTGAAACAGATCATAATAGAGGTATTCTTGAAATAGATCATGATAGACCATGTGATGGCTGAAACAGATCATGATAGAGGAATTCTTGAAATAGATCATGATAGACCATGCGATGGCTGAAACAGATCATGATAAAGAATTCTTGCGTGGTGGATTAATTTCATACTGTGATAGTCATCATGAGGATGCTAAAACAGATCACAGTTATTAAAAGTGATAGGCAACATGTGAGGTTGAAATCATGGTTACTGAAGGTGATATACATCCTACGATGTTGAAACAGATCACCATTTCTCATATTGTGATAGACATCATGTGATGTTGAATCAGATCACAATTATTGATATTATTGAGTTAATGTAAAACATATACTGATTTTATCTTCTCTAACTAAGAGGGAGTGTTAAGGAATGTAGCTTCGTTCAGATAAAATCATTGTTATTGAATTACCAAGTATATATCGATATATATGTAATAATAATAATATGTATTATAATTACTATATATATATCCATATAATTAATATAAGTGGATTATTATCATATTGTGATATATATATATATATATATATATAATTGATATTATTTATATATTAATATACATATATATTTAAATAATTAATAAAGATTAATGAATAGACATGTCCCTTTAAAAGACATGTCTCTTCTTATCATTGTCTTGTATAAGTACAAAGAGATCGATGCATTTGGAAAACATAGACAATATAACAATGCCATTACATTTGCAATCGATCATAAAAATAACACTGAAGACATACCGAGAAGTGGACTTTTTGTCACCAACAAAGCCTCCCCAATCCGAGTCTGTGTAACCAATGAGTCAAGGATCTTCGGTTCGTCTGTAAAGAATATCAAAGTCTAGTGTTCCCTTGACATAGTGCAGGATGCGCTTCGCTGCAGCCCAATGATCTGAAGTAGGAGTTGTCATGAAGCGAGATATGTAACTCATTGCAAAGCTGAGATCAGGTCTAGTGGCGGTGAGATAGATCAAACTACCCACTAGTTGCCTGAATGCGGATTCACTCTCAACAAGAGAACTAGATTTGGTGACAACTTTAGACCAAACTCCATAGGTGTACCGTGTGATGCAAGTTTGCAGTCCTGCATTCTAAATTTGTCAAGAAGAGCCCATGCATACTTAGACTGAGAGATGAAGATGCCATGTGATTGTTGCCAAACCTCGACACCTAGACAATAGCACAAAAGTCCAAGGTTGGTCATGTCAAAAGACTAGCATAATTTTTGTTTGATTTCGTGAATCAAAGATGTCGAAGCTAGTGTTGATCATATCATCAACATAAATAACCAGAAGAATGATGTCACTGCCAATAGTCTTGACATACAAGTTTGAGTCAAAAGGACTCCTCTGGAAACCCCAATCTATAAGGTACTTATCAATTTTCATGTACCATGCCCAAGGAGCCTGTTTGAAGCCATAGAGTGCTTTCACCAGTTTGAGTACCTAGTGTTCTTTACCAGCAACCTTGAATCTAGGAGGTTGCGTCATGTACACCTCTTCCTGTAAATCACCATTGAGGAAGGCACTATCGACGCCCATTCGATGGACCTTCCAACCACACTAAGTTGTCATGGCTAGGACTAATTTGATGGTACTCATCTTTGCTGTCAGAGCAAAGGTCTCCTCATAATCAATTCCTTCATGGTGAGAGAAGCCTTTGGCAATGAGACAAGCCTTGTACTTATCTAAAGTACCACCAGCCTTGTATTGGACTTTGTAGGCCCATTTGCATTCAATGGGTTTCTTTCCAAGGAAGATTTGATAGAACCTAAGTGTTATTTTTTAACAGACTATGATGCTCAGTCTTCATAGCTTCTTCCCACTCAAGTATCCTTTGGCCTCTGTGTATGTTTGAGGCCCATACACACTGTGAATGTTGGCCAAGAGAGAAAGAATTATAGAATCAAAAGATTTTATCTTCTTCCGAGCAGTTCTACCCTCGACGAGCTCATCATCATGAAGATCGCCAATTGTCTTAGCCCACCATTTAGGAAGGAGAGTAGAGCTACCAACATTAGAAGTAAGAGGTGCAATAGGATCATCATCAAACAGAAGATTGGATGAATCCTGAGGAAAAACAGGTGGTGTAAGTGTATGTCTGGGTGATCCTGTAGGAGAAGGAACTGGTAAAGAAGTAGGAACAGGAACACTTGGAGCCTTCACAGCTAAAGCCCTCCCATCAAGAGGACCTAATGGAAGACAAATACCCGAGTCTTGAGTCTTGGGAGACTGATCCTCTGAATCCATAACTGGAGGAGAGAGTTGAAGTGGCCCTCATTCCTTGTTAAAGACCACATCACAACTGAAGATGAGACGATTAGTCTCAATGTCAACCAGTCGGTAGGGTTTGTGATTATCACCGTAGCCAATTAGCATGAGTTTTTGGCTCTTGGCATCTAACTTAGTGCGGTTAGCATCAGGAATCCAGACAAAAGCAGTGGAGCCAAAAACTTTGAGATGACTGATTCTAGGCTTACGGCCTGACCAGGCCTCTTCCAAAGTCTGCTTCTTGACAGCCACTGTAGGAGAGTGGTTGAGAAGATAGATGGCAATGTTGATTTCTTCAACCCAAAAGTTCAAATTTCTTTAGAACACTTGTATTCAAGCATAGACCGGGCCATTTCAGTAATCATGCAGTTTCTATGCTCAACGACACCATTTTGTTGTGGGTGTAGGGTGTTGTTAATTGGTGCTTTATGCCATGTTGTTCATAGAAATGGGAGAAGGCAGAGGAATAGAATTTTTCCCCATTGTCAGTTCTCAGAGTATCAATATGTTTACCAAACTCTTTTCCTACAAATGCTTTGAACTTTTGAACCACAACAAATGCCTCTGATTTTTTATAAAGGAAATACACCCACATTTTAAGATTGAAATCATCAACAAAAAGTAGAAAATACCTAGACACAACAATAGGAGTAGCCATAGGTCCATAGATATCAACATGGACCAATTGTAATACCTTAGAAACTCTACAAGAGTCGCCATCTGAAAATGGAGTGTAATGCTGCTTCCCAGCCTGACATGCTCTGTAAACTCCAAGGTTCTGAGTCTAATTTCTGGCAGTTCAATGACAAGATCTTCCCGAACAAGCTGAGACAAATAGTGCACATTTAAGTGCCCAACCATTGATGCCAGAGTGTAGTAACAGAGGAGCGATGTGCTTCCATAGCAAGCTCCTGAGAATCACCAAAGTCAACAAGTCTGAATAGATAATGATCCTCAAGAGCCATGACAACAATAGACTGAGTCTCCCGATCAATGATACTACACTAATGTGAGCTAAAGGTTACTCTAGCCAAGGAGAATGTCTCAGAATTTGACTGATAGAGAGAAGGTTGAGTTCCATTTTTGGAACATAGTACACATCAAGGAAAATTAGTTTCCTCCCTCCAGACTGAATCTGTATATTGCCTTTTCCAACAACGGTGTACTCTTCCCCTCCAAAAATAACTGAATCTAAGAATGGCTGAAAATCTGAGCTAATCCCGACAATAAGTGAAGTGGCGGGAGGCCCCTGAATCAGCATACCAAGCAAAAGATTTGACATGATCTGCAGGTCTTTTAGCCATGAAGGCATAAAAGGAAGACTCACCCTACTCAATGTGCTCCACAACATGTGCTTTAGGTTGTGAACCAGATTGCTTGGCTTAAGCAACTAAGCGTTTACGACACTCCAACTTCATATGACCAAATTTATGGTAGTAGTTGCACTAAATATTGTTCTTTGAGCCTTCTAATGACTGAGCAAAAGGATTCTGCTAAGAAGACTGAGAAAATTGATAGTTGCATGTATCCTCATGAAAGGAGTTAGCTGAGAAAGCTTGTGTGTTCGAAGATGAACTGGTACCATTGTCGAATTGTCATTTCCAACGATCTTGTTGTAAAAGCATTATGCAAAGATCAGAAAACCAAACATCAACATGAGTGGAAGCAATGTTGAGAGTTTCAACAAAGTGCTCATAGGAAGATGGTAGACTCTTTGAGGTGATCACCACCATGTCATCTTCCATTTTGCGTCCAATGGCTTCGAACTAATCTCGAATGTCCTTGATTTTATTGAGATGATCCTGCAGGGACACTTGTTCATCTATCATGATCGTAAAGAGCATGTTCTTCAAGAAGAATGCACAACTCTTATCAGAGGTTTCATGCAAACCTTTTAGATGGCTCCAAATTTTTGCAGTTGTTTTGTTAGAGGGAACTTGCAGCAGTTGATCATCAGTGACAGAGAGTTTGATGAGCATGACAGCTTCTCGATTTTGCTCATCAAATTTTTCCTCTTTGCCTTCATTTATAGGATGATTAATCTTGCCCAAAACAATTTTGTCAAGACATTTGTATTCAAAGATCGTCATCATATGTTGTTTCTAGGTACTGTAGTTTCAGTCGTTGAATTTCTAACTTCCCTCAAGCAGAATTTCGTCAAAGATGCCATTGCAAAAAACTAAGATCAAAGGTGGTTGACCAAATGGCAGTACGAATATCGAGGCAGAAAAATGTTCACCGTGTGAAATTGTGTAAATGCAATGCATAATGAATAACACTGAGGCAGAAAGAATGCACTGATTCCAAGACTGAACAACAAAATTCCGAATAGATCCCAATGCAAAACTTTTGACAAACCCCGAAACTTTTGAGAGAAACCCATAAAAGCTCTCAAAAAATTCACCAAGAATATGTATTAAACACGGAATCTGATCAACAAATCAGAGGGGTTTGAAAAAACCCTGGCCGGTTGAGAAACAAGATCTGGAAATACTGAGAAAAAGGAGAAATCCGAGAAGACAAGATTGCAGGGTGGAAGAAACGAAACCCTAGTCAAGAAGAATATCTTTGCAAAACCCAAAATGTTATGAGCTGTCGCAAATATGGACAAAAAAAAAAAATGTGTTGATGAAATGCGACCACCACAGAGGTAAAAAACGGCTCAAAATTTTTCTTTTGTGTAAACACAGACTAGGAGACGTTGTGTGGAAGAAATAGATTGTTGTTTTGAGAAGAGGGTCATTGTATTGCAGAAAAGCGGGCCGAAATAGATCAAACAAACGCGATTTATAAATCACATGGGCCGGCATTTGACAACAAAAATCTCGTTACTGGTAGAAACAGCACCACAAATGCAAAGGCAAGCAGCAATGGCATCAAAAAATGACGAAAAACGGATCAGGTGGGTTGCAGATCAATCATGAAATTGGTCGATGAGACAAAAATAAGCCACAAAAAACCTACACAAGTTAAGGAGAAAAACGAAAATGGGTAGGGAAAAATATTTGCCTAGAACAGACCCATGAATTTCCTCAAAAAAATCAATTTAAAAAAAATGCTTCAAAATTTTCCAAAATGAAAAGATTTTAGAAACGGAAATTTTTTTTAAAAAATTTAAAAAGCCTACTCTAATACCATATAAGCAGAGTGATATGAAAGAATATAATGAATTAATTTAATAAGATCAATATATACAAATTTACAAAGGATGTTTCCATAAAAGAACCAAGATAGAAAATGGAAACATCCAAGCATATACGGGAAATATCTAAACAACAGAAGTGACCATCAAAATAGAAACAAATCAGCTACAGATATTATTCTAATAAGAAAGAGATTATGTGGCCCCCTCAATGTATAATCTCTTGCAATGATCATAGATGCTCAACAAAGAATAACAATAAAGATCTTTGAACATTGAAAAGCATTCCATCCCTTGGAAAGAAACAGAACCAAGTATAGATCCTTGATGCCTTCACATGAAGAAATATTGTGATGTTGAATGATGTTGATGTTGCCTCCTAACCTCAAGTGTCACCATATCATTATAAAAGTACATCATGATGAAATCAAGTGCAAGCCCAATAAATAAAGGTGACAAACCAAGACAATGTGGAGACAAATGAAGAACAAGATCCAAAGATGCAAATAGTGTCACAATAGCTATGATGTGAATTTCATCAAAGAGGAGACCAATGTCCTCAAGTGTATCTATCAAATTTGTAAGATGGGACTCGCAAAGAAAATTTGTAATATCTATCAAATACTCATCCCAACGTACCAAATCTAGGAGACTATGATGTACTTGCTACAAAGAATAACTCAAAACAACAATAGATGGAGATATGTATGTCATCCAACTATGGTAACTAATCCATGAAGATGTATCTGCACAAGATGTATGAATATTAATGCCTAAAGATGAATTTTCCAATGCTAGAATTATTAGAATAATAATTCTACCCCTATGGAATTTGGTCTAAAGCTGTCAACCCAATCTGGTTCTCCTATTGAGAATGAATCCGTATTCAAGCAACTAGTGGGCAGTTTGATCTATCTCACCGCCAGTAGACTTGATCTTAGTTTTGTCGTAAGTTACATATCTCGCTTCATGACAACTCCTACTTCAGATCTTTGGGTTGCAGCAAAGCGCATCCTGCACTATGTCAAGGGCACACTAGACTTTGGTATCCTCTATGGGCGAACCAACGACCCCCGATCATCGATTACACAGACAAAAAGTCCACTTTCGGGTATGTATTCAGTTTGGGCACCAGTGCTATCACTTGGACTAGGAAGAAGCAGCAGGCAGTATCTCTTTTTTCAAAAAAAGCTGAATATCGGGGAACAGTCAAAGCTATTTGTGAGGCAGTTTGGCTTCATAGGATGCTTTCCGACATCCATATGTCTCAGATAGGACCTTCACCCCTCTTTTGCAACAATCAAGCGGTGCTCAAACTTGCCAAAAATCCAGTCTTCCATGAGCAAACCAAGCATATTGACATTCATTTTTACTTCATCCGACAGCTGGTTGAAGATGGATCCATGGATTTGCAGCAAACCAAACTACCGATATTTTCACCAAGTCACTCCTTGGTGTAGTTGACAGATTGACCATTAAGGGAGGGTATTAAAATAATATCTCCAAATATCTTATTAATTATTCTTTTAATGGTCAATATTGTGTATCTTGTAAATATTAGAATGTTTCTAAAATTCTTTTATTCGTTTGTCATTAGAATGTTTCTAATAACATCTCTTTTGTAAACTATATAATGAGCGTCTTGCTCATTCAATAATCAATCAACTATTTTACCAATTACTTGTGTATTTGTAATAAGAATGCAAACATTCTTAGCCTCAAAATAGTGACTCAAAGATAAGAATATGAAGCCTTTGAATTTGAATTAGGAGTCAGTGTGTAATATCCCCTTTTTGAAATAGGATTTAATAATAAATAATAATAATAATAATAATAAAATATAATTACTAGTTAACTAAATTTAATGAGAGGTCAAGAGATATGTAATGAAGAGTTGTGACTCCCTAAAATGTAAGATATAAAAGGGAGGAGAGTTCATTTGAAAGGGGATATGGAGGGACAAAGAAGAGGAGAGCATAGGAATTAAAGAAAGATTAATGAAAGAAGAAAGGAATGTGATGAAAATAAGTGACTCTTTCAAAGGGCAGCAATAATGAAGGGTTGTGACTCTTTGAAAGAGGGACAGTTATGAAGGGTCGTCACTCTTTGTTACATCCCTCTTTTGCTATGTTATTTTACTTTGCCAGATGAACAATGGTTTACTAATGCAATGCTTACAATATTTTGATAATGCAATGATGAACAGTTGTTCAATTATGTTATGCTACAATATTTTGGAAATGATGATTTCACATTGATCAGATGAATAAGATTCAGGAATTACATATGTTTTGATAAGAAAACAAACACTTAATAATTTGGTACATGTCTATGTATATGTGAAAGATCCCAAATAAGGTTCCAAAGCAAGTTTTTGAATTTCTTGTTTTCCAACTATCTTTGACCAGCGAATGGAGGAGTTGTCTAATTTTTTGGAGTTTTCAATTTTCTGATTTTTTTTGTGGTTTTTGCAGATTTTCTGATTTTTATGACTTTTTGATGAATTGCAAAATAGAAAATTTCCATATTACAAAATGTAACTAAATAACAAATAGCAGATGCGATACAATAACAATCTGATTTCTATCATTGAACTCTAATCTGGAAAATACAGAGTCATACCAAGTTGTATGGCCAGCAACGAGGAATATAGCAATAAGATGTGACAAAATTCACACTCAATTCTGAATATTTCTAGCCGTTCCACTGAGAGATATGCAAAAACGAATGCCCTCAATTGCTATGACTGAAATCTGCATACAAAAACCATAGCCTGGATGGACGTGGGAATGAGCTGAAGGATGTGCGGCCTTGATCTGTGCACCTGGATAAATCTGATTTGATGCCACAAGTCTGATCTGATATTCTAATTTGGAATTCTGCCTCCTTCACAAACCAATACAATAACCTCACAAGAATTGATACTCAGATTGCTCTTTCCAGCTGATGTACAATGAGAAATACAATCTACAGGGAAGATGGGGGTGTGTCCAGCTTAGTCTCCACAAGATTTTTTGTTCTTGAAGAGAAGATCTGCTGCAAACCCTGAATTCAGAGCTCCAACCTCAATCTGCAATGAAGAATAATGAAATCTGGATGATGCAAAAATGAAACCTCCAACTCTTTTAATCTTCTCACAACCCTAGCCGTCCCATTGCTCTTTCCCTCCATTTTATTTCATTAACTTTAGTAAAGTATTTCCCCTCTTCAAATAATTCAATCAAATAAAGGGAACTATCCTCGTGGTAAATAAAACACTTTTTAAAACAACTTATAAGTTATATCTCCTAGGGAGACATGCCACACAGGGAACAATTGATTATGTTTTATAATAAAAAGTGATTATAATAATTCAGTTTATTATTATTTATTTAAATCCAATTTAGGAAATATTTAAATATTTTCCAATTTATTCATAAAATGCTCATTTGGACTCAAAACTAGAATTGGACTGAAGCCACCTGATCATGGATGATGTCTGAGTTCTACAGGCCAACTGATAGTTCCCCCTAAAAAATAAGGATCCTCCCTAAAAAGTAGGAGCTGCCACCAAAGTCCCTAGAATGATCTTGGAGGTCCTCTAATGCATTTCGGTCAACTCCCAGTCAGTCCCTAAAAAGAAGGGATCCCTCCTAGACTCTAGGAAACTGTCGTAAACTGCTCAAAACGGCTCACAAAGCCCCTGCAAAGCTCCATAAACTTTGAGTCCCCTATCCATACTATTGACCTCTGGGAACTCGGGTAATAGGTCAACCATCTGTCATCTACTAATCAGTCTAAGGGACATTACAATATTCTCAATGTTCACAAGATGTCAGCTAACTCATTCTTGTGAGCAAGTGGATGCACATGCCCTTTGGCCTCCGAGAAGGGAGTGAGAGTATCACTAGGTAGAAGGTGTAACATCTGAATAAAGGATCAAACTACAGTCTGATTCTCTAGGTAAGTGCCATGTCTAGGGCTTTTTAGCCTAAATTTTCTAGAATCTCTAAGTGCCACAAATAGGATTTAAGCCTAGTTTTGCAGGCCGAGGACTAGGTTTCTATTATGTCAACCCTAGAAGGTCAGTTAAACCGTTAGGGTTTTTCTCTTCCTTTCCACAAATCTTTTAGATCGGATTAAGCTCATTTAATTAAGTTTTAATAAGGGATTGAACATTTATAAATTGAGGTCTCATCATTTGAAATTAAATTGATCTCTATTCAATTAATGTGATAATTCAATACATGCATAATTATGTATGTGAGTTAAGAAATATATATATAGATATATATATATACACACACACACACGTGTACGTGTTAAGATTTTGAAGCAAAATATAAGAAAGCAAGGAGCTGAAATAACAAACACAAAAGAGCAGAGAACACATGAACTTATCTTGGGAAAACCCTCCTGCTCGAGGGAAAAACCCAGCCACACCCAAAAAGAGATTCTTCTATTACATGCTCAACATAATTACAATATTCTCATGCTTATGATTGAATAAAATCTCATTCAATCAACAAGCATTATTTTAAGTTTTCTTCAAATAACTCTCAGCTCTAAGAAGTAATCAGAACTACACGAAAATATCTCTGAATGCAACATATATTTCTGCAATAATAAGCTGTATGAGAAAATAACTTGAAGCTATTCACAACAACCTAGCAATCAGGCAGCTCCTGGAAAGAGCATACAAACACACACCTAACTCTCGATTAAAAACACAGCTAGAAGGCTCATTTAGCATAAGAAACAAAAAATGTGATTATCTACGTAATCTCACAACATTGATAAATGCCAATACACCACAGAGACAAAACAAGAAACTAACTATCCAAAACAAGTCTCTGCACAGAAAAATACGATGTTGAAGATGCGTAACTGCCTATACACAAAGAGACACAATCACAGATAATCTTCACCACGTCGGGCATGTTCAGTATAAATGAAAGATATTGAATGCCGAATATGAAAAGACTCTTCCACTCACTAATCAACTAACGCCCATCCGTTACAAGATGATTAACGGAAAAGAGATCCTGAGATGGAAGATAACCATCGAGAACAACAAAGCAAATAAAACATGCCGCAATATGGCACATTAAAAGCAAGCTGTGAAGAACCAAAGAAATGGCCCAACGGTGAATCCATAATATCAATCGGAGAAAATGGAGTGCCACAAGTGACTGACGTCAAATCAACATTCACATGGAGACAAGAAGGTAGAATGCAAATAACATATTAAACTGCTGATACTGTTGGAGACACCTCAGCAATGCCAAATCATCTCACAAAACTCAACCATTTCCAGTAGTAATTTATCTCTCTCACAGCTACATATCATTAACACTCCCTCTTAGCAAGAGAGAGATCATTCATATGTCATAGTGTGTCTCAACCTGTCAAGCACAATGAAGCTGCAGTAAAATATATCAGTAACAAAAATCTCATCATAGATTTCCTCAACATAATATTGTTATATCGGCATAACAACAATCACCATAGCTACTCCTAGAGGGTGAAAGAAAAACATATAACAATGTTCATCATAGCTACTTGTAGAGAGTGAATCAAAATCACAAAAAATAAGTTATGAAGTCACACACATGACTTCCACCATGGCTAGTCGCAGAGGGTGGAACAAGGGCTTTCACCCCAAACTTCTCCCAGAGAAGAATGCATTACCACCTTGCCTACTCGCAAAGGGTGGAACAAGGGCTTTCACCTCAAACTTCTCCCAGAGAAGAATGCACTACCACCTTGCCTACTCGCAGAGGGTGGAACAAGGGCTTTCACCTCAAACTTCTCCCAGAGAAGAATGCACTACCACCTTGCCTACTCGCAGAGGGTGGAACAAGGGCTTTCACCTCAAACTTCTCCCAGAGAAGAATGCATTAAGGCACATAAAAGATTATCTGAAGACCAAGACTTCCTCTCAATCGGGACTCCCTCTCAACTGGGGCGGCATACTCAAAGCTTTTGAATATCACAATAAATCATAGATTAACTCCAAAGTTTGACCAAACAAGGAGCTTCCAAAGCCATTCTACATTATAAGCTTGCTTATCCTCAGCAAAGGACAAGGCACTCTCCCTCTGCCACACAAGCTCCCTCTGAATCTAATTTCTTCCTCTTAGAAGGGCTGATCAAAAGACAATCAGAAAAGGTACTTCTTCTTCAAGAGTCACCAACTCAGCTCAGGCTGCAATCTCTCATCATCCTTGTGCTTCTCAATTCATCCTGAAGCATTTCAGAGAGATTAGTATTAGAATCAATCAAAGTAATGCTAGAAGCACACATGACTTCACTACTCCCAATATTAATGCATGAATTAACTACACAAAATTCATGATCAATATTCAAAGATGCAATCATAAAATACTTATCTCGATATAGTTTAATCTTCCTCGCAGCTCAAGCACACTACAAGAAGACGAACCACCCCTATTGCCACCTCTAATCATTTGATAATAGACATCATCACATGTCTACTCATGACAGATATCATATCTGAATCTTCAACAGAAACAATAAAATGAAGCTTCTTTTCCATCTTCAGGAATATCGAACCAGCTCATTGAGCATCTATAGATTATAGATCGACCACTAGCCCCTCTCGTGAGAGTCAAGGCTGTCCAAGCTCTAATACCATGTTAAGATTTTGAACCAAAATATAAGAAAGCAAGGAGCTGAAATAACAAACACAAAAGAGCAGAGAACACATGAACTTATCCTGGGAAAACCCTCCTGCTCGAGGGAAAAACCCAGCCACACCCGAAAAGAGATTCTTCTATTACATGCTCAACATAATTACAAAATTCCCATGCTTATGATTGAATAAAATCTCGATCAATCAACAAGCATTATTTTAAGTTTTCTTCAAATAACTCTCAGCTCTAAGAGTAATCAGAACTACACGAAAATATCTCTGAACGCAAGATATATCTCTGCAATAATAAGCTGTATGAGAAAATAACTTCAAGCTATTCACAACAACCTGGCAATCAGGCAGCTCCTGGAAAGAGCATACAAAAACACACCCAGCTCTCGATTAAAAACACAGCTAGAAGGCTCATTTAGCATAAGAAACCAAAAATGTGATTATCTACGTAATCTCACAACATTGATAAATGCCAATACACCACGGAGACAAAACAAGCAACTGACTATCAAAAACAAGTCTCTGCGCAAAAAAATACGATGCTGAAGATGCATAACTGCCTATACACAAAGAGACACAATCGCAGATAATCTTCACCACGTCGGGCATGTTCAGTATAAATGAAAGATATTGAATGCCGAATATGAAAAGACTCTTCCACTCACTAATCAACCGACGCCCATCCGTTACAAGATGATTAACGGGAAAGAGATCCTGAGATGGAAGATAACCGTCGAGAACAACAAAGCAAATAAAATATGCCGCAATATGGCACATTAAAAGCAAGCTGTGAAGAACCAAAGAAACGGACCAACAGTGAATCCATAATATCAATTGGAGAAAATGGAGTGCCACAAGTGACTGACGTCAAGTCAGCATTCACATGGAGACAAGAAGGCAGAATGCAAGTAACATATTAAACTCCCGATACTGCTGGAGACACCTCAGCAATGCCAAATCATCTCACAAAACTCAACCATTTCCAGTAGTAATTTATCTCTCTCGCAGCTACATATCATTAACAGTACATACATGTGTACCCATTCACAAAATGGTCAATTAATACATGTGTGTATGTGTATAAAAGAATTCGCATAATACATACTTATGTATTTATTTAATCTTTTAATTCCACTCAAGCAAATTGTGATATCATTTATTTTACATATACAATAATCAGATAGGAGAAGCTGAGCTCTTAATCTATGAAATGTATATAACCGGTTTTAATAAATAAAAGCCACCACTATGGCTTGAATCTTTGGAAACTAATCTGGCAATGAAATGAAATGAGGACGAGATGGCTTTAAACAGCATTACATTTATATATAACCGATTTTGAAATGGAATTGAAATGCAAGGAAATGTGGAGAAATTGAAATGCGGAACATTAAGATCGGAAATAGCGTCATTCTTGAATGAGATTTTTGGAAAGGAAGAAGGAAGGGAGCAAGAAGTATAGAACGGGCAAGAAGGAACTTGTCACCGTAAGCCAGCTTCAGAAATTGCAGCATATCTATTAAGAGCATGAGCTAATCCTTTGTACTATTCTTTCTTTTCCAATCGTATCTTTTAACTGAGCAGCGACTCTGTAATTTCAAGGTCTTGGAAAGAAATGTTTGGAATTTGTTCATCAATGGCTATAGCTGTACTTTTATTTCTGATTTATATCTGTACTATTTGCAAGAATTTCTTTCCTTCGAAGCTTCTTGGTATTTGTAGAAAAGAATTACCTCACCTCTTATATTGCCTATGAGGACTTAGAGGATTTGTTCAAGCTTGATAATTGAGTTCTATAAGATTACATTTACTTGTTGGGTATGAAAAGAATTAGTATAGCTCGACAGTAAGAGCTTGAAGAGAAATTGTAAACTTTACTAGGCAGCAAAAAACATAAAACCAAGAATGAAGATGGGGGTTGTGAGGCTCCATTTCCAATGTTATACACAGCAATCTCTATAGCTTAGAGTTAGAACGATGACCATTAAGGGAGGGTATTAAAATATTGTAATATTTCTTTAATGGTCATCTTAGCTAGTTTAGGTAGTTTCTAATTTTGTCTTCTATTTACATTTGTTTCTTTTCAAAACATCGTAATGTAATTGCCTATATATTGTAAACTTCATTTTCATTATTGAATATACAATTTACCATTGCAATTTCTTTGTAGAGGAAGATTACAAATTTGAATAACTAAATGACCATCTTACCAATTAACTCTTACAAATGGTGAATCTCAAGGAAATGAGTGAATCCTACTTAGATTGTAACTCGGACTAAAATTACAACCTCTAACAAAATGATACAGATGTCATGCATATGTAACCCTATGAATTTTTCCATAACTAAGTAATGAGTCTATCTAGCCCAACAAGGTCAACAGAAAGACATAATTATGAGTAGGGTGGTGAACTATGACGACACGTATGACTTGCTTGTTTTAAAAGAATCCTCCCAATGTGGTGTGCTGCCTAACAAGCATTTGTCAATTTATAAGACCCAGCTACAACTCTTAGTCAGTTAGGTCATACTAGATAGGAATTACCCTAGTGTGTGACAGACTAGAGTCATGTAGAGCCTAAACACCATAGCTCAAATGGCAATAGATCCATTAGATGCCACACCCTCGAGCAGGGCAGGGTCATTCTCCAGTTGGAGGATGTCTAGTTGGAGGATGTGCAAGGAACCATCTGGTTTGTGGTTGGAGGTAGAGCACCTCAATGATGCTCTCTCTCTCTGGCAGACAGTCAGATGTACCTAGAAACACCCCGACATGTTTCAGATTATAACAGTTTTCGTATCTTTCTTTCAGTATCTTGTTTTGCTTAATGTTATAAGAAGAAATAGAGATATATTGAATATATCAATTTTAATTCTTTAAGAGTTTCTGACTTGCTGCAAATATTAAATGTTGCATTATTTAGGTTGATATGTTCTTGTATTTTCTCTTATATCAAAAAAAAAGATATTGCTATCTGCATAGATTTTGCTTTACAACAAGAAATGTTGAGTTATTTTTCTTGCATGGTAAGCTAGTACATTACACTCTTGCCAAAAGGCAGACATGATGAAGAGGTGTGACCTCTCCTTCACATGGGAAGATATAAAAGGGAAGAAGGGTCAAATGGAATGGAGAAAAGGGAGTAGAGGAGATCTAGAACAGATTTAGAGCAGAAATATAAGGAGGGATCTGAAATAAGAATCGAGAAGGAAAGAAGAAAATAAGATATGTAGATTTAGAAGAGGAAGATATGCAAATCTTGAAAAGCAGTAAAGACAGATTTGAGAAGTGGGAGATAGGCGAGGATTAAATAATCAGTGTAAGGGGCAGCAGTTGTAGTCAAACAGTTGTATCTTTTCATAATCAAAGGGTGTGGCCCTTTCATATGAGTATTAACAAATGAAAAGGTGTGACTCCCTACACTCAAAGGAAATATAAAAGAGAACTTCATTGAAGAAGTATATAGAAGAGGAGACAAGGAAGTCAACAGAAGAAGACAGATTGAAGTATGTGCAACAACCAATACAAAGAACATAATTACAGACCAAGGGAAGATCAATTGTGAGCAGCAAATGTGACCTGGATCAAACCTGTAATAGATCAGATCTAGGACCACCATATCGATTAGAATGAAGAAGGATAACAATGGGAAATAAGAAAGAAGAATATTGATCAAGAGGGAAGGAAGCAGATTTGATCCTACTAATTAATAATGCACAGCAGACTTAAACATCTACTGTGCCCTTTAGTATGAATTCCTTATACATGGCCAGATAAGTATCATTTATATCTGCACAACACTGAATGATGATGAATTGTTGTTACGTCTGCTTAGCATAGCATATTAATTATTATCTATATCTGCTCATTACAGAATACATGCATGATATTGAACTCTTAATATGTACTGACTAATTCTTAATGTCAGCCGAGTAAGGGAACGGTGATGGGGTCATCTTCGAGGTACACCACCTCATGGTATATGACCAGGAAGTCCCATGAGGCCAAAGGGGTAAAAAGGGTACTTACTGCCTTTGGGCTTAGGAAGGATGGACTTTCAGGGCACCCTGTTGTGAATATGGAAATGAGGGATTACAAGTAGAGGAATGGTGATGGGGTCACCTTCTAAGCACGCCACCTCATGGTATATGACCGGGGAGTCCCATGGGCCAAAGGGGGACAAAGGGGACTGCCTTTGGGCTTAGAAAGGATGGACGTTTTGGGCACCCTGTTCTGAATACTCCTAATGACATCTATCATGGCCAACAAAAGCATAAGGATGTTCAATCATTGGAAGTAAGATAGAAGTAGCAAGATTGAGAACGATGATAGGACACCTCAATAGGTACACCCCCCCCCCCATCAGGATGGCACGGGCCACATGAGACCAAGAGGGATGGTATATTTGTGCTTAGGCCTAGGGTAGAGGGTCTCTAGGGCATCATGTCTTATCTCTTCTATGGTTGAGTCATCTTAAAATTGATTTAAGCCATCTAATGATTTGATATGCATTTCCACTATATATGATTATTTCTAATTAAAGAAATCTATTTATGAATTCCCTACTTATTTTGATTAACAATTGTAAACCAGGGCAAAATTTGGGTACTCATAATTGGGGGGCATTACATGGTGTACAAAGAATCAATGAAGATATCTATACAAGGAGAAACATCAAGTGAAGTCTCAATGTTATCACAACTATCAAGACCTACCAAATAATCAAGTTGCTCTTTTGTATCATCATATGGTAGGTTATCACAATCATCAAGGGGTAGAAGATTGTCCATAATAGGATCATTTGGGAATGGAGAGTGATTTGGGTCTCCAAAGACCTCTCGAAATCTTGTCCAAGGAGTGTGGGCACTCAATATGTGAGATAGAACACGTAGTGTAAACTGATAAATCCAACATCACTACCAATCAATAAAAGGACATGATCATTCTTGATATTCCATGTTTGCTTCTACTTAGGTGTACCTAATTCAGAAACAAGTCCATAAAGATGTGGCAAGAGATGAAGCCACCTGAGATGTTTCAAGATGCCATCTTGCCAAGGCTTATAATTCCTTTTGTTCAAGGGGATCACAAAAGAATGAATAGAAAAACTCATGATTTTACAATGATGTACTCTTTATATACAAATTAGAAATCAAAACATGTGAAATTGAAATCCTCGTAGCATAAAAAATGGTCCTATATTTAGCAAGATATCCAAAAAGTGTGTCAAAACAAAAAAGTAACTTCAAATTTAAGTAATAGGTACACCTAGGGGAAAATCAGAAAAAAAAAAAAGATGGTTGCAAAGTGCTCAAGACCAATTTTTTGATGCCAATTTGTTTGTTAAAACCAGTATCATATGCCCAAGTTATGCCTCCCAACAAAAAATCCCCCCTTTATGGCACTAGAAAAGGGCAAACAACATTATTGGGTAACTAGTCACCTCCGTGACCAAGTGTTAAGGGCCTAGGGACTGACAACCTTGTGGGACAATTGGTGATTCTAGCAACAATTGAGGCAACACCACTTGCAACACATCCAAAGTTTCTTGTTTGCTCCTTTTCTCTCTTTTGGAGAGGAGTTTTGTCCCAATGGGTTTTCTCCTTTTGTGAAAGATTGCATTTGCATTGTACATGGGTACCTAACATGGCTAGGTAGTCAAGACCCATCATCATAATAATATTGCATCCTTGCAAGGTAATCTACTCCCTAAGTTACACTTAAAAAGAGGATGTCAGTGTGCATAAGGTCTTGTACCTAGTGTTTTCACTAGTTCCTTATAGGGGACTTATTCACATGATATAAGTTTACTTAGGCCTAGGTGTTCTAGAAGATTGATTAGTTGTCACATGATCTTATCTTATCTCGTGACAACTACTTTCAGCTATCTAGGTCAAGACTTTAATTGTCTCATTGCATAGGTGATAGGGTTAAGACACATGTCACAATCTTGTCTAATCCTACATCTCACTTTTCCTTTATAAGCAAGGCCTTTCATGTGCATTTTCATGTGCATTCTTGTATTTGGCCCCATAGAAACCACAATCTGATTCCAGCACAAGTGGCAGGCACTAACAATGACATCACCCCTTAGTAAACTTTTTATACCAACTGAAAAAATTAAAACATTTTTTGAAAACTGTACCAGTTCGATGTAGGCAGTGGTGCAACAATGGTCATCAGATTTGTACAACATTCATTTCTTCCCCTCACAATTAATTTTGCTAGCTTTTGCTACCCCATTAGCAAAAACCTTGAACAGTTATACTTCTTGTGCCTTATAAACTATTCAATCAAGCACTCTCTAGTTCCGTTCAATCTTATTCATTTTGAGAATCACCTGCATCTTAATATGATATCAATCTTCATGACCATGTTACATGAGTACTGATTCATAAGGATTGCTCTCATGAACTTAAATAATCTAGTTGGCAGTCATTGCATCTAAGTAATGCTCACAAGGGCAAAGATTCAACACTTTGTAGGGGGCTACCCATCTCAGTGTTAGTCAGGCCCAAGTGTACTTAGCCATAGAGTTTCACCCACAATTAGAACTGCTTAGCTTGCTATCTCATTTGTTAAACCTTCACTCTTGGGAATGGTATCCTTTGAAACCTTAAACAGTAGCGTATAATTACTTCGATATTGAAGAGCTTGGAGGATACACCGGGTTTTGGTCAAGAAGAAATAGAAAAGAAAGTTGTTTTAAGTGCAGAATCTTTAAAAGAGTTATGCACATACCCATAAAACCAAAGTGATTTACAGGTGAGAGATAAGGGCTTTTTTAGAGTGTAATGTACAGAGACACTGAAAAACACTTTGTGAAGAAACTGAGTCGACTTCTGGACTTATTACATTTAGATTAAGAAGGATGTTTTAACAGTAGGCAAAAGAAATATATCTTCACCTTATATACATAATGCATTATACATTTCTGTTTAGAGAAAAACAAATACAGGAACTGTTATATTTGTTGTGATCAGTCTTCTTTTTATGATTCTCCAAGTACAATTTTCAGGGAAAGGACAGCAGATATTAGAGCACCAACTTTGCAGGTGCAGAACAGAGGATCAGATCAAAATCTGGTGGGACAAATATAGAACTAATTCGGCCACATATGAGCATGTACAATTATGATGCATACCCATTCCATGGCTTTTTTAAGAGCGGGAGAAAAATTCCCTCTAAGCTGCAGTTGCAAGGCTTGGACTCAGAAAAGCCCACTCCCAAGGCTGAATTGGACTTGGCAAGTTCATTTGACATAAAAAATGGACATCACGCAACTGCAGTTCTCACTTGTCTGTAGTGGAGATGTAATATTAAATCCACTAATAATGCATAAAACAAAACAATTATTGCCTTTAACCTCTTATTAGCCCTGCCCTTCAGCATAAGAGAGCATTTTCTATTTCAGCGACCCATTTTTTGGGTTATCTTCCAATGCTACACTACTATTTTTGCATATTGTAAAGTGTTAAATTAACTTATAATTATTTATGTAGCATTTATGTGTCTATATTGCTTTTGAAGTAATGAAAATCTCCTCTACTAACTTAGAAAATTGCGTAAAATATATATGTGCGTGTTTTTTTTATTAATGTTATATCCAGTTGTATCCATATTGGGGATCTTGAGAAATGGCTGTATCCGAATCAGTATTTGTATGCATATCCGTTTCCATGCAACTTTGCTTCCGATACCGTGTGAAGGCTATGATCATGAGGTGCATTACAATGTTTACTATTTTGCTCATTTTATTTTATTATAATGAAAAAAGCTTGATAGCTTGTGAGTAACTACATGCACCCATTCAGTTCGATTTTGCAAGATTGAATGATCGGGACATGAGTGAGTTATCAATCATTGCAAGAGACTTTGAAGCAAGGAAATTGTTACCCTCGCACTTACATACAGCATATGGGTGTTATATTTCCAATTTTAGTGAAGTCTGGATAATTTCTTTGAGCATAGACCAGTTTCAGGCTGGTGTCTCCATTTATGGTTTTTCTATAAGTCAATAAATTACAACGATTAATTTGAGTTGCAAACCTCCCAACTGTACTTGATGGCTCTACAACTCATGAGGAATACAAATCAGATAAATTCATTTTGCTCAACAGTCCCTTGCCTTTCAAAACTTGTAATTAGAATTTGTTTTTCTTCTTTATTATGGAATCAGATTTGCTAATGCAACATCATCTCCAGCTCCAAATGATCAGAGATGGCATCCCGGTATTGCTCCCCCTCAACATCACAGGCATCTGTATCAGTTTCTGAGATTTTATCCAATAGCCTCCAAGTTTAGCTTGCAGACATCTACTTAGAACCTGCAGACTCCCCTCCTAACAATAAGAATATAGCAGATAGTACGTGTACATGAATTATGATCTTAAAATTATGGGCCTTTGGGGTGTACAGAGTTAATGTTATGCAGTTTCATTCAAGCATAGATAGTTTTCTTAAGAGCCCACAAGTTCAATAGCTAAAATTTGATATGTTTCTGTAACACTGCGATGTTATCACATCAGTGAATTCAACTTTTTGGATAGCTGACCATGCAAATTTTCATTCCATGACATAAACAGTGACATTTATCCAAAGAAATAAATAAAATCTGTGCATATGAGGTGACTTGTATACAAAGAGAGAAACAGCTAGCAGGCTTTTAGACCATAAATCCAGAGACATACAGCTGTAAATGTAAAAAGAAAAACACCATACAAATTGGATATAACCATAATTGATTCAGATGACCTGAAGCTTCTTTAGTTATGATTTTATGGTACAGTTGCATTCAAAGTATTAATAGATGTATTCACTAAAGATTTGCTATATGCATATAATTCTATCACAATAGGAGGAGATAGTATAAAACTCACATCTTGCCAGGGCAATGACACAACATGCCAACCAGCAGAAGCCAAGTAGCGCCGCTTCAGCATGGTATGACCAAGAGGAGTTCCTGATATAAATGTAACAAATATGTTACACATTCAATCTTAAAGATTCCAAGATGTAATCAAGGCTTTAAAAAATGTATTGTCATGCTAAAATTGATCTCAAAGGAAAAGCTTTGATGTGCTAATAATGAACAATCTATCTCATATAAAAGACACACCTGTATTTCGTGAAAAGTGGGATGGACCATCAATCTCCAAACAAACCTTTTTGTTACTTATTACTGCATCCAGCATATAACCATCTACGCAATATTCTTGAACCCAATCATAACCTGTACTCACAAGGAGATGTCCTACTTCCTTCTGAAACAAAGAAGTTGTTTTCTTATTAAACCTTTTTGATTTACAAGCTTCTGCAACTCTTTTCTCGAGCTCAGTCCCAATTAATAGCGCGAGATAAGGATATTCTAGCTTCAAACATTGATTTATCTGGTGCAACTGCTGTGCAAACTTCACATCCTCATGGTACAGTGGTGAAATTCTTTGGGATTCGAACACGATCATTGAACTCCAGATAAAAGAAAAGAAAGAACGTCCCATTTGATTCAGAACCATGTATGACCATGCAACTATTGCTAGCTGGTCCCTTGTCAAGTCATTGAACAGAGGCCTCGTCAAAACCTGTAGATCCAAATTACTCTCAAGTGTTCCATAACAATCATCAAATTCCAAGTCTTCAATAGTCTCTGGAAAATCATTTTCATCTTCACTATGAAATGGATCATTCAAATCCATCTGTGGGATCTTGGCCTCACAATTTAGTTCAAAAAGATTTTGCTTATATTCACCACTTTTGGTACCATTCACAGCATTTACTTTGGGGTCTATGTAATTGGCATTTTTAATTGTCCCACTAGCATAGATGGAGTCGAGCGAATCCAAAAAGGGATCCGCAGAATGGTACAAAACAGAAAATGACCATAAAAATTGTGCAAGTTCCTGTGGTCTAAAGGAACTTGCCATGCAGGATGCCCTATTTGCCAATTCAGTGAACAGGTCTGGAGCAGAATGCTGCATGGATGCAAATGCACCTGCCAGATTGGCAACATTTTGTGTATTGAACTCTGACATTTTTGTCATGGCCACTTCTGCAATTCTATCCATCTCGGACCAGTAAATAGTTTCACTACCAATTTTGGACAATGCCCAAGCAATATTGGATATGCCTTGAGCTGAGCAATGAGGCAAGGAGCCCATTGCAAGACTCACAAGCACGGCCATATCCCTCTGCCTTGCAAACCCCAATCTATCACTCCTACTCATACAAACCTTTTCCATGTTTTTGGCTATCCTGTGAAGAGCAGTTGCCATATTCAATGGATTCAAAGGAGAAGGACTTAGACCTTTACTAACAGCTTCAATCACATCTGTCACTTCTATAAGAACATCACGTGCAGTCGCTGCCTCTACCAAAGCATTATTCAAGGCAACCTCTTTCTTCCTGTTGGTTGGTCCTGAAATGGCTACAAGTTTTTCTCTGAAATCAAATTGCATATTATCATGCCTTTCTCTTATCTTTTCCGTGGATTCATTTTCAAATTGAGTATATGAATCAGAACCAAAATCGTAATCATCATCATCATCATCTACTTCAAACTTATTTTTCTTTTTATTGCCTGTCTTCATCTTATCCTTTTGACTTTTTCGTTTCTTCTTCTTAGAAGGCAACAACTTTTTTACAGAGGATGAGCTAAATCCTCTGGCCTCTATGGCTTTCAAAGCCTTATTCCTAGCCCTTGTAACCCAATCAATGTCTATACCTTCTTCTTCTTCTTGTCCTACGAATGACTTGTACTTTGATCTATGCCGTGGAGATTTAAAGCCTAAGGGGTCAATCTCATCCAAAATTTCTCTTTTCCAATCAGAATCCCCTTCCCCTTCCATTTCTTTCTCAGTATCCAGATCGATGTGCCAATCAAAATCCGCTTCATCTTCCTTTTCCATTTCCTTTTCTTTTGCAATATGAATTGCTGACATTCTCATTCTAAAGCGATTGTCATTATCATCCCGTTTCCAATGCAATGTTCCACCAACAAAAACAGAAGGTTTTTCTCTCAAAGAAAATGCATTGTTTCCTTTACCTTGCAAACGAAACTTGAATGCACACCGCACTGCCAATGCCTCCATCACAAAAACACTATTATTTCTCTTTCGTTCAGTAAACCCTTTTGCTCTTGCTGCGAGTATCGAACTCCTAGGCTGGAATCACTCTGAGGATCCCAACTCACTAGTGGCCTTCAAAACTAAAATTGGACTAGCAATGCTAAACTAACGCCAAATCACGGCTCGACCACATAAAATATCACTAATTTACCCCTAGACCACATAAATTTCCACCAGTTTATTGCTAGACCACAGCCCAGCCAATACAAAAACACTAACATAACCAAACACTCACAATCTCATTGAAAATAGTTCTTGGAGACTTTAAACGAAAGAAAGTATTATAATTTATAATACTTGTTTCAACAGCTCCAAAAGAGTAGTGTTTAATCTTTGTTTCTCCTCCTACTGCAAACTGAATTTACAGATTGTAGCACAAATTATTTTAGAAAACGTTTAAATTGAGGTACTCAATGAAATAACTATAAAATTACCAGTCATGTATTCCTTGCGACATAATCCTTTGGGGGATGACACGCTTTAATTTCCTCGGCCAACAAATATTTCCTTTGAAGTATGCCGTGTGTAAATTTCTGCAATGGGAGCTTGTCTTGGCAAATTCTGCCAGAATATCTTCATACGATTGAATATCTATTACCAAACAATTTTTGCACTTAGCCTGTACACGAGTCAAATTATTCCAAACGGATAAGGAGGTTAAATATTTACATCCATTGTAATTCCTTCGAAGAACTTAAATCATCTCGTCCTAAGGTAGACCTCATAAGCATTCACAAAATCTTTCCTCCTGAAAATTTGAAATAAAAATAGATAAATCCCGTCCCTTTTCCCAACCTTTTTCTTTCTCTATTTTAAAAACCATTGAAATGCAGACATGATATCTTTACAAACTATTTAAATAAATTTCAAAACTATAATAATAATCAGATGAGAGTTTTTTCAAAAAATTGTTTATCACACATAATAATAATTATTTGAGAGCTTTTTAATAATATTTTAGATCATATTTATAGTCTATTAAAAGAAAATAGTTCAATCTTAATTAATATATATAGAAAAATATATGAAATAGATTTTCCAATTTATGATGAGATTAATTGAAATATTTATGTTTGAAAATGAAATTTGCATATTCATATTATTTTTCATGGTTTGGACTTATTTTATCTTTTATACAATTATAACTATACAAGTGATATATGTTTTTGTATGAATTCAACTAATGATATTATCATATATGAATATCATTGTCATCAATCCTCAAAAATTGATGTGATCCTTAGATCTTCCATTCCCCATAAATGATCCAAATTAGGTTTTTAGTCATAAATCTAAATTCTAAGATTTTAAAATTTGAAATCAAAGTAAATTATGCTTACTTCATCTTAGTAGTTAGTAAGAGTTGATCTATTTTATATTTATGTTGATTTGTGTGTTATTGTGTTGCATTTAAAGACATGCATTCATTTGATTAAAACCCATGTTAGGAACCTAGAAGAGATAGGCAAATAATCATAATAGCATTCATATGAGGTCATTGTAGCTACACTTATCAAGCATGTCCCATCATAGGTATCCAGCATGCATGTTTATTGCCTTTAATCTTGATTGAGGCATTGATCCAAAGATGTTTTAAAACACTAGAACCCCTTATTGTATTCTAGATATCAAAGTAATGAAACTAACTTAGCAACCATATTTCTACTAGTTTATTTCTATGAATATAGGTTCAAGTCTATGCACTAGTTCAGCTCTACATGAATAGATCCAATTAAGCCCTAAATAATCTATTTGTAGATTCCAAGGAAAATACCTAATTAAACCCTAGAAAATATAATATATTGATGAATAAATTCTTGATATTTTCAACATCATTTTCCCCTTCAAAATCCATCTAAGTAATATTTTTTTAAAATTCTACAATTAATTTTAATACTAATCTCATCTTATATATCTAGGTTAAATTGTATTAATTCACTTTTAATTATTTGATCAATTTGTATTTTTTTGTGTAATTTAATCTCTTAAACTTTTAGTCAACCAATATTCCTACATGACCTAGGTTTTTTATCATAGAATTTATTCTTCTACATTAGGATTACATACCTTTGATCATATACCTTTTATTTCATTTTTTTAAAGGATTAATTGCATCTACCCTTAGGCTTTATTGATTTATCTTGATTATAGTTTATGCCTTATAGCTTGTTATCTCATTGATCCTAACCCCACTCACCCTCTTTTATGCATTTTCATTGATAGATCTTTACTATGGATGTTTTCTCCCCCTTTATTACCAAACACACTTCTTAAGTCACCAATCTTTATGATTATACATCTTTTGTAGCCTATGATAGTGACTTAGCTACCATTTCATCCATTTATTCATTTATTTAAGCATATAAAGATATTGACATGTTTTATTTTGTTACACCTATTAAGAACATCCTTTATAAATCTCATGATAGTTTTCCTCTATTGTTTCATCTATATATTAATTCAATGTGTAGTAAGATATTGATTTATGTGATTTTGTTACACCTATTAAGCATATCCTTTATACATCTCATGATAGTTCTCCTATATTTTCCTCATGTGATCCTTCTTCATTGTGTAAAGTCCCATATTATGCACTTCATAGATGCATATAATTTATTTTCACTTATATATGAAGGTTATGCACCTTTTCCCATGTCTAGTATTGTACTTATTTATGTGGGACTACCTATTTATGATGATCATCCTAGTGATAAGCTTTATAATGATTATGCTTTTATCATTAAATAAATATGCATACGCATGATTACATGGTGTTTATGTTCACCTTCACATGAGATTGTCACCCCATGTAGTCATTATGATCCTTCCTCTTTATCATGTGGCCATGGTCTATTAATTATGTTTTTAGTGATGAGCATACTTTAATAGTATTTATCTTCACATTACGAAGTTGATGATTTTTTTTATTTTACAATGATTTCATTTATGATGTGGGACCAAGTTGTGATCTATGGAACAACTTCTAAGACTTTAGAAGTTAGCTCTTTGGATTTTAAGGGTGGATGGAAAAGGAAGAGAGAAAAATGTAAAGCAAATTTATACTAAGGCAACACACCAAAATGCAAAGCTTTTACAACACTTTAGATCCTTTCTCATTACAAAGCATGATGTGATTCAAGATCATGATATTGCAACTAATAAAAAATAGTATAAGACATGATATTATTACCCATTTATTTATGATACCATCATAAAAGTTGTGGCAAAATAAGCAACAGATAGTTGTGTTCTTGACATGTTATAGCACAAAATACCTTAATATAACTACAAGACAAAAATAATACAATGTAGAGGCTAGAAGAGCACAATTTGTTGTATTGATTCCTATTAAGAATTAAGTACAATGTAAATATCTCTAGAATGGAGTTGTTGTTGTTGATAGTTTTCTAAGTTGTTGATAGTTTTCTAAATTCTTGGGTGAAGTGTTACTAATCAATCTCACTGGTAGAAGAATATGGACCCCCCTTTAAGATAGAGCCTAGATCTACTTTTATACAATGCATAATCCAAAATTTGAGGGTGCCAACATGAAGTTGAGTCCACTTTTTGGCCAAAAAGTGGAACTATTTTTCCTTTTTTTCAAATTCATCATGTTTGACCTAAATATTTGAAGCACTTAGAGATTGAATATCAAAAAATGTCAATAATAGAAATTCGAGTACTCAAGGTCTACTTTCCAAATATGTAATTTATTTGAATTCACAAATGATACAATTCCATTTTTAATAGGTGTTACTAAAAACCACATTGTAAAAGTCACTTTTTCAGGAGCATATTATGCTCATGTACGACAAGTATAAATTGACCTAAATGAAACTTTTTTACTTGAATCCTTTTGGGAAATGGTATGTGTAAAGGATAAAATAGTGTATGGGGTCCTAGAACAATGGCTTGCACATAAAAGAGACCCCAAGACCAATATTTTACACTTACATGAAACTGTATTGATATAGAAAGTAAATATAGATGACTAATATTGAAATTAAGAAACAAAGGTACTTACCTCTGAAAAAGAATCGGCTGAAAACCCTATCAAATGATCTCAAAAACTATTAATTTTCACAAATCTTAACCGAAACTACAAGATCTACAAAACCCAGAAATATTTTTCCCAGATTTGATCAAGTCGACTTTGACCTTTTAAAAGGTCAAAGACCACATTTTTATTCTAAAGTCCGATTCCAACTCTGTTTGCAGATCCTGAAAGATTACCGAAAAGGGTATCTGAATTCGCTCTCAGATCCAAGATTCCACACCTGTACCTGCAAGAAAAATAGTTTTTTTTGTTTGTTTGGGGGGTTTGCCTTGGTCAAACCCTGGTTTGGAATCAACCTTAATATTGAAATTGAAATGGAGAATGCTAGCAAGTAGTAGAAATGAATCTAACAATGAAGCTATGCAATTCAATAGATATGCTAATGTATTTGGAATGTAATCAAGTATGTTGATATGAAAGCTTGAACAAAACAATAAATGTAAATCAAACCTCCATGAATGTATGCTTGGAATCCACCTTGAGAGAAGAATAAATAGATCTTGAAGATGGACAAAGGATCTTGAAGATGGACAAAGGATCTTGAAGGAAGATCCCACCACCATGATGGCTAGATCTGGGGTTTGAATGCTTGAATCCTTGATCTTCAATGGAGAACTTGAATGGAGAAGAGGACTTGAATGCTTGAATGGATGCTTGATCTTTCTTGAGAGCTCCTTGATCATGAAATTTCTTGAGATGAGATGTGATGTGAAAATGAGAGAGGAAGGCTCCCTTTTATAGTGATCTAGGGCACAAGAGGGGCCTCGTAGAAAACAATAATTAAGGGCCTATGGCACAAAACTCTAGAGAGGTGCACATGGAAAGGGAATTAAATTAAAGTCTTGACACAAAACTCTAGGAGGGGACCACCCTTAATAAATAAATAAAATAATTATTTAAGAGCCTTGTTACAAAATTCGAGGTAAGGCTAACCCCAAAGTTAATTTGAGTATTAGGCACAAAACTTGAGAAAGGCTAATCTCCAATAATAAATTAGGAATCTTATACAAATATCGAGAAAGGTCTACCTCAAATATTAATTTGAGAATTCGACACTTAATCCGAGAAATAGTGGCCTCAAAGAGGGAAAATGCAAGATTTTGATGAGATCTCGAAACTAGAAGCTAACACCAAAGATCCCAAACCCTAGGGTCGAGGTCGAGGTCGACCTTGACCTAAAAAGGTTGACCTTGACCTTATAGTCAAGAATCTCAAGTTCACAGTTCAGGATGGAAGAAAATGCTAGAAAGAAGTGGAAAATGGGGTAGGACAAGGGGGAAAAGCTAGGTCCTAGTCGAATATCCATTCAAGGTGTTCAACATGACCCCAAACCACTTACTCGGAGGGCTAAACGCTCTTAACATGGAAGTGCTTCCATTTTAAGACGATACAGTATGTAACACAATCAAGATTGATGAAAATATTTTTTTTGTATTTTTTATTGAATTTTTTTTATTAATTCTTTATTGGGCATAATTGTTGTTTTTGAAAGCTCTCATGTATGGCAAGCATAATTTGACCTAAAATTATCATTTTTCATTTATTTTTAAAGTGTGTAGAATTATATGTAGTTTGAGGTCATATAAAAAAATTTCAAGAGACTTTCAAATAAAAAGTTATTAAAATAAGAAGATAGTCTGTCATCTATAGTTTCAGCACCTATTTCAGTAGACATTAATTGAAAAATAGAAAAATTAATCATTTTTTTAAAAAAAATACATATTTGGAATCTACATAGTTTGATATGTAATGAATTTTTTTCTATCAAAATATTCTACAAAAACTGCATTTCAATACTGCCAAAGTGTGTATTTTATTTGTAGAATGAAATGGCCTCCAAGGTTCAAGTCAGACCGGATCCAACGTTAGGGGTCAGTTTACCAAGGCTTTTCCCAAAGCTAAACCCAAAGCAATTTTGAGGGCAAGATTTTAAATTTTATGAAATTGTAATGTCCCCAAGCCCTAGCGGATCTCTTCCTTCAAAAAATAATGATCAAGTGTTCAAGCGTACTGCGTAACTGAGTGATTGCAAGTCGTATGGTAATGCCAAGTTCATACGGTGAGGAAATTGTCAAGAGTGTACGGTTTTGGTGGTTGTACGGTATGTCTCATGGACTGTAAAATGTGGAGTCCGTACGGGATTGTGACCTGAGCCATACGAAGGTCAGGGCCTATATGGGTGGAAGCTT
Organism: Chamaecyparis obtusa; assembly: GCA_027943335.1. Classification (NCBI taxonomy): domain Eukaryota; kingdom Viridiplantae; phylum Streptophyta; class Pinopsida; order Cupressales; family Cupressaceae; genus Chamaecyparis; species Chamaecyparis obtusa. The sequence goes on along the minus strand of BSBK01009620.1, from coordinate 272,815 downwards.
GGGATGTCATACGGTATGGTGGTCTGGGTCGTACGGAGGTAAGTGTCATACAGTGTAGGAAGTTTATGGGTTGTACGATGTTATGCTATAGGCCGTACAGTGGGGAGAGGGTGTAGGTCGTACGATAGGAAGTGCAGGTCGTATGGAAGTGTATGTTGCAGGTTGTCTAGTGGGGAATGCAGGTCGTACGAAATGAGTTGAGGGACGTGCATTGAGGGATGAGGGTCGTAAAATGTAGAATGGTGTCCGAGGGGTTTTCCAGCCTTCAATATGCTCAATCTATTTAATATATTATGTAGGGAACTTTAGTACCATCACACAATTCAGAAAATAAGTACTTGCAAGAGAAAATATTAATAATGGATATTGCTTCAGATTTTCCATATCTGAAACTAGAGAATAAGCAAAGTAGGGTGAGGGTTGAATCCCATCGAAACTATAAAATACCAAATAGGGAGGGTCTTTCACCTTCAAAATGGCAGTTAACAGAATCCCAACAGGAATTTGTAAAATACAATAAAATATAAAATCTCAACATGAAAAATACATCCTACACACCGGTCATAAATACCCCTTTGGAGAAACTCTCGAGGGTTTACAAAATAACACCGACACAACAAACACCTACGGATAATAATAATCAAATGGGCCCCCTTCTATTAATTAAAGGTCCATTTATAATATGATTTAAATTATGGGACCATTAATTAATTAAAAATAATTTATTAAAAATGGGGACATTACAAATCCTCGCCGCCCAAAGATTTCTTGTCCTTAATCAATCCATCATCAATACTCCAGGATTCCAAACTAGGCGCAAACACTGATAATTGTATCCATTGAAACTCTCAAGCCACAATATGACCACGCCCATGTGCCTAGAAGTAAGCCAGAAAAGTAACTCTCCATCAAGCTTCTACTGCTCCACTCTGATATAATTGTTGTCATTGCCAGAGTCACCATGATCCCAGTGAAACCAAACATCAAATACATCGATTCTTAGATCCTAAGCCAAGTGCAAATGTTAGTAGCAATATCTGTTGAAAATTCTATGTTGATTCTAGACCACATGCACATAGTTGTATTTAGTTCAGACTAGTAAACCATCATCAAGATCCCAACAACATAACCCATGAAATATTTCACACCCTCATGTTCAGCAATCTCTTTCAGTATGGCCACAGATACAGATGTTGATGTTGATACTACTATAATGTTTTGAAGGCGATCTCTACCTGAAGGTAATTTTGAGAGACTTTTGGAAGGCAATCTCGGCCTAAAGGGAATATCGATCTAAAGGCAATCTCAACTCGAAGGAAATCTCAGCCCGAAGGGGATCTCAATCTGAAGGCAATCTCAACCCAAAGGGAATCTCAACTTGAAAGCAATCTCAACTTGAAGGGAATCTTGACCCAAAAGAAATATCAACCTGAAGGCAATCTCATCCTGATCTTGATTTGAAGGCAATCTCGTCCCGAAGGGGACCTCGACCCAAAGGTAATCTCAGCCCGAAGGGAATCTCGATCTGAAGATAATCTCTACCCAAAGGGGATCTTGACTAGAAGGCAATCTCACCTCGAAGGGGATCTTGATTCGAAGGCAATCTTAGCCTGAAGGGGATCTTGACCTGAAGGGAATCTTAGCCTAAAGGGAATCTCGATCTAAAGGCAATCTCGACCCAAAGGGAATATCGACTTGAAGCTAATCAAGGCCCGAAGGGGATCTTGATCTGAAAGTAATCTTGGCCCAAAGGGAATCTCGACCTAAAGGCAATCTCAGCTTGAAGGGAATCTCGATCCAAAAACAATGTCTTCTAGAAGGGGATCTCGACCTGAAGGAAATCTCAGCCCAAATGAGATCTTGATCTAAAAGAAATGTCAGTGGTGAACAAAGCCTCAGCAGTAGATAAGGCCTCGATGGCAAACAGAGCCTTGGTGACAAACACAACCTCAACAACAGATAGAGTCTCTGTGGCGACGGTGACGGAGAGAACCTTGATAGCGGACAGAGCCTCGACGACGGACACAGCCCCAATGATAGACACAGCCTCAATGGTAGATAGAGTCTCCATGATGACCATGATAGAGAGAAACTTGGCAGCAGACAGAGCCTTGGTGAAAGATAAGGCCTCGACAGTGAATAGAGCCTCGATGATGGACAGAGCCTTAGCGATAGACATAGCCTTGGCGGTAGATAGAGTCTTGGTGGTGATGATGAGGGATAAGGCCTCGATGATAGATATGGCCTTGGTGATGAACATAGCCTCAGAGGCAAACATAGCCTTGGTTGTGGGAAGAACCTCGGTGGGCAAAGCCTTAGCGGTGGATAGAGCCTTGTTGATGGATAGAACCTTCGAAGAATACAAATCTTCAGTGATGGACATAGCCTCGATGACAAATAAAGGCTCAGTGATGGACACAACCTCAATGACAAACAAGGACTTGACAATGGACAGATCCTTAGCGATAAAGACAGTCATGAAGACAAACAGAGCCTTGATGGTAGACAGAGCCTCGGTAGCAGACAGAGCCTCAGCAATGGACAAAGCCTTGGTGGCAGACACAACCTCGGTGATGGACACAACCTCAGTGAAAGATAGAGCCTTCACGATGGATATAGTCCCAGTGAAGGATAGAGCCTCGATAGAAGATAGAGCCTTGATGACAGACACATCCTCGATGACAGACATAGCCTCGATAGAAGACAAAGCCTTAGCGATGGATACAGCCTTGGTGACATACATAGCCTTGACAATGGACACAGCCTCGACAACAGACACAATCTCGATGATAGACAAGGCCTCTACAACAGATAGAGTCTTAGCGGTGATGACGATAGAGAGAACCTTGGCGGTAGATAGAGCCTCGGTGGTAGGTAGGGCCTCATGTAATGCATCACCCTTATCATCATCATCTACTTTCTCCCACTTGTGCAAATGAGATATTAATTTTTCTTCACAATGAGTGACCAATCTATACATTGCCATAGACAAGACACATTCCAGATTATGAACAACCCACAACATAGATATGATAGGTTGAGATATTTCATCCATCTCTTCAATACACAAAATCATAAGGCTCTCTATAGAAACTGAAACCTTAGTATCATGACACTCCTTGACTATGACCAAGAAGTGATGAAACATATCATGGATCAAGTTTTGCAACTCTAGATCTACGAGGAGGTTACTTACTTTAACATTTGCACAATTCTCCAATATTGAAGATCTCTTGCCAAAAGGGTCACCACTAAATTCATCAAGGCTCTGAAAGTTGTCAATGATCAAATGCAATATTTCTATCATGGTGTTGTCATCATACGATTCTCTAAAAGCCTAGATTCTCAAAATCTCACTGAGGCATGCTACAGTTGACAACTTCACTTCTTTGTCATGGTGTCTCAAAAGCCTGGGATGACTTAAGGAATCCTTAATTGGGGAAGAATCCTCTATATAAATCTTGAAGGTAATTGGTCCACCTTACACAAGCATACCTCCAATATATCTAATGGAAGATCAACACCCTCGTTGAGCTCTTTGCCAATATTTTGTAGTACCTTCACCCACCACTATCCATCACTGTTGGGTGCTATGGTGTGATCGGAATCCCAAAATATCTCAATCATCCCAACAAGCTAGCAAGATCACCAGCTATGATACCACTGTAATGTCCCCAAGCCTTGGCAAATCTCTTCCTTCAAAAAAATAATGACCAAGTATTCAAGAGTACTGCATAACTGATCAATTGCAAGCGGTATGGTAATGCCAAGTTTGTACGGTGAGGAAATTTCCAAGACCATACGGTTTTGGTGGTTGTACGATATGTCTCCTAGATTATATGGTGTGGAGTCTATACGGGATTGTGATCTGAGTCATATGAAGGTCAAGGCCTGTACGGGTGGAAGCCTGGGATATCATACGATATGGTGGTCTAGGCCATATGGAGGTAAGTGTCATACGATGTAGGAAGTCTCTGGGTCATATGGTGTTATGTTGCAGGTCATATGGTGGGGAGAAAGTGTAGGTCATACGGTAGGAAGTGCAGGCCGTATGGAAGTGTATGTTGCAGGCCATATGGTGGGGAATGTAGGCTGTATGGAATGAGTTGAGGGACGTGCAATGAGGGATGAGGACCGTAAAATGTAGAATGGTGTCTGAGGGGGTTTCCAACCTTCAATATGCCTAATCTATTTAATATATTCCATAGGGAACTTTAGTACCATCACACAATGAATAGAAAATAAGTACTTACAAGAGGAAATATTAATAATGGATATTGCTTCAAATTTTCTAGATCCTGAACCAGAGAACAAGAAGAGTAGGGTGAGGGTTGAATCCTATTGAAATTGTGAAATACTAAATAGGGAGGGTCTTTCACCTCCAAAATGGCAACCAACAGAATCCCAACAGGAATTCACAAAATATAGTAAAATATCAAATTTCAACATGAAAAATACATCCTACATGTCGATCATAAATACCCCTTCGAAGAAACTCCCGAGGGTTTAAAAAAGAACACCGACACAACAAACACCTATGAACAATAATAATAAAATGGGCCCCCTTTTATTAATTAAAGGTCCATTTATAATATTATTTAAATTCTGGGACCATTAATTAATTAAAAATAATTTATTAAAAATGGGGACATTACAGAAAATGGGTCATGTTCTTCGAACATGACCCCATTCCTTTTTCTATACGCTTTAAATTTCAAAAGAGAATAATGGGGTAGTATTTTGAAATAAAGTCACATTTTTAAAATAGAATGCTACCTTGTTTCATAAACGGGGTCGTGTTCCATTTTTTTACCTTTTTTTTTAATTTTATTGCAAGCTTTTGTTGATACAACAAATGTACCTTCTAGTATGAGCAAAAGCGACCAATTCTATAAATTATTTATGCTTTTTGTCTTGTTTATGCAATATTCTATTCACTATTGGAAGGAATCAATCATTGGGAGTATCTTGGAGCATTTTGGAATGACTCAACCATTGATTACATTGTTATGATTCATTGTAATTGTTAATCATGGGATCTAAACAACGTTGTAAGAGGAAGGAAAGGAGGGTTATGACCCTCGAGGAAATCCAAGAGGAGAAAGAGAAAGAGGCCAAATGTCAAAGACATAGAAGAATGAGTATGCAAGAGATGAATAATAATGAAGCATTTAGATCCATAATAATTAAAGAGACAAACACTAAAGATACCATGGGAGATATAGTGGATGTAGAAGATGCAAATGTCAAAGAGGTGAATGAAAAATACAATACAATTATAGATACTAACACAAGTACGTCTTTGAATCCACCTTTCAATTATGTAGAAAATGTGACAATAGACACGATTCTAGGTACATCTTCAAATCAACTTTTGAATGATACAAAAACTATGATTATAGATGATACCCTTTATGGAGATTGATTACAAGCATATACTAGTGTTGAAATTGATTCAATCCTTAACATAGTTGTTGAAAATAAAAATCCTTATGTTGGTGGAAATTAAAACCCTCCTCTTTTTTAAAATGAAAATCCTTATGTTGTTGAAAATGAAAATCCTCCCCTAGATGAAAATGAGAATCCTTTTCAACAAGGTGTAACTAAAAATTCTAATGATGTTGATAATGAAAAGTATTTTTTTTAAATTGATAGTAATGTTTTTGATGGTCTTCCTAGTAAGATATCTTGGAGATAGATAAGGAAGTATGCCAATAAAATATACACATAATTTTTTATTTAAAAAAATTAGCACTTCAATGTCAACTTGTGATTCAATTGATGAGAATGTGGAAAATGAGAAAAGTAATGAAAAAGTTAGGCATTTATATGAAACAAAATTAAAAAGATGCATTAGTTAAACATGTTATATGTATTGTTTCTAGTGTTATTGAGTCTATTAGCAAAAAATAGTCGACCTAAAGGTAGGAATGCAACATGATGAGCTATAACAACTACTATAGTCAATAAAAATATGTTTGATAAAAGAATGGTAAAAAACATTAGTGGAATTTTAAACATGCATCCAAAAACATTGGTAAGAGCAGCAAAGAGAATATTAAGTATTTAAAATTATCCAATCAACCAATGTTGGAGTTTTAGTGGTAGACTCCCAAGATCTGACATGAAATTGAATCCTAAAATCAAATCTTTCATTGAAAAATACTGGCATGATAATACAAGGGTATCATTGAATGCTAGAGATGTTTTAAAATTAAGAGTGGGCTCTAAAATTTGTGATCCTTGTCCAAAACACCTATTAGACACACCCCAAACTAAATTTTAATAAAAAAAAAATTAGATGAGGTTGTGTTACCTAGAAATATTACCCTTAGTCAAAGACCATTTGAAAAATGTAAACCTTGGCATATGAATATCAATAAGTAATGAATATCTTGTTGTTGTAAAAAACATGTTCAATTTCATTATTACTATGATGTTTTTTGATATATACAATGTACTTTACATGCTAACATGACTATGCAGGATTATGGTATTAATATGCAACTTGAAACAATCAAGGAGTTTGTAGTGGATTTCTTTTGTGAAAGATCTAATGGATAATTATTATTTTTAGGTTCATGTATTTCTTGACAATGCACTAGTTGTGGGAATGTTTCATTATTAAGAGAATGTATGCATGAATGTAGTGAAAATAAATTTGGACAACAATTAGTAGATGTTAAAAGATGTAAGAATGTTGAGTATCCTTAAAAAGATGGAAAAACTGGAAAGCGGTGTGAATTAATCATATAAAAACTTAGCGTACATGCATTCATGTCAAAATTCAAGAGTAAGATTGTTCCAAAATACGCGAAACATTCTCAATATGCTAGATGACTTGATGGTAAATTTCACACATGTAGAAATACATTTCCAATTAGTACTATACTATCAATGGTTGACTTTGCAAAAAAATATACTCTTGCTCCACAAGAAGAAACTCAAGAGCAATACTACAATTCAATGCAAGGGGTTATGTTTGTTCATATTGTTTATATATATGCACATGATAGTATAGAGGATGATAGAAAAAGTGTGAGGGACTATCATTTCTATTTGAGTGATAATCAAATGCACTCTTCAAAGTTTGTTTAGTATTGTTTGGACAAATTTTATATTAAATTAAGAGAATGATAAATTTAGATGAGAGAACATTTCATATGGTTAGATAATTATACAAGACAATTCAACAATGCTTGAATGTGTTATTGTCTTAGTAGGCCTCGTAGGGGGGGCAATATACCACACATGTGGATTTTTTTTAAGTTGGACATGGTAAAGGAGAACATGATGGAGTTGGTGCATGTGTTAAAAAAAAATTTGGCTAGAGAGAAATTAAAATTTGAGGATACGATCAAGTTTAAAAATGCACATCCAATTATGGAATGGTGCAATTAAAAATTATTTGTAGGATCAAATGAGAACCCTACAATTAAATGATTATTTTCATTAATTAAAGAAAAAATTATTCCACCTAGACTTGACTGTGAGACAATTGGTGGATCAAAAAAATGACATTCATTTAAGAGTTTAGATGCAAGCACATGGACTATGTAGATAAGAGAGCTTTCATGTTTTTGTCAATTTTATATTTCAGGTAATTGGGATGCTTGTGAGAATAAAGACTAGGTTGAAGAGTGGAAGCAAAGATCACTAACACCTACTCAAACACATAAAAAATATGAAACAAAAATTGAAGACAGTGATAACTATTTGCATCAGAGGATTATGATCATGTTTCAGATCTTGTACAAGAAGGCAATTGCATTTTTATATCAATTTATATTTTAATTTCATTTTTTATCTAAGTTTATTTCGGTAACTTAATTTTCTATAAGTTGATTTCACATGTCATTTAACCATCTTATTTATATTTGCAGGACATGTGAATGTTGTTGTTGCACCTGAGGACAATGAAGAGGAAACAGAGTATTAGTTGGCTGGATGTGTTGAGACTAAACATAAGTTAGTATAACCTAGAGAAGATGATGATGACTATCATTATCAAACAAGTTCAGTGGTGGTTGTTGGCACATGGCTATGAAAATGTCAACAAGGAAGAATGTTTTTCTTGCATTCAAAGACTATGAAACATATAAGAAGATTATACATTACTCACATTTAGTTACAGAAACAAATATAAATCTAGTGAGATATTTTTGGAGACCTACTAATAAATAATTGTGGTCAATTTATATGGAATAAATGAGACGATTATAGATGTGTTGTAGAAAAGAGAGGATGTGGATGGTACAATGGAATAAGTAAATATAGGTAAGTATATATGTCTACTTTTAATATTTGTGATAATTTGATATATAATTTATTTTGTTTTTACATCTTCTTAACATATCCTAATCCTACATCCCATTAAGACATCCTAAGAGTAGATCCCCTTGAGACATCATAGAATCTTGCATCTTCTTGAGTCATCCTAAAATCAAATCCTTTTAATAAATTCTCTTAAGACATTCTGATTTTAGATCCCCTTAAGACATATTAATTTTAGGTCCCTTAAGACATCTTGATTTTGCATCCCCTTAAGTCATCCCCTTAAGTTCACCTAGAATTTTAATGCAATTGATTTTAAATTGTTGTATATGTCTCTTGATTTTTGTTGTAGGTCTCCTATGACACCATGGTGTTGAACAACTTAATGAATACCCATATTTTTAATGTGGTAAGCATGATGCTCTTACATTTGTACTCGGTGTAAATAATATTTTCATGTTTTTAGTTACATATGTACTATTTCTACAAGTTTTTAGTTACTTATTACAGAATCATTTATTATTGTAGGTTGCTAGTTATGGTTCATTTATTATTTTAGGTCTATGATTGATATTTGGATGTTCAAGTTTCTTGGTAGCTTGTAACTTAGTTTATGCAATATGATAATTTTATTAAAAATAAATATAAGACATTACTTTTATCTTGTCTTTCAACCTTCACAATACTTATAGATTTGTTGATTCTTTCATTTCATGCATACATGTGTTAAATGTAAAAGTGTTTCAAACTAGTTTGTAATTAGAGCTTATAATGAGATTAGAGCTTCATTTAAGTTAGACTTTGTATTGCATAATAACCACTAGTCTACTAGTTTGACTTTTAAAATTTCTTGTGTTCTTAAAGTAAAACTAACAATATATGAAACACTTAGTAAAACTTGTAAATATGACGTAGTCAAGGGATGGTGGGTCCAATGAAGGACAGCCCAACCTTGCAGCTTCAAAACAACACAATGAAATAACACAAGAATATATGTTTCAAAACATATTTTCCATTAACATGCTCAACTGTAAGGCCTTATGGGTTAGGGCCAATTACAATCAATAAATAATTTTGCAAGATCAACTAGATCTAATACAACCCTAGCTAGTTCAATTCTGAAAACTATCAACAAGTTATGGAAACCCTAAGGCAGATCTAAACTTGAGCTCGCAAGCCTCTAAGAAATCTCCTTATGTCCAAGTAAACAACTACTAGCTCTTCTATTACAACTATCAGATAACAATTTGATCTGCAAGATCTTTTCCACAACTTCGCTTATCTAATTCCCTAGATCTACTCTCAGAACTTCCAATCTGATCTTCCCCAATCTGTTGCCTAAAAAACTACCCAAACATCCTATAAATACTAATCATCAGCCACAAGTCAACTGGATGAAACAATTAACTCCTACAAACAAATATTAAATGCAATACAAGTCGGCCAACCAAATCACCAAGAACTCTAGTCGGTAAACTAGAACTACCAAGCGCTAGAGAAACAACTGAGCACTAGTGAAACAACTGACCAAGCCAAGCAACACTGAGCAACACAGGCATTACCGAGCACCAGTTCCACTGAGCACAAGAAGCTTCACTGAGTTCCTTCAGTGACTGAACTTCCTTCAATAACTGAGACCATCGGTTAAGGCTGCAACCGAGTAACACCAACCAAATAACACACCACCATGTAGATTTACCAAGGACCCAAGAATGCCCATGCATCAAAATATATACAAACTACCTAGAAAATCTAGTAGATATATGTAAAACATGTCAATGCACATAGTTCAGATGATCAATCCATGTGTAAAGCATCTAGTAAAGCACATATAAATACATATAGTCAATCTAGTAAAGCATGTAAATATGTTAGTTTAGATTATCAATGCAACAAACATAGATAGTAAAGCATGTAAATACATAGCTCAGATGTTTATAAAATAAAAAATCCATAAAATAAAGAGTCCACATGTCAAATGCCTATAAAATCAAGGGTCCCTAAAATCAAGAGCCCTCTTCAATCCACATGAACTAGGACAATTTGAATGATTATGTAAAAAAACATCATACTCAAATACATGAAATTATATTTAAAACTATTCTAAATGATCTCAAACATTTTAATTACATTTATATAAATTAAAGATGAACAAAAAAATTACCATGTCAATCTAGACATCTCCTCCAATCTCTCGGTGGTTTTCAAGACCTATGTGATGTTGTTGTCCATATTGGGAATCTATTTACATGGAATGATCAACACCAAAACTATTCAAAATGATCTAAAACATTTTAATTAAATTTATATAAATTAAAGATGAACAAATAAATTACCATGTCAATATGTGCATCTCCTCTAATGTCCTAGTGGTTATCAAGAACGGTGTGATGTTTTTGTCCCTATTGGGACTCTATCTGAATGGAATGATCAACACCAAAAGTGTCAACCACAAGATCCTATACAAGGTTAAACAAAATTATATAAGAATGGGCACTGAGATGTACATAAAAATTCAAATTTGATCCACCTAAAAAGATGTATACAAAATTTTTAAACACATTGATATAGAAATAAAAGCTGAAAGGATGTGTCATGGCATGATTCATGTTGATCATCAACACGTGCACCAACACCAATCTTGATGGTCGTTCCAACCTACACATGTGAACAATTAATATGTAAACACATCAAGATAATTTTTAAATTTAAAAATCATTTATTTTGAGAAAATAAATTATCTTAGGTGGGTGATCCATTACAACTGACACTGGTGGAGCATTGCCAAAGTACTCTATACTAGATGGTCTCCTTATTTAACAACATTAATAAATTTAGAAAAAAAAGTCAAAGACTTAATTTTTAAAAAATAAAAATAAAAATACAACTTAGAAATTTCTATATTTACACTGCATGAGTTGTGCCAAGTTGCACAAGTGTCAAGAAAAAGTTAAGTCAATCCAAATTGGAGCTCAACGAGCCTGTACCCATAGTTTTTACACATGTATGTACATCCATTTTCAATTTATTAAATTTTATATCAAGTAGATGAACTTAAAAAAATTGAAGTGTGCATGTGTTCAAATTAAATACATATTTAAGTGTACATATATGTACTTGTGGAGCATTGTGATCAAGAGGATGATCCTAAGCACAAAGGAAATCCACATATAATCATAAATTGTTTGATGCTCCATGTACAATAGAACTGGTCTCTCCTAGTGTAGGACCATAACACATCTCATGGAAAATAGTGCACAAATGAGGCTCTAATGCAAGTGTTTCCATCTATGTATCTTGATCCCTCAAACTAGTAGTGAGCTTACTCAATGCTCCTAACATTGATACCATGGATTGCTAGTGAAAAGGAACAATTAGAAAAGGTGTAGGAGGATCCAAAAGAGGTGGAGGGGGCACATGTCTCTTGGGTTCAACTTGTGCCCCTAACCTCTCTTGGGGCATGCCACCACCAACCCCCTGAAATTTTTTTATGTCAAAATAGTTGGGTTTGCAACCCAACACGAACTTTGCATACAATTTCCTCAAAAAATTAAAGGACACTTCATAATTTTAATATGGGGGATGATCAAATACAATCCATGAGTGAGTCCTAAATTTATTGATCACTGGTCGATAATTACACCACCTCGTAGATATGTGTTTCTTTGTGGGTGTTATGGACTCATTTGTTTTAGGATCAATAAAATACAGAGATAATGTCTCCTTCGTAATTTTTAGATCTAGTATCTAATGATACAAGAGGACATCAGAATAAAATTTTGTCATCTCCTCTCTCGAACCACGATGCCTATATAAGACCACATCAATATATTTAGCATAATCTACAATGTTTTGCATTATAGATATAATATGGACTACATGAGGAGGAACAAATGACTAATTTTGTAATGTAGTAATGGTCTCTATAATAGATGCAATGTTTTCCTCAACCGTGAATCTATAACAGCCACATCAGATCTAGGTTTTGGTGAAGGTGGAGGTGGAGATCCTGTTAGTGGATTAAGCAAGTCATCGATATCAAACTTATCCATGATCATGTAAAAATCACCCTGCATTAAATATTTATTTTATTGAATTATATCACATGTACAATTAATTCAAACAATTAAAGAACTAAAAAATAATTTACATGTAATCCATATTTAGTCTATGAAACATAATCTAGATAATCTATGAAATGTTTAATCTAATCTATCAAACATAATTTCTATGAACATAATGTATGAAACATTGAAATTCTATGAACATAATCTATGAACATAGTACTAAGGGGTTGTAGGTATCCTAAGGGTTCATAGGACACATTAGTGAGTCTTAAGGGTCATAAGGGGTCGTAGGATACATTAATGGGTCCTAGGACCATTTATGACCCCTTATGACCCATTAACGTGTCATATGATCTCTTATGACCCCTTAGGAACCCTTATGATACATAATGGGTCGTAGGTGTCATAAGGGGTCCTAGAACACATTGATGGGTTCTAAAGGTGGTAGGTGTCATCAAGGGTCCTAGGAAACATTAATTGGTCCTAAGGGGTCATACGTGTCATAAAGGGTCCTAAGGGGTTTTAGGACATATTAATGGTTCCTAAGGGGTAATAAATGGTCATAGGACCCATTAATGTTTCATAAGGGGTCCTAAGTGGTTATATGCCACATTAATGGGTTCTAAGGGGTCGTAGGTGTCATAAGGGGTCTTAAGTGGTCCTAAGATACATTGATAGATCCTAATGGGTTTTAGGATACATTAATGGTTCCTAAGGGGTCATAAATGGTCCTAATACCCATTAATGTGTCATACAACCCCTTATGACACCTTAGGGCCCCATATGATACATAATGGGTCATATGTGTCATAAGGTATCCTAAGTTGTCCTTAGACGCATTAATGGTTCCTAAGGGGTCATGAATGGTCCTAGGACCGATCAATGTATCCTATGACCCCTTAGGCCCCTTATGATACATAATGGGTCATAGGTGTCCTAAGGGGTCCTAGGATAGATTAATGTGTCCTAAAGGGTTTTATATATCCTAAGGGTCCTAAGGGGACCTAAGATACATTAATGGGTCTTAGGACCACTTATGACCACTTAGAACCCATCAATGTGTCATGTGACACCTTATGATACATAATGAGTAGTAGGTATCATAAGGGGTCCCAAGGTATCCTAGGACACATTATTGGGTCCTAAGTGGTATAATAAGGGGTCTTGAGGTGTCATAAGGGGTCAAAGGACATATAAACAAGTTCCAAGTGGTCATGAGTGGTCCTAGGACCCATTAATGGGTCATGTGACCCCTTATGGCCCCTTATGATACATAAGGGGTTGTAGATGTCATAAGAGGTCCTAAGGGTTCCTTGAACACATTAATGAGTCATAAGGGGTCATAGGAATCCTAAGGGGTCATAAGGGAACCTAGGATACAATAATGGGTCCAAGCACCACTTATGATACATAATGGGTTCTAGGTGTCATAAAGGGTCCTAGGACACATTAATGGGTCCTAGGGGGTCATAGATATCATAACGGGTCCTAAGAGGACCCAAGATACATTAATGGGTCCTAATACCACTTATGATAGCTTAGGACCCATTAATATGTCCTACAACCCCTTATGACACCTTAGGACCCTTTATGATACATAATGGGTCATAGGTGTCTCAAGGGGGTCTAAGGGGTCATAGAACACATTGATGGGTCCTAAGGGGTTGTAGGTGTCATAAGGGGTCCTATGATACATTAATGGGTCCTAGGACAACTTATGGTCCCTTAGGACCCATTAATGTGTCCTACGATCCCTTATGACACCTTAGGACCTCTTATGATACATAATGGTCACAGGTTTCACAAGGAGTCCTAAGGGGTTGTAGGATACATTAATGGGTCCTAAGAGGTCATAGGTGTCCTAAGAAACCCCAAGGGGTTGTAGGTTTCCTAAGGGGTCCTAAGAGGACCTAAGATACATTAATAGGTCCTAGGACCACTTATAACCACTACAGATCTAGTAAAGTGTCATACAACCCCTTATGATACCTTATCATACACAATGGGTCATAGGTCTCACAAGGGATCCTAAGGGATCATAGGACACATTGATGGGTCTTAAGGGTTCCTAGGTCCCATTAATGGGTCTTATGACCCCTTTGGACCCCTTATGATACATAATGGGTCGTAGATTTCATAAGGGGTCATAAGGGGTCCTTGGACACATTAATGGGTCCTAAGGGTTCATAAGAATCCTAAGGGGTCCTAAGGGGACCTAGGATCCATTAATGGGTCCTAGCACCACTTATAATACATAATGGATTGTAGGTTTTGTAAGGGGTCCTAGGACACATTAATGGGTCCTAAGGGGTCATAGGTGTCCTAACATGTCCTAAGAGGACCTAGCATACATTAATGGGTTCTAAGGCCACTTATGGTAGATTAGGACCCATTAATGTGTGCTACAACCCCTTATGACACCTTAGGACCCCTTATGATACATAATGGATCATAGGTGTCACAGAGGTCCTAAGGGGTCTTAGGACAAATTTATGGGTCCTAAGGGGTCATAGGTGTCATAAGGGGTCCAAGGATATATTAATGGGTCATAAGACCACTTATGACAACTTAGGATCCATTAATGTGTCTTAAAACCCCTTATGACACCTTAGGACCCCTTATGATACATAATGGGTCGTAGGTTTCACAAGGGGTCCTAAGGGGTTGTAGGTGTCCTAAGAGGTCCTAGGACACATTAATGGTTCATAAGGGGTTATAAATGGTCCTAGGACCCATTAATTTATCCTATGACCCCTTAGGACCCCTTATGATACATAATGGGTCATAGATGTCACAAGGGGTCCTACTGGGTCCTATCACACATCAATGGGTCCTAAGGGGTTGTAGGTGTCCTAAGGGGATATAAAATACATTAATGGGTCCTAAGACCACTTATGACCCATTAGAAACCATTAATGTGTCTTACAACCCCTTACAACACCTTAGGACCCCTTATGATACATAATGGGTCATGTGTGTAACCGATCCTAAGTGGTCCTTAGATACATTGATGGTCTTAATGTGTTGTAGGTGTCATAAGGGGTCCTAGGAAATATTAATGGGTCTTAAGGGGTCATAATGGGTCCTAAGGGGTCGCAAGAGACATTAATAGTTAATAAGGGGTCATAAATGGTTCTAGGACTAATTAATTTATCCTATTACCCCTGAGGACCCCTTATGATACATAATGGTTTGTAGGTGTCACAAGAGGTCCTAAGACACATGAATGGGTCCAAAGTAGTTTTATGTGTCTTAAGGGGTCCTAAGGGGACCTAGGATACATTAATGGGTCCTATGACCACTTAGGACCACTTAGGACCCATTAATGTTTCCTACAACCCTTTATAATACCTTAGTACCCCTTATGATATGTAATGGGTCGTATGTGTCATGAGGGTCCTAAGTGGTCCTAAGACATAGTAATGGTTCGTAAGGGGTCATAAATAGTCCTAAGACCCATTAATGTATCCTACAACCCCTTATGATACGTATTGGGTCACAATTGTCATAAGGGTACCTAGGACACATCAATGGGTCATAAGGGGTTGTAGGTCTTCTAAGGGGTCCTATGATATATAAATGAGTCCTATGACCACTTATGTCCCCTTATAACCCATTAAGGTGTCCCACGACCCCTTATGAAACCTTAGGACCCATTATGATACATAATGGGTTGACGTGTCGTATGTGTCCTAAGTTGTCCTAAGACACATTTATGCATTCTAAGGGGTCGTAGGTGTCATAAGGGATCATAGGACCCATTAATGAGTCCTAAGGGTTCACAGGTGTCATAAGAGGTCATAGGGGGTAATAGGACACATTAATGGTTTTAAGGGGTCATAAATGGTCCTAGGACCCATTAATGTATCCTACGACCCCTTAGGACCCCTTATGATACATAATGGGTCGTAGGTGTCACAAAGGGTCCTAGGAAACATTAATGGGTCATAAGGGGTCATAAATGGTTCAAGGATACATAATGGGCGCTAAGGGGTCCTAGAATACATTAATGGGCCCTAGGATACATTTATGTGTGCTAAGTGGTCCTAAGGGGTTGTAGGTATCATAAGGGGTACTAAGGGGTTGTAGGTGTCACAAGGGGTTCTAAGTAGTTTTAGGTGTCATAAGGGGTCCTAGGACACATTAATAGGTCCTAAGGGGTCATAAATAGTCCTAGGATACATAATGGGTCCTAAGGGGTCCTAGAATACATTAATGGGCCCTAGGATACAATAATTTGTACTAAGTGGTCATGGGATATGTTAATGGGTCATAAGGGGTCCTAGGAATCATAAGGTGTACTAAAGGATCCTAGGATATACAATGAGTCCTAAGGGGTCCTGGACTACATAATGGGTCCTAAGGGATGGTAATTATGGATACAAATACACATATACCTAATTTCAACTACATAGAGCCTAGAGCCTCAAGGATTTAAAGTTTTTGTCTTAAGATTTAATGGATGGTTTAATACACATTACCTACAATCTAGGGTTGATGGATAGGGTTTATGGTTGAGGGTAAAGATTAATGACTAGTGGTTTATACTTGAAGTGAAGAGGGTTGAGGGTTTCTATTTTAAAGGTTATTTGTTTATTTTGTGTCTGATTGAAGTTTATAGGATTTTTATTCTAGGTGTTAAGTTTGTTTAGGGTTTCTATTATAAGTTATTTGTTTAGGGTTTCTATTGTAAGTTCTTTGTTTGGGGTATCTATTGTAAGTTATTTGTTTAGGTTTTCTATTATAAGTTATTCATTTAGGGTTTCTACTGTGAGCTATTCATTTAGGGTTACTATTCTAAGTTATTCATTTAAGGTTTGTATTCTAGGTTTCTCATTCATTTTTATTTTTTAAATATGTTATTTGATAGTGTAGTGTATGTGGTTTTTGAATTTTCATGAAGAAACAAAATAACAACCCAATAAAAATTAAATCTTTATGTACACAATTCATGAAAATTTTGAATACAATATGAAACCTATTTTTTACATTAATAAAAGTAAATAAATTTCACATATACAGTCATTTTTCTTAATAAAACCAACAAAAGTTGCTATTAAAAAACAAAAATCTTTAATGGAAATGGAAAAAACTTAAAAAATGGCCTACTTGGAGGCTATTGTGGCTAAAAATGGATCGGGATCATGCTCTAAATTGGGGTGACATTCCTTGAAAATGATAGTCTCTTGTTAAAAAAATAAATAAATACATTCAAAAAATGGGGTCACGTATGGAACGTGACACCATTCTAAACAAGGTGATGTCTGAAACATAACCACATTCCATACAGGGTCACTTTTTTAAAATCTAGGTTCGGGGTCCTATAGCACATGCGAACCCAATCCATGTTTGGTCTTGAGAACCTGAACCTCAACACTACCCTATTTTACTTTTGCAGCCCCCTATTTTATGGAGCTAATTTTCTCAAAATTGACAAAGTGTAAAAGTTTTCCCATAAGTGGACTCAACTTATTGCACTTACCCTTGGAAACAAAAACCCAAAAAAAAGGATTCCCCATGTTCTTTCTCTAGTAAAGAAGCACTATCATGATGACCATTGTAATCATTTATAGTAAATGCACTACATCATCATTTCCATCCCAAGAATTTGTATGGTTTCTACTGCCTCAATCACCCACTACTTCCATTGAAATATCCTAAGCATGATCTTGTAACCAGTTGAATCATTGAGGCATTAGGACTAGATGCATGGAAATCATGGATTCTATCCTACTACCAAAAAGAGTCCCTTAGACACCTCTATGGACTTCTAATCTTGAAATTTTCTTTGAAATGCATTGTGAAGCCACATGGCCTATTGAATACATCCTAACTTTATAAAACAAAAATCACAACCATTTCACTATTTAATATAAAAAATGACACATGGAGGGTTGGTGCAACAAGAGGGTTTTTACTTTGAGAATGCACCATACTTATACCTAGCCAACATGAGGGTTTCCCTTAGAGTAAAAGGCTTTGGCTCATTGTTCAATGTTATGTTGTTGTCAAAGGATGTCATGGGTCACACTTATACAATGCGATGGGGAAAAGTGTATGTAGACCTTGGATAAGCTGCCTCAATGTGCTACATGGTGGCTTCCACTTTAATCTCTGATTTTATTGTGATAGATTATAAAGAATACTTGCAAGCCTTAGGCACAAAGAACTCAAAATAAAAACATATCTTATAAATAATAAGGTGAAGCTTTAAAATAAATAACTATTGAGCTTCAATCCTTACTATAGTGTATTTTATCAACAACTTTAGAAACTCAATGGGAACCTCTAATTATGGGGTTAGAACCCAAAATATCCAGTTCTACAAATCAAAAAGCCACGCTGTCAATCCCTACAAGATGCTTGCATAAAATTGTAGTATATTTTGAGAGGAAGAGCTTGATGTCTAGATCCTCACTTTGTGAAAAATCACTATGAATTATGCTTGCTTATTTATTTTTAGGACCCCTACTTCCTAAAAATAAAAGTTTGACATTCCTTTGGGCTAATCTTAAGCAAGTTTTACATATGTTCATACATAATCAAATAATCATTGGCAACAAACTCCTAAAAAGGATCTATGAAAATAGAAAGTTGGTAAAATGACTTTAGCTTTAATTGAAGAGATGTAGTATTTTCAACTATCCTTGCAACTAGGTTCCATGCTTCATAGTGCTTAGGGAGCTAACAATCAGTAAGCATAAGAATGGGACATGGGTAGGATCTGAATCAGAATGACAGGTTTAAACTTTTCTAGAAGGAGATATGTGGTACATTCATAGGAATTTTTAACATAGTGGCCCACTATTATTTCTAGGGTGCACATGGGAGCAACACTTGGCAAATGCAGAGGCAAGGCTTTAAAGGGTAAAAGGTGATACAACACAGTATGACTTTCTTAGGTGTGAAAAGTTCCACTTATCAAAAGGACACTCCTTCATTGGAATAAATAAGCTTAGATAAGGATAAAAGCACCCTATTGGTTGCAAAATTTCTTGAGCTCTTAGTGGGCTAAGGAATCAACAAATGGAGTCTTGATTTTGGCATAAATTACACAAGGCATATTGTGGAAAAACTAAAATAAAAGTAACCAAATAATTGAGAAGAGGAAATTTCCACATTTGTTACTCAGACTTATTAAAGGAGATTTCAGAAAAGCTTCCCAAATATAAAGATTTTCTTTTACCAAAAGCCCACAAAAGGAAGAATACCATGGCATAGTGGGAAAACCCTCTAATAATTCCACTATGTGTATCATGATTCATTTTCTATTTCTTCCTAATGATGAATAAAGAAAAAATTACATTTCTATTAAGTTAAGTAATTGATTTCATCCCTCACAACGAACTAGGATAGAACCTTGCTGCCAAACAAGTGTCCATAGCCCTGACAAGGACATCTCTCTGATTTTTGTTGAACATAGCTCTACTTCCAACCAATAATCTATAGATCTAGTAGAGTTTTTCAAATCACCTAAGAGCAGATCATTCATTTATTTTTATTTTCTCAAAAGCTTTGTCTTGTCTTTTACTTTTCCATATTTCAATTTGTTGTCAAACAAGTCAAGCTGCTAGAATTTAAGTGATAGTGAGGGAAAACTTAAGATTTTTTATGTAATGAAAATTCAATCATCTATTCTAATCCCTTTCAGGAAGCAATAAACATTCACTAATATTACTAAATTTAAAATAAGCCTCCACCTTCTTTGAAATGGAAACCTACAATATTGGTTATACTTGAAAAGAAAAACAAAATATTTGTTACTCCTAAGGAAGATCGAATGTTGTAAGTTGGAGTAATAATGCATTAATGTCTTACTCACTTATGTCCTTATATAATCCCTATTATCATTTGATGAGAATTTCAAATTAAATGCTCGCTAAGTATTAATGTATCATGCATGGCAACTTAGTCCCTTAAGGTTTGATCCTACTAAATAATTACTTACCTCAATCATTTGGTGAATAATTTCTCATATATCTCATGTGTTGCAAGCCTAAGTTATCTATAAAATCAAGTTTATTCTACTAAGATTGGCATTCCAAATTTAGAGTCTGAGATCTGTAGTATATTTGGTCTAATGGACACTTTAGTCAGGCACATTGTAGATAAGAATCAACTCATTTTTTATGCCTAGTCTCTAACTTGTGCTTAGAGAACATGACCAACATGAAGAATGAGTTGGTAATTTCTTTAGAAAAATTGATTTTAGAAGAAGGTTTATTAGTCTATGAAAATAAGTATAGGATAAACATAGATGTTGTTTCCTATTTTGTGGCTGCTCTACTTGATTTGGGTAAAGTGAAGCCCAATATTTCCAATTTCATGAGAGCTTTGTTTGTAAATGACTATATGAACAACCTAGAGGAGATTTTGGAGGCGACTAAGTATGTGGAAGGCATTCCAAATGGAATTGAAGGGCCTTTATGGATAAGGACATTGTGGTACCACAACTTCTATTTTTGTTGAACTTTAAAACTACCACGATTAAAGAGCACTAAGATTGGTCTTCCCATGCCTATTCATTCTCCAAAAAGGAAATGGAAAAATGGAACCCATCTATTGTGTAGTTCGATGGGAAGAGTTTTGAGCCATGGTCTACCCCGGTGCATTTGTACTGGAGGATGAAAAAAGAGAAGATATGGAGGATGAAGTGCCTTAAGATAAATTGATTCCCTCTCTCCTCCTTTTTTCTTTCACATCCCATTTCTCCTCTTTTTGAAATTTTAAAGGAAAATATTTCTATACCAAAGCTTGGTGGGAAGAATTTTGAGCCATGGTCCACCCTAGTGTAATTAAAGAAAAGGATGCATAGAGAGAAGTTATAAAGGATAAGTGCATCTAGAATGATTGATGATCTCTCTCCCACTTTTTGTATTTATCATCCCATTTCTCCTCTTTTTTCAATTATAACGATATAAATTTTTGTTATACCAAAGACCCATTTTGCATTTTTCTTACCTATGTCAAAGATTGAAACTATACATATATGTTATAAATATTTTCAAATATGAATGAATACATACACACACACATATAGCTTATAACAACTTCAAGTAACTTTTTTTTATGAATGCATCACATATTTATATGTTTTACCCTTTATTATAACAAATAATTATTTTTGTTTGCGTTCTAAAATAATGTTTTAAAATTGACCATAATTGATAATGATAACTTTTCGCCTATTAAAGTTTGTAAATAAAAATAATTTTATCCTATTATTTATGCAAAATCCTAAAATACCTTGATTTAAGACCTAGTTGGATAATTTTTGAAATGATAAAAACTGGGCAATTATCACAAATTAGCACAAAAAATTACTAGACCTAGCTAACAATCTATTCTTCAATAAAAATTAATAATTACGTTTGCAATGTATTTTCTAGAGCTAGGGATTGTACCTATTGAGTATAATAATTAGTAGAGAATATAAAATTTAATGGTGAAGTCCAAGGGTTTTAAGTTAGTTAGTTGAAGCAATGAATTCTCATTGTGGAGACCCTAGTTCAAATCCCAAGAGGGGCATCTTTGTGGAATTCAAAGTTGTGACTATTGGTCTTCCAATTGTTGTTTCTAGTGTGACTACTTGTACGGAGCTCATAGAATTGTAAACTATCTAGTGTAGTTGTCTCTTGTTGTTGATTGAATGAGATCAAAGTTTGTAAACTATCTATAATATATATAAAAAATTTAATGGTGACTAGATGTTGAAGGAAGAATTGATCTTGTTGATAAAGTTTAAATCCCACTTGGTGAAGAGTTTTACCTTGATTTCTAATTGCAGGGGTGTGGGTTCAAATATTTCTTCATCACTTTTCTTTAGAAAATGTGGTGCTTCTAAAGTAGCTCTTTTGATTCTTCCAACACCTTATTTTATTTTTTTCTCCATTCATCATTGCATCTTACTTCAAGGGAGGTGGTTTGAAATTTTTATAAATTATTGCATAATGTTAGTAACCAATAGCCTAGCCATCCATCGAGCATAGAGTAGCTTTAGAGAACCCACAAAACATGTTCACAACTACTCTTAGAGGAAAAATGAAAACTAGGGCATGCATTACCTTAAGAGGAATGCAACATGTACAACAACACTCATTGAAAATAACAATAGATAATCCTAACTTATCATAGCCTAAACTAGCCAAAGGGGAAAGATCAAACAAGGTCATTGATTTTCACGTCAAAATAGCTTTTCTTTCTAGCCAATTTTTTTTATGTTATTCCTTCATAGGGGGAACTAACTTTAAAAGTGAGGACAATAATAATTCAATAAGTTTTTGGAGTGTCTCCCAAATACATAGAACAATAAATCTTACATATTTGAGAATATTGTCTTCATGTAGTGAATGGATGAGAATGTACCACTTTTCTTGCTACTCATTTTCATGCTTAGAAGTGTGACCAAAGGAAACCTATAGATCTCCTACTAAGATATATTCCTAATGGGGGACCTCTTGCAAGAACTAAATGATTGGTATTAAATTCATAATTTTTCTGTCTTCTTTGTAGTTTGTTGGCCAATAAGAAATGGATTTGATGACTCTTCTGACGGTATGAAAACTTCCTCCTCTTACTTCTCATGATTTCCCATCTTAGGA
The DNA here is from genome assembly GCA_027943335.1 of Chamaecyparis obtusa. NCBI lineage: Eukaryota > Viridiplantae > Streptophyta > Pinopsida > Cupressales > Cupressaceae > Chamaecyparis > Chamaecyparis obtusa. The sequence continues at coordinate 249,873 of BSBK01009620.1, read as the reverse complement.
GATGATCTAGATTGATGTTAATAGATGAGCATAATTATTGTAAATCATATCAAAATTTGACCTCATTAGTCTTCTCTTTACTTTCTTCCTTGATTGAAATTGTCCTTACTTCATACTAGTCATCATAGTGATTTTTAAGGACAAGACTACCCTCGTTCTTTGGTCATGATATTCTTTAATTTTAAGGCCAACCTCCTAATTATGTTATTTTAAAAACTCTATAATTTCATCTTGTTGCTTCAAGACTAACACTGAATTAAGCACAAGTATGTTCTTTTTCTCCAACCTCAAAAAAGAATGGTAAACTATCAAAAAAGAGGCATGAATCATCTTCACTTTTTCCTTTTAAACCACAAGAATCTTTCTCTTGAAGTTTCTTATCTTCATCTTTCTCCTAGGGGAGGAGAAACTCTCTATCTTTATGTGCATTTTTAATTTCACAACCAATAGGTTTCTCTTGAACAATGTAAGTGGTTTTTTATTTCAAGCACCGAGTAGAAAGATAAGACCTTAGGATGTTGACCTAGAAATGCATATAGTTTCTAGTATGATTGCTATGATGGAAGACAAATTTAAAGATCACAAAGGAAACTCTAATTCTGAAAATGATGGTAAATTCAAGGTACACTTTTTCTATGATGGATATACACAAAGATGATGACCAATAGAGGGTATACTAAAGACTTAATTGTCTAGTGGAAGTTAAAATGCAAGAATGCCTAGACTAGCTGAAAGTGACATGGATTGAGATGACTGATGGGATGCAATCCTAAAGATCAAAACTAAGTGGAAAATCTTGAAAAGTAGATCACAATCAAATTTTGAGCTCTCTATTTTAGAAATTCAAGAATACTAAATAGCAATGCAATTTTGGTGAATCAAGAATCTAGAGTCAAATGCATACCTATTTGTGCAATGTCCCAAAATTAGAAACACATGTGTGTGAATAAAAAATGCATGTATGGTGAGAAAAAATGTAGGGATGCTAAGAAAAAATTTAGGAGTACAGTTCGAGTATGATTGTGTAATTCTAGAAGGCAAAAAATAAGGTATATGAAGCAAAAATAAAGGTATGGTAATCATAAACGTAGGAATGCTGAACAAAAATGTAGGTTAATGAAACATCAATGCCAAGAAGAAAAAATACAAGTTTGTGAAGCATAAATGCAAGTCTACAAAACAAAAATGCAGTAATAAAAAAAACTAAGGTTTTGGTCATGGAAACATAAGTACAAACATTAGAAATGCAAGTTTGGTGAAAAATTAAGGTTTTGGAAAGTTTTGACCAGTTTGACTATATCTTGTGAGTGTTTTGGGGTCTTTTGTGACATAATTAAAAGACAAAACACAATGTTTGAAGGTTTAATAGGAAGTATAATATTGCATATTTTGTATGTTCTAGGCTTCTTAAAGACCAATTTCCTCAAGTCTTATTACAAATAAAAAACACTTAAAGCCAAAGTATATTCTACCTAAGGTTAAATTAGATTATAATGTGATGTGATGTGGGATCACATGCATGAAATTTTTCTTGCAGACCACATGTTTCATAATATCCATGCATATTATCCCTCTTTAAGAAAGAGGTAATCCAGTTTGGAGAATAAGGGAAATTAGAGCACTTCAACAAATCTATGGGGAGCCTAATGGATAGGGTATCCCCATTTAGGTGGAAACTACCATCTTATTGACCTATGAAAAGAATATAATTTCCACCTCAACTCCAAGTAAACAAAAATAGTGAGTAACTTCAAGGGATGACACAATACCTTTGTACTACAACTAAAACACCAAGGCTAAAAAAAGACACCTATATTTTGTTCTTACACAGGGTATTTCATACAAAGGGTATTTCATACCCTGGTGTACTTTTATTTTCATACTCTGGTGTACATTGATTTTTTGGGCACCATGGTGGTGTGGAGCAAAGCTGAGCTTAGTGTAGCGGAGCATAGCATATCAGAAAGTAGAGAATATCACCAAGGGGAATCCAATGACACCCACAACTATTAATTACGCTGAGCATAATGGGAATAGAAGGAAGGAGCAAGGAGGAAAAATCCAATTGATTATGTTTCTCCTATTCTAAAATTACCACCTTGCCCAACATCTTTTCCAGGTTGGTAGCCTGCCTAGGAAAGACATTTAACCCATTGCTTTATCCAGTTGCCCGAGCAAACCTAACAACACCAAAAGCAAGGGTAGTAGGAATAAAGTTAGAAGGAATGCACTTTATTGGGCTATATAGGGTGGGGTGCTGTCATTGCATCTGTAGCCTCTACCTATGATGCCTTCTACTAGCCCTTAGAACAAGGGTTTTTATGCATCATAAAGAATTTGAGGGGGATTACCTATGACAATTTCCATTGAACATGATTTTCATCACCCACATTTCTAATATAGAGGATTGAAAATATCTTGGCTTTAGCTTGTTTCTGCATGGGTTGTTCCCTTAGTTGAATAATTTTTCCCACAAGGAAGATCCTCTAGAGAAAAGATAAATGTAATTTTCTCTTACACCCAAAATCCATGAAGGCAAGGGGAGAGGATACTTATCGTTCTATATTTTCATCAAGGTAGACTCACTTACACCCAATATCCACATATGCAAGGGGACCTATTATCTACCTTAGGATCTAAACACAATAAATAAAAATATTGTGCAAACACACTTGTACCTTCCAAAAATATTTGCACCCATAATGAAATGCTCATGTAGACTCCATTTTGGATATTTTGACATTTCATTATGTTATGATTGATCTAGCTACCAATCTCCTCTTGATATGGCATCTACCCTATTTTCCTAGCTTCCCATTTAAATTTTGGTTCTTTCTCCTAAGAACACAATGCCAAGGGAATTTTGTTCCACAAATAATTTGGCTCCCCATGTAAGTGTTTTGGTCAGAATGTAGATCCCATAATCAACCTAGCTTAATTTTGAATCCTAAAATATGCAATGAGGTATAAAAACAACCTATCTCTACTCATTTCGGATATCTAGAACCAATAATATGATTTTGGCACTCAAACATTTTACAATCAAGTGAATTCAAGATTTGAAGGAAAGAATCCAAGATCTAGAAACCCTCCAAGAATCCAAGGAAATTTGAAGGAAATCTTTTGCATTTTGTAAGCTTCTCTCTCATGATGGCCAATTGGAGGAGTTATCAATAAAGAAAGAAGATCCTTTGTCCATTCTCATGCATTATTTCACAAAAAAGTGTTTAATCAAGCATAGAAGAATTGAATATCTTGGAGTGAAATTCATAGATCCATGCATTGTGAAGGAATCATTGATTCCATTCTACATTCCAAGTTCAACAACTACAATTTCAACATCTTCATGAATATGACTGATCTCAATATTCATTCATGAAGGTATTGGAAAGGTAGATCTAATATTTACCTTCATAGTTACTTTCTTTTGTGTAATCTTATTTTATTTTGAAGGTTGATTCCTATACAAGGGTTTGACCAAGGCAAACCCATTTCAACAAAATTTTCCCTATTATTTTATACACAAGTACAGGTGGCACATCTCTCAGATTTTTTTTGAAAAGATCAAGATCAATGAGATTGACAATCATAATTTTGGGAAGAAATCGTAGGAACAAAACACCCCAAGCTTCTTGTTCCTAGGAACAAAATGTCCTAGGGTATTTTTTTCATGTTATAACATCCTCAGATTCAGTTTATAGGCCAATATAGTCTTCAAGATTCCATTTCAAATCACTGTATCTTTTCGTCTATTTCTGCCAGTCTGTATTTTTCTAAACTTTTTTTTTCTTCTTATTTAGTCATCTTTCTTGCATCATTGGGTAATTTTACTAAATCCATTTCATTCTTAATCACATACAAAAAAGGATCATTGCACTCACTTAGCGCTTGTACAATGGGAATTGGGGAGAGAAATGCATCATATAATTTACTAAGTGAATTACTTCCCAATTTTATTGATTTCACTTTAGGAAGAAGAATGCCCCCAATAGGCTCAAGAGGTGATTCAATCACTTATTGAGAAAAATATATGTCATTAACTAAGAGAATTAATGAATGAAATGGTAATGATTAAGTGATATAATAGATCTAATAAGAAAGTCACTAAAAATATGTTAAAAAAAATCATAACAGATAGATAATGAGTAGGACATGTTGAGTTTGGTGATGTGTTTATGGGATAGGTCAAGTTTGGTGATGTGTCCCTAATGTTTTTGGCTTAAATTTTCACAGAACTTGCAAGTGCTCCTGTACTTCCCAGATCTATATTTGAGGCTCTGTAACATGTTCCTGCACATAGAAAAAAGAGAGAAAGGTTGTGGAAATGGGTTTTCCTAGGTCAAACCCTTGTTTAGGAATCAACGTTGAAATATGAAAAAAATTTCATAAATAAATATATGTAAAAAGGTAAATTATTGATTTACCTTGCATAAACCCTCATGAACGGATGTATAAATTGCTCAAATCCAAGAAGATGTTTGAATGTGATTCGAATCAAAATATTTGACCTTGGAAAGTAATTTAGAGTCAAGGATACTCTCACAAATGCATGGATTTATGATTTCCACTCCTAGATATTGAGTGTAATTATGCTTGATAACACCTACAAAGAGAAGAGAGAAGGATGAATTAATTAATTAATCTTCTTGCTTGATTTGAGAATTCTTCTACTTGGCTATATTTTTTGTGTGTAGGTATAAGTGGCACAATTTTTAGAATTGATTTTGACCAAGGAAAACTCATTTCCATAACCTTCTCCCTATTTTTTTGACTGTAGGTACAAGTGGTGAAATTTTTAGAACTTTTTCAAAAAGATTAGGAATTTGTGGGATTGACTATCAATTTTTTGGGTAGAACTCTTGGGAATAGAATTCCCTAGGATTCTTGTTTCCAAGAATAAAATGCCCATGCCATTTTTTTCCTCTCAAAATAACCTTAGATTCAATTTATAGGTCAATATAATCTTCACGATTTCATTTCATATCACTATACCTTTTTGTCTATTTTTGTCAATCTGTATTTTCCTAAAACTATTTATTTTTTCTAATTTTATCATATTTCTTGCATCATTGGGTAATTTACCTAAATCCATTTCATTATTAATCACATACAACAAAGTATCATTGCACTCACTTAGCGCTTCATTCCTACTTGATCCTATTGGGTCATCTTCCTTATGATTGTGCATTAGGAAAAGGTGGAAAAATACCTTCTATATCTCACTCTCCCCTTTTCTTATTGTATAGAACCAAACACATCAAACGATTGGGTTCATTTTAATGCACTAAACCGAAATGTGATCTAATCTAAAGTAAACAATAATTGCAAAAATAAGTGTTTTATAAACTCCAAGGCCAAATCTACAATCACAAAGCATTAGTAGTATTAGATCAAGTCTTGGATGCATGTAGACAAGATACACAACTTGTTAGTCACTTAGGGTTAGCCAAAAACCAAATCCAAATAAAACCCTACTTTACTAGAATAGAATTGTAGAAACAAAAATAAAAATTGCAGGTATACCATTGTAGAAACATAGAACTAGTGAAACATAAACATGGACCTAATGAATCTATAAACATAGTAACCAAATATTAGAAACATAGGTATATGATGCAAAAATGTAGCCACATTATGCAGAGATGCATGAACATGTAGAAAATCAATAAGAAAGATAAAAAAAAATGTAGGTTTAGGATTTAAAAAAGAAGGTCTACAACCTATAAAATCTAATTCAAGCAAAAATACAGGTTTGGATTTCAAAAATGCCACTCTACATAAAAAATGCATGTCTGGGTCAAAAACACAAGTTTGTAACCTAGAATGTAGAAACTTAAGAACATAGTGCAAAAATCCCACTCTAGGTGTTAGAAATACAAGCTTCAGTGTCAGAAATTGGACATTTTAGAACTCTAATGAAAAAATCAATTAATACAAGAAAAAATAAGTAAAGGGACTAGGGTCCCACTGAGTATGCCAGAATGATGATGATTTAAAATGACATGCAAAACTATGAACCCTAATGAAGCCCAACTATAAGCAAGGAATTCATAAAGCATTTAATTATCATACTAAGAGAACACTACTTCACAAAAGAATAAAACACATGTTAGATAAACATCAAAACAATAATAATGCCTTCATGACATACTTGATTCCTTTCTCCTCCTATCTTCCAAGATCTTGTGTGAATGGAATGTGGGTGCTCTCAATTATGTATCACAAAGAACAAAATACTATGGAGAATGGATATGGTTGATTGATCAAGTGCGATGATGGATGTAACAAAAATATGGAAATATAATGGTAACATGGATGATAATTCACTCTCAAAGATGGAAAGGGCACAAGTATTCAAGGTAACTCAAGTTCACAATAACATAAGTTCTCCAAGGTTGCATAACATGACATGCGATAAGATTATATGATAAGCCCCTCAAAATGAGGATAACATATCTTTTATAGAATCCTCATGAAAAAAATAGTCAAGATTAAGAGATGCTAGGAGATTGCATATGATGCAAGGTTTGGTAGGGTTATGAAAGGAGTGGATAGTATTAAGAGGCATTAGAAAATGAGTGGCTAAAATTGAAGGTTAGGTAGAGGAGGTTTGACTTTTCAAGATACATTGAACCTAGACATAGGCAAGGTGGGAAAAGATCAAATGAAGAGAGAACCGCCAAGTGGTGCAAGAATACAATTTAGAAGTTAATCCATGTGATTGGCTAAAATGAGAAGAAGAGGATAAAAAAATCTATAACATAAACAAAGGTGTTTATTCCATAAATAGAAGAAATAGGCTATGGTAATTGGACTAATTAAGTAACTAAGAATTTATTTAATTTTTGGATAGAAGAGGCTAATGAATTATTTAAACAAATATTAAATATTTATTTAAATAATAGTAGAAAAGGCCAATGAATCAATAAAAATAAATTATAATATTTATTTAATTAATAGTCAAATTTTGTTGATTTCATGAGGATATGTTTAGGTGTCTACAACTACAATCTACATTCTATACATTTGAGCTATTGACACATCTTTGTGCAACATATCCAGGGATCAAATACATTACCATCATACATTGGAGTCATTGCAAACAAAATCAACAACATCATAGTTTAGGGTCTTTTCACATGATATCAATTGTCACAGGCATTTACAAAGCACAATGATTATCATCATTTATTACAGGAGATATATAGGCATATAATTCAATATTTTAGTCATCGAACATACAAATCAATATCATATATAAATATATAGAGACACACACACCCCTGTTGGGAGACTAAAGCTGAATTTCCATGGGGCTTCCTGATCTAATCTTGGTTGTTTTAAATGTGGAATCATTATCCAAGATTAAAAAGGCAAATATTTGGGGCTAGGGATGATCAAACCTACCAATGGAACAAATGACGAAGTAGATTTTTGCACTCTCTACAAAGGGGTGAACTAGTGCAAGAAGAAAAATATAAAAACATCAATAGTAAAGGTAATTCCTTGCTTGTGGTAAATGATATTGTATCAAAATAAAAATTAAACTGAAGGTTTAACCCCTGGGTAAAGACTACCCAAGATCTTTTGAAGGGAATGGATTTCACTTTGTCACACATTTATGGAGAAGATAATCAAGTTGTCAATTTCCTATCAAAGACGACACTTAATTTGAAAGAAAATAAGGTCGTGACTAAAAATTTTAGTCATGTGACTAAAAATGACTAAATTCTACTATTTTTTCACAATTCACAAGTATAAGTGACTAAATAAATGACTATTTTGGTCATTGGGTAATTTCACAACTAAATAATTGGTCACACAAATAAAAATGAATAAATAAATGACTAAATAAATAGCTAAATAAATAACTAAATAAATGACTATTACTCCTCTATTCTTTTCTTTCAAATTTGATCATAATCCATAGAGCTTAAGCTCCCCTCATGGGACCCCTACCTAAGTAGCTCATTTGGCTGCCTAGGTTGCTTGGTGCACCAAAAATACTTATTGCATGGAAGGCATTGCTTCTCAGTGCAGTCTTAAGGCCTTCACATATTTTATAGAAAAAAATTAACATTTACATTCTTTAACTTTTATTACTCATTATGTTAACTTTTATTAATATTTTTAACTATGATTTCAAGCCAATTTGATTTCCCTATTGTGTTAGCACATCAAATGTATTAAAGAGAAATTGTGGTCATTTCCACTAATAAAATATGATTTAAACAATCCAGTTGCATTTTTAGGGTTATCTTGTAGACACTTTCGTTTGAAAAGGTCAAGTAGCTATTTATAGAAGCAATTAGATTCAATTTACATGGATTGTAGAAATGTAATGGTTGAGTCAACTAAAAATGAAGATTTTTCCCTTAAAACAAAATATTTTTCCCTAAAAATGAAGATTGATTCACTTCTATCTTCACTTGTTGATATACTCGACAATGTTAATAATGCGAAATAGAAATAACAATGTTCTCTTTTGGTATGTAATTTTTTTCTCTTTCAAGCTTTATGTTAGTTATTTTTCAAAAATAGAATTATTATATAATATATCCAATTGTGTGTTGATCATTTTTATAGATATTATTGTTACCTATTTTTCATCAAGGTGAAAAATAGGTGCATTTACATAAGTAAAGGGTTTTCAAGTTTCAAAAAACTAAAGATAAAAAAGTGCTCTTATTTACACCCAATATTATCACCTTGGTCTTCTTGATTTTTGACTTGGTTAAAATAACAAAATTGTGAAAGGTATTGAAAATATGACTTTGGAGGGAAAATAAAATTAAGTTTTTTGCAAAAAATGAAGCCTTTTTCTTTTCATTCTATCGCCTTTGTGCTCTCTACGAGCCATTTTGATGCAGGAGCATCTAAGCATGACAGGAGGTTGATGAAGAACATAGAACAAGGAAAAGGCATGGAGGTGTCTAGAACAATTAATTGGAGTATATTAAAACCCATCATGGCCTTTGAAGGTGTTAAAAATGATAAAATTATAATAAATCCTAAAGGGCCTATTAAGGACCTTAGGATAATCAATGGGGTTATAAAGACAAAATGATGTACTAATGTAATATGGATCCTTAATGGTTTTAGGAGAGTCTAGGAGTTGTTGATAGAGTCTTAGGGATCTATTTGAAAAGTTTGGGAGGTTAGTTTGTTGTTTCGTTTAATAAATTGTAAGTTGGCAAATTTAAATTTTTGAATACAAATGACAACGAACAGTTTGGAGGGACATTAGTTTTAGTGAGTTTAATGACTAAATATGCAAAGAAACCAATCCAAATCAATTGAGATGGTTTTAAGGAATTTTATAAACCTTTTATGGAGTCTTTTTATGGCATAATGTAGTCAGGGAATTAACTGGTGTACGACAGAACTGTGAATGCCCAATAAAATTCAGAATTTGCAATCCTTTTCATGAGTATTTTGGCATAGTTTGATTTACTTGTTCATTGTTTGGAATTAGAATGCAATAGGTATATATATTTGACCATCCAAACAAATTTGATGCTCTGATAAATCTTTGGATTCAAGTTATCATCATTTATTCTAACTATGTTTTAATTTTTACTGATTTCTAAGGGATAATTTTGATGTTTAACCCATGAAGTGGATCATTCCATGAATGACATACCTTGATTCTCATGGAATGTTCTTAACATGACATGTAACACAAATTTATAATATTATTTTATGAAGATGAGTGGAAGAAAAGGTAAGTGGTCACCGGGAAGTGTATTGAGGGTTATGAAATTGCTTGCTAGGGAGCAGCAACAAAAGATCTAATTGAAGGACTGTTAGTAAATAGATTTTATCCTTGTTTCAATCTTCCTTAAGACTATTACTCTATCACCCTTTCAAAGACAAACTTCTACTAACAGTTGGGTAAGTGCTTAATATAAGTCACTTCCCTCTGAATTTTAATCTAGGTACATCTCCCTAAATAGATTTTCAATGAATTTATCTAACCAGATTTCTTAATTTAGCTTTTAACCTGAAAGCTTAAAAGGCCGCTATATCATTCTTCAGATGACTGGCACACTTTACAACTTTTTCCAAAAGAAAAACAAGATATATGAAAATAGGAAATCATAGTTTTCTACCTTCTATACCTCTCTGAGATAGTACAATAAAAGAATGAATCAAAGGAATATAAATCAAGCTATGATCACTGATATCCTCAAGATACTGACAAAGATCTATTACAAAAATAGAGAATGAATAGAAATGTCACCATAGAACATATATTCACTCACTTCAAATTACACAGATTTGAAACATAATATGATTGATATATTAACTATTTTTGTAGCACAAGCAAAAAGCATGAAAAAAATATATATGAGTTCTTGAACAGCAAACTTGATATATCAAATTCTCTTTTTCAATTAAAAGAAACTTTAAAAGAAAAATACTAATTTTCTTCCAAAAATTTCTAACCCTTTCTTCTACGCAACTAAATTACTTATAGTTTTTGCAAAGCCGAGAGGTCTCCCGAAAAACCTGACCTCCCGGTTAGAACAATTTAAGAGTAACCAAAGTAAAAGAGGACACATGTCCTTCAAATTTTTCAAATAGTTAAAACATAACTAAATCTCAAGATCAACCTCCTTGTTAGTAGCATGCTCCTCATCTCCTGCGAGATTCTCTCCTTCAGTTGTAGCGGATTATGTCACCTCCCACTGCTTGTGTGCCTAAATCAATTCCTTTGCGAGCTACAGATGAGGAACCTTCATGTTCACTATCCTAGTCATCACCGCTTCCTTAGTCCACTTGGATTTCTTGGTCTTCTCAATTGTTGAAGGGAGTTGATCTACGCAAAGATACAACATTGATTCAATCTTGGCCACCTGTGTAAAATCTGAAGGTTTAGGGTTGGCCTTTTCTTTAAGCTTCTTCATGGTATTTTCAAACACTGTGAGGGCTATCTTCTAGTCTTGATCTCCATGATTGAATGTGTATGTATGAGAAAAATTGATCACCTTTAGTTCAGTCATCATTGTTTTTTGTAACTACCTAATTTCATTCTCACTATCTTGGTTCTCACCAATAGTACTCCTAATGGTGCTGAGATGCCAACTAACATTCTTTCTGAGAACAAAGAAGGTGGCTTCGTCAAGTGATTTCACAGATTTATCTATACAGAACTTTACAAACCCATATTTTTCTATCTCCAAGAACTTAGACATGGCTGCAAACCATTTATCTTCCTCTATTTCCCACACCTACCTCTGTGTTTGTAACTCTCCTATCAAGGCTTATGTACCATGTAGAACTTCCTGAGCATATTTGAGGTACCTAAGACCACTTTTAACAATTTCACTGATCCAATCATCTACTGAAGTCACTAGGGCTCGGCCTCTCTGAACTTGACTTAAGAAAGTTTTGCTTTCAGCAGAATTCAGGTCAAAAATTTGAGGGGACTGGACCAAAGGTGTGGCATCAAAGCTGCAGAAAGTATTGATAAATTGTGACAATTTTAAAATTGTCTATTTTAGTTCCTTCTTCTCTTTTCCATCTTGCTAAGATGAATACAACATCTGTTGCACTGTCTCCTTGAACAAATTATTCTTGCCAACACAATCCATGGTACCTAACTCGACCTTGGTGACCTCAAAATCCTCTACCTTGACTTCTTGTTCTCCCTCCTTAGGTCTGTAGGTTGCCACTTCTACAATCCATTTTCTAGTTTTCACATCTATGAACATTCAGGCTATGCTTTTTATCTTCTTAGTTTTGGGAGTCTTCTAGACATACTTGCTAACTATGTCTTTAATAGGAATAGATACAGGAACCAGATTGCATTTTTTTTCTCACTGTGGAGACTAGCCATGGGGGTGTAACTCCAAAACCAATGGGTTGCTCAGGTGTCTTTGCTAGTGTACCAATTACTTCCAATGTGGCATCATCTAAGTAAAAAATATCCTTGTCCACCTGTTCATTTTCAGATATGTGGAAAATCATATCTTCTATCTTGTCTTCATCCAGATTGATTATTAGGACATTCTCCCGAGCCATGTTTTTCTTAGTCTTAAACCCGGTCTTGGACCTTGTAATCCTCTATGGAGGAGCAAATGAGTGAAGATCAACTATAGCTTTCTTTCTTGTGTTTCTAGCCTGTGATTTCTCAGTAGATCCTACATTTTCAATTTGGGTAGATGAATTAGAAATAGAAACAAGGGAATGTAAAGAAGTACATATAACTTCTTCCTTTTCTACTCTAGGTTCTTTCTGCTTTCTTCTTTTTTGTAGTCACTCATTAGTTAATTAGATAACACATAAAATTATTTTTTCAATATTATCCTCTTCCTCCTTGGACCAGTCTATAACAGGATCACTTTTCTCAACTGGTTTTTTGTAGCTAGGCTCAATCAAATTTTATCCATCATTAGTTACTCCATCTACATTAATCTGAAGTCTCATTGATTGAATCTGGGATACACACAGTTTGCTATGTGCTCTTTCCTCTACTTGTGATTCATCACAACAGTCCTCCCAAAATCCTTCCAGGTGGGGTACATGAAACATGTGTGATCTAAGTCCTAGACTACCACTGGCATAGTTCTTGTTATCAAACCCCACTCTTTCAGTATAGTACTTGAAGTCAAAATGACGGATGTCTCTTCCAATACTGACAACATCCACCATAGTTTTACATGAAAATTTACCTAGTGTTATAGGAAAAGCCTTATCCCACTCCTCTTTAGGAAGAAATCTTTTCAAAACTATAGCAAGTTGTCGGCAAATCTCAGCTAGTATAAAACAGTCAAATGCATACCTAGGTAACCTTAATGGTGGATCTTCAAAACCCTCAAACCTGACATAGGTAAATTTGATGAACTACAACTAATTTGAATACATTATATAACTTGAAGATTTTTGATTTAAGATCACCGAGTTACTGATTAGATATGTAAGATGATTAAATCAGTAATATGTTGTCATTGATGTCAACTAGTTTTGAGAATACTTATCTTTTAAGTTACTATACCCAAAAATCTGTAGGAAGAAGAAGAAAAGAGATGAAGAATAGATATATCTACATGAGGAAGATGGATATGATAGATAATGATAAGGAATACATTGGGTAACTTATGGATGAGTCTATGACCTTATGTTATTGACTTGATTATGTTGCATTCATCTATGATGAAGGATAAGAGAAAAATGCACAAGGTAGTGTTGTCGGTTAAAGAACCATTTCAGTATACATCGATGCAATGTAGTGTATACCGATCATAGTATAAACCAAGCTTGTGTTCACCGACACATTTCTTTGTTAACCAAGCAGAAGAAAAGAACTAAATGATTAGTTTAGTTGATGGAAGTTGATGAGCTATAAAGTACCTCAAAATCAAAGATGAAGATAATGTTTGTTACGAAGATCGATGGCTAACATAATTCGAAGAAGATCTAATGGATTGAAACAAAATGTGTTACTGACACATCAGTCGAGGAATGTTTAAGCGACAAAATTAACAAAGGAGATTAAGTAGCAAAATCTAATGGATGGAATTAAAATGGTTTACTCATCTATTTAAGAGACTAGGATTTCATGATGAAATCATGCCAGAAGGAGACTGCAAAGATATCACGTGAACAAGCTTCATGCATACTTGATCAGATTGGTTAAGGAGAACTGAACTGCAAAGATTGCTAAGCATTAGAAAGCTATTACTGAGCAACAGTAAGTTATTGAATATTGATTGAAATAGAATTGATATATTGATCAGAGGATTTGAATGAGCTTAACATAGATCTAACAATCTACAATTGAAGTTGTGTTGTGATCAAATCAACTGCTGTTACATTTTAACCATTGTAAACAAAGAAATCTCTTAATAGAGTGGACTAGAAAGTCTTGTAATGTCATTCATAGAGTGTACATTTGTTATCTTGTCAACCCCATAGTGAATGCTGGTTGGATGATAACAGTTGGTCTAAAATCCTCTAAAAAGGTCACACCTCACAGTGTGTTTGTAACCTTTAACAGGGTTGGGTCTTCACCGACCTCACTTCAAAAGAGTGAACAATTTTTGTGTTGTCGGTCCCAGGTGGTTTTTCCCTTCATAGGGTTTCCATGTTAAATCTCTTGTGTTATGTGTTGATTGTGATGATTGTTTGTTGTCATACTTTACATGTTGCATGTTGGATTTGATTGGTAATCATTATATGTTATTTACTGGTAATTAGTAAAAGCACAGACATAATACTATTTTAGTTTACAGAGTTGCAGAAGTTTTAGTAAATTGTTTTTGGATATACATTTTGTGATTGGGACTGTGGATAACTGATTCACCTCCCTCTCATTTATTCTAACAATTGGTATCAGAGCATTAGTTTCTTAGAATAGAGTTTTAAGGAATTCAACACAAAAATCTCAAAATATATAAGAGGGAAGTGCCAAAGCTAAACAAGGATAACTTCATAGTATGGCAAAGCCGAATGAAGCTGCATGTATCTAGAATTGGAAATTATTCCCTTACACTAATGGAGAATGGCTACATTGCACTGCCCACTGGTCCCTTGAACCTTGATCAACTAAGAGACATGCATGAACATAATGTTACTATGATGGAGATTGCTGCTGCCTATACCAATGCCGAATTTGAAGATATTAAAAATTGCACTACTACTAAAGATATGTGGGATAAAATTGCTCAAGTTTATAGTGGTGATGTGAATGTCAAAAGAGCCAGAGCTAAAAGCTTAAGGGGAAGATTCGATGATATGAAGATGAAGGAAGGAGAAAATATTGTGTAGTACATAAATAGACTAAAAGAGGTAGTACATGTTATTAGAGCATCTGATGGTGTTATTGATGAAGAGACAGTGGTAAGAAAAGTTCTCAGAACCTTATTGCCAGTTTATGCAATTAGAATATCTGTAATTCATGAAACAAGGTTTGTATCTAGTAACAACCTTACTCTTGATAATCTGATTGGTAAGCTTACAACCTTTGTACTGAATAACTTTGATAATAGTGTTGTACCATCTATTGAATCTACTTTTATTTCTTCTCTAAAGATTGGTAAGTCTAGTAGCATAAATAAGAATGATGATAGTGATAGCAATACTGATGATGAGCTTGATGAACTTGAAACTCTTATGGCTAGAAGGTTACCTAAAGGTAAAGGTAGATATAGAGGTAAATTACCTTTAGCATACTTTAACTGTAAAGAGGTTGGTCATATTGTTGCTAGATGTCCACATAGGAAAGATGATGATAGAAATAAAGATCGATCTAGTTAAGGAAGCTATGGGAGAAGAGGCAACAAAAGTTACCAACACTATAACATAGACAACCAAGACAATAATGATAAAGGCAAGAAGGTGTGCTACATTACAGAATAAGATGTCATCGATAGCGATAGTGATGAAGATGTGGAGGTAGTATTTGTTGCAATGAAGGATGACTTAGAGGAAGATGAAAGGTATGTAGAGACAACACTTATCTCTAAGGTTAATAAGAATGATACATGGATCATTGATAGTGGTTGTACACATCACATGATTGGTGATGAAGAAAAAATTGATCATCTTGAAGAACACAATGGAGGATATGTTAGAATGGGAAATGATGCACCTTGTATGGTTAGAGGAAAAGGATCCCTAATGATAAATGATAAAATTAGATGTGACAATGCTTATTGGGTAAAAGGTCTAAACTATAATTTGCTAAGTGTGGCACAGCTGAACAATTTAGGCCACTGAGTTTCTTTTGAGAGAAAGAAAGTGAAGATATATGATGATGGAGGAAGACTTCTTGGAACTGGAACACAATCGAGAGGTAATTTGTTTTATCTTGACAATGATTAGTCTTCTTGTTTAATGACGAAAGATGAAGATGCATGGTTGTGGCATAAGAGGTTATGTCATGTGAATTTTGATAACATGATTAAGATTAGTAAAAAGAAAAAGGTTAGAGGTCTTCCTAACTTATCTAAGCCTGATCATGTTATGTGTCATGAATGTCAGAAAGGTAAAATGACAAAATCTAGTTTCAAAAAAGAAATTACTTGATTTAGTGCATACCAACCTATGTGGTCCTATGAGAGCTCAAAGTTACTATGGAGACATATATTCTATTCTTTTTGTTGGTGATTATAATAGATTAATGATAGTCATGTTCTTGAAGGAAAAATTAGAGGCATTTAAGATGTTCAAGTGGTATAAAGAAAAAGTTGAGAAAGAGACTGGTAAAGAATTGTAATGCTTAAGATCTGACCGAGGTGGTGAATTTATTTCTGATGAATTTACTAACTTTTGTAATTAGCATGGTATTAAAAGATAGATCTCTACACTAAGGACACCACAACAAAATGGAATAGCTAAAAGAAGGAATAGGTCAATCATTGACTGTGCAAGGACACTGATGTTACAAAAGAATGTTACTCAGACATACTGGAGGGAAGCTGTCAGTGCAACTGTTTATGTTCTAAACCAAGTACAACTGAAGAAGGACACTAATAATACACCCTATGAGTTATGGTTTGGTCACAAACCCACTGTAAGTTATTTTAGGATTTTTGGAAGTAAATGCTTTATTTTGAAAGATGAAAGAAATGGGAAGTTTGACTCAAAAGGTGATGAAGGGATATTTTTGGGATATTCCACTAAAACTAAAGCATACAAGTGTCTTAACAAAGTAACTAATAAAATGATTGAAAGTACTAATATTTGAGTTGACGAGTTTGATGATAAGAATGTAGAGGAAAACACAAAGGAACTAGAAGACTATGGTAGATTCAGTTACATTGAACAACCAGAGTACCTACTAATGCAGCAGATAGTGACAACCGGTCCACAGGAAAATAATACTGAGGAATAGGAAAAAGAAACCAATGAGCAAGAAGCACCCACCTAGCAAGAAAATGAACTAGCATAGGGTGAACAAGAAAGAAGAGATTAGATACTGGCAAGATTTGTTAGAAGACATCATCCTGAGACACAAATCATTGGAGACAAACAAGCTGGCATGTAAACAAGAAGTAAAGCAAGACAAGGTACATGTCTAGTTTGTGAATATGAACCGAAGAATGTAAAAGTTGCATTAGAAAATGATGAATGGGTTAATGCAATGAAAGAGGAAATAGAATAGATAGAGAAGAACAAAACTTGGAGTTTAGTACCTAGTCCTAAGGACAAGAATGTTATCGGTACTAAGTGGATATTTGAAAACAAGCTTAATGAGAATGGAGAGGTAACAAGGAACAAAGCTAGGTTAGTATGCAAGGGATATGCATAGGAGGAAGGAATAGATTATGGTGAAACATTTGCACATGTTGCTAGATTAGAAGGAGTCATAATGTTACTTGCATATGCTGCACACAAAAAGTTAAAAGTTTACCAAATGGATGTTAAATCTACTTTTCTGAATGAGATACTTGAAGAAGAAGTCTACATAGAACAACCTGAAGGGTTCATTGATCTAGAAAACAAAGATATGGTATGTAGATTACTTAAAGATTTATATGGTTTGAAGCAAGCATCGAGAGCCTGGTATGAGAGGCTGCATAACTATTTGCTAAGTATTGGATTTGTTAGAAAAGGTGAGAACAATAATCTGTACATGAAAGGAAATTCTGATGATAATATCTTGATTGTTGAGATATTTGTGGATGACATAATATTTGGAGGACAAGATCGAATCTGTAAGTCATTTTCTGATTAAATGAAAAGTGAATTTGAAATGTATATGTTTGGAGAGATTAAGTTCTTTCTAGGCTTACAAATGGTTCAATAGAATGATGGTATATTCATCACACAATCTAAATATATAAAGGAAGTATTGAAGACATTTGACATAGACAATGCTAAACCTATGGGAACACCGATGGCTACTAGATGTAAACTGACTAAAGAAGATGGAACTACTGAGGTAAACTAGACACTGAACTGATCCATGATTGGTAAGTTAGTGTATGTAGTTCACAGTAGACCTGATATAGCACATGTTGTTGGAATAGTTGCTATATTTTTTGCAAACCCTAGAAAGTCACACATGGTTGCTACAAAGAGAATCTTAAGATACCTAAAGAAAACTGAAGATTATGGACTGTGGTATCCTAAGAAAGGCAAGTTTGAACTGAAGGTATACACCGATGCTGAATGGGCTGGAAATATGGATGATATAAAGAGTACCACTAGAGGAGCATTCTTCTTTGGTGAAAAACTTGTTACATGGAAAAGTAAGAAACAGGCTTGCATTTCTCAGTCTACAGCTGAAGTAGAGTATGTTGTTGCTGCTACTAACTATTCAAATATTTCATATATCAAACAAGTGTTAGAAGGTATGAATGAGGTAATCACTGACCCGGTGATTATATATTGTGATAACACTATTGCTATTAATATTTCAAAGAATTTGGTGATACATTCTAAAACAAAGCATATATCAATTAAGTATCACTACTTAAGGGAACAAGTATAGGAGAAGCAAGTGAAGCTATAATTTGTTACATTAAAAGAACAACTTGATGACATATTTACAAAGCCTCTACCAAAGGATACATATGAATACTTGAGGACTAGACTTGGGGTCCGTCCCCTATTTATCGGTCACTAAGGTGATCTGGAGGTTGCATCAGCCTAATCTTATCAGAAGATCATACATGTTGATGCAGAAGAGTTCACACTTTGGACTTTTGTCTAAGGTTGTGAAAGGTTGAAGTACTGGAATAGATTTGCATAACAGTTTACTGAGATACAAAGAATGCACCAAACAACAAAGAGTTACATGGCTACTACAGAGGTGTATGATTGTATTATTCTTTGGCATTGTTGTCAAAGGGAGAGAGATCAATATGAAGAATATGATGCCAAAGACAAAGGGAGAGAGATATAGAAAAGAGAGTTGAAAAGATCATATCTGCAGAACTTAGTTTGCACTTGCAAATTCTTTTATGTAACATAGTGATTAAACATATTAAGCTAGGGAGAGCTTGTACCGTTACAACATTTGTTGACAGAGTTGTAGAATACATGTTTGGTATGTGTATGGCATATTTCATATTGCTTGTGTTTCCATCAATGCCAAAAGGAGAGATTAATGAACTACAATTGATTTGAATACATTGTATAACTTGAAGATCTATGATTTAAGATCATCGAGTTGCTGATTAGATATGTAAGATGATTAAATCAGTAATATGTTGTCATTGATGTCAACTAGTTTTGACAATACTTATCTTGTAAGTTACTATACCCAAACATCTGTAGGAAGAAGAAGAAAAGAGATGAAGAATAGATATATCTACATGAGGAAGATGGATATGACAGATAAGGATAAGGAATACATTGGGCAACTTATGGATGAGTCTATGACCTTATGTTATTGACTTGATTATGTTGCATTCATCTATGATGAATGGTAAGAGAAAAATGCACAAGGCAGTGCTGTTAGTTAACGAACCATTTTAGTATACACTGACACAGTGTAGTGTATACCGATCACAATATAAACTAAGCATGTGTTCACCGACACATTTCTTTGTTAACCAAGTAGAAGAAAAGAACTAAATGATTAGTTTAGCTGATGGAAGTTGATGAGCTGTAAAGTACCTCAAAATTAGAGATGAAGATAATGTTTGTTATGAAGATTAAGCACTAACATAATTCAAAGAAGATCTAATGGATTGAAACAAAATGTGTTACTGACACATCAACCAAAGAAGGTTTAAGCGGCAAAATCAACAAAGGAGATTAAGTGGCAAAATCTGATGGATGGAATTAAAATAGTTTACTTGTCTATTTAAGAGACTAGGATTTCATGATGAAATCATGCCGAAAGGAGACTACAGAGATATAAGGAGACTATAGAGATATCACGTGAACAAGCTTCATGCATGCCTGATCAGACTAGTTAAGGAGAACCGAACTCTAGAGATTATCGAGCGTCAGAGAGCTCTTACCGAGCGACAATAAGCTACTGAATATTGATTGAAATAGAATTGATATATTGATCAGAGGATTTGAATGAGCTTAACATAGATATGATAATCTACAATTGAAGTTGTATTGTGATCAAATCAACTACTGTTACATTTTAACCATTGTAAATAGTGAAATCTCTTAATAGAGTGGACTAGAAAGTCTTGTAATGTCATTCATAGTGTACATTTGTTATCCTGTCAACCCCATAGTGAATGCTGGTTGGATGATAATGCTTGGTCTAAAATCCTCTAACAAGGTCACACCTCACAGTGTGTTTGTAACCTTTAACAGGGTTGGGTCTTCATCAAACTCACTTCAGAAGAGTGAACAATTTTTGGGTTGCCGGTCCCAGGTGGTTTTTCCCTTCACAGGGTTTCCACATTAAATCTCATGTTATGTGTTGATTGTGATGATTGTTTGTTGTCATAATTTACATGTTGCATATTGGATTTGATTGGTAATCATTATATGTTATTAACTGGTAATCGGTAAAAGCACATATAGAATACTATTTTAGTTTACCAAGATGCAGAAGTTTTAGTAAATTGTTTTTGGATATACATTTTGTGATTGGGTTTGTGGATAACTAATTCACCCCCCTCTCAGTTATTCTAACAAAATCTAGTAAATTGAATATAATAGCTCCCATACTTAGTTACCAATTCTTGGGCTTTCAAACTAATCCTCTTATCAATAACACCAACCAGTTCAAAACACATTTTACCCATGAATGTGTCATGCACCCTCCTATAATTTTCAACAACCTTATCCTTCCATAGAACTACATAATATTCATATACACACATATCTGTAACCCAAGGTTCATGTGGCAATCCGTTCCTTCTAGGATGATTTGAACATAGAAATACATCCAATCAAAAAAAAGATAGGCAACTTGAGACCCTCTTACTCTATGCAGCATCACCATCAGGTCACTAATGTAAGGGCGAACATGGGTTCTGTTACATTTTTTGGGCAAACACAAACCCCCTCTTTGTGGGTTTAGCAACCAACTCTTGGCTATGGAGGTATGATTTTCATCTTTATTTTTATTAAACTTTACAATGGATTGCGTGGGATAAAAAATAGAGAATGCCTTTTTTGGGATTTGCAGTGCTTGTGTCACCATTTCCCTATTAACTGGCATGAGGACGCTACCATCCTTCTTTTTTATTGACTCAGTTCATGCATCATAATTTTGTATGTATTCAAGAATTAGTTCTGGACACACAATAGTGGGAGGAAAAGTCACTGCAGAACACAAACCACTATGTAGAATTTCTAGTGCTGGGGTACCCTCTAAAGAATTCAAAAGATGGGAAGGCAAGTCCTTGATATTATAGTCTTCTAGGTCAGTGTCTGATACTACGGGGCCATCACATACTAAACTTGTAGTATTCCCAAACATATGAAAAATTGACCTCATGACTTTAGAAATTTAATCCTTTATTCACCTTGTAGACTACTAAATTTTTGAAAATATCACAGGAGTAATAGCCAAACTCACCTTATTTCTACAGAAGATTTTGATCACAAAAGCTCCCAACTTTTACCTCTGCGCACCAGTTTCTTACAATACTTAGGCATTTGAATAAAAAGATACAACTTAAATAGAACTGCGGGAGCACATGAATTTATTGCAAATCTTTCACGAAGAATGCCACGTGGATTTGATTTGACATTTTGTACATGCAATCCATAATTACCATTAAAAAAATCCTAAGGTCATTAAGAATAATGATTATTCCATATTTCTAGGGTGTACTTAACAAATTCTCACCATAATTAGCATTAAATGCCATCTCTCTTGCAGGCCCCGCTGCTTAGTTGTCAGTAGGTCTTCCTTTCTTTTATTATCCTCTTGGATTCACCCCAAATAGGAAAGAACAAGGTTCTTATGTGTTCAATGATGTTCAAATACATTCATGCATGTTCAAAGTTGGTGAACTAGATTAGCTCAACTGATAGTTTTGAATGCCTGGGTATATCACAAGTCAATATCTAATGGGTTACAATCTCATTATTCTCAGTGGAAGGTGGATTTCTTTACTTACTTTTCAGTCTGTCATGCCTTCTCAAAAGATGAAAATTATGTAAACATCCTTGAACGGGTGTGAACACTATTCAAGGCTGTTCAAAGGTGTTCAAGAGTGTTCAAGAAAAACAAAGCTTGTAAAATTCCATGTGACTCAAGACAAAAATAAGATTTCAAAAATGATGACCAGGTTTGATGCATATTGAGTGAAGGAAAAAAATGATCAGAAGACAAGGTTTTTAACATGAAGCCATAATCAAAGAATTAAAGGATCAGACTCAAATTGGGACAAACATCAGCTCCGACTGGGGACTTCTTTTTGACAAAAAGGCAGAGAACTCAAAACTCTGGTTAAGCAAAAATGAAAGGAAAAGACAACCAAACTACACAAAAACTTGAAAGGGAAACTAACCTAATATGTACAAGACAAAACTCCGAAAGGAGGGACTTACAACCTTACCAACTTTAAATCTTGCCCATTATAGGAATATGGCAAGATGATCCATTAGGATAAGCTAACTTGAAAGCATTGGATCCTAATTCTTCGACAATGAGAAAAGGTCCTTTCCACCATGATTCAAACTTACTACGGGCCCCCTTTGGTTCCTTCCTTTTTTCCCACAACAGTACTTCATCTCCTTTCATAAACTTCCTAGGCCGAGCCTTCCTATCAAAGATATTTTTGATTTTGAGCTGATATTCTATGGTTCTATCTACCAGAGCTTCCCTTTCAACTTCAAGCTTCTATGAATACATGATTCTTTTTTCTAGGGAATCTTTGAAAGCTTGATCTTCAATAGTAGATTGAAGTTTAATGGCTGATAATTCCAAAGGAAGAGATACCTACGCCCCTACACCATATACCAACTCAAACGGTGCCATGCTAATCACTCTTTTGGGTGTTATCCTATCTTCCTAGAGAGATTCAAAGATCTTTTTGTGCCAATTCTTACCATTATCATCCACTAGCTTTTTCATAATGGCCACCAGATTCTTATTACTTGATTCCGCCTGTCCATTCCCTTGAGGAAAATAATCGGATGAATGAGATAGGGAAATACTATGGTCGTAGTAGAAAAGGGTGAACTCCTGAGATGAAAAATTAGTGGCATTATCTATCACATTCTTCTAAGGCACTCCAAAATGCACCAAAATATTATTTTTCAAAAACTCACACACCACCTGGGAATTGGATTTCTTGGTCGGAATGGCCTCCACCCACTTAGTGAAATAGTTAGTTGCTGTCAAGATATAAACATCACCAATGCTGGAAAGAGGATTGACAGGGCCTATAAAATCTAGTCCCATTGCTTAAAAGGTTCATCCACTATAATAGGTTTCAACGGTAATGGAACTAGCTGAGGTTTTCTAGTAAACAACTAGAACTTTTCACACCTTTTGACAAATGCATAAGCATCTTTAAACATGCCTGACCAGTAGAAACAATTATGAAGAATCTTGAAAGTAGTAACAGAAGAAGAAAAGTGACCCCCATAGGCTTCTTCATGAAAGGCTTTTAAAAGTTGCATCTGCTGCTCCTTATCAACACACCTGAGGAAAGTCCCATCCACCCCTCTTTTGAACAAGGATCCCTGCCATATTACATATTTATCTTCTTGAAGCCTAAGGTTGCATCTTTCTTTTGGTGTTAATCAGGAAGGGCATTCTCCATAGGTCAAATAATAAGCTATATCACAGAACCAAGGATCTATCAAGCTTACGAATAAGGCATGCGGTACTCCATTTCCCAACTCCTCTTCTTGCTTCAAACTCTCAGCTATAAATTTACATAATCCTCTCCCCCTGACCAGCTTAGTTGGTTTTATTATCAGATCATATTCTTGTATCTTAGTCACCCAAGCTGCTCTCTTATTCATTGCTATTTCTTGCCATGTGAGTAGACTTTTCACGGCAGAATCAAGAACAAAAACCATCGAATGTGAATGGAGAATATAAAACCTGAACTGCTTTACAACTTTGACAACCACGAAGGCTTGTTTTCAATAATTGAGTACTTGAGTTCATGCTTTTTGAGGGGATTACTCATGAAAGAAATTGGTGCTTCATTTTTTGTCTCATTCTTTTGAGTAAGCATTGTAGATAAGGAATGATCAGAAGCATAGCAATAAATAGTAAATTCTTTTTTATAATCAAGGTGAACTAAAGAAGGAGCATTTGCTACAAGGTCTTTGACTTCATTAAAAGATTTTCTACCAGCCTCAGTCCATTTGAAAGGTTGTTTTTCACTCATCATCCCCACAATGTGTCTAGTCAACTTAGAAAATCTGGCACAAAAGCTTGCAGAAAGTTAATCTGCCCAAAGAATGACTTTACACCAGTTCTAGTTGATGGAAGACTTAGCTGCTAAATGGCTTTAAATCTTTCAGGATCTATTCTTATTCCTTCCTTAGAAACTATATGGCCTAATAATTTACCCTCTGTTACACAAAAGATATATTTCTTAGGATTGAGGGAAATACCATGATCTCGACACCTTTGGAGGACTAATTGAAGATCTCTGAGATGATGCTTTTACCTTTAGGAATAGACTGTCAAATCATCAAGGTATATGACAATAATTTTATTCTTCATATTAGCAAAGGATGAGTCCATAGCTCTTTGGAAGGTTGCCCCAACATTTATCAGACCAAAGGGCATTCTATTATATGCAAATGTTCCTCAAGGCATGGTAAAAGCAGTTTTATGCTTATCATTGTTTGCCACACTTACCTGGTTATTCCTTGAGAATCCATCAAGCATTGACATAATCTCATATTTGGCCATAGTTTGCCACACATGTTCCATCTTTGGTAGGGCGTAGTTGTCTTTCAGGCTTTCTTGGTTCAAGTTGTGAAATTCCATGTAGATCCTTATTTCACCATTCTTCTTTCTTACCAAGACAATATTCGCAATCCAGGTAGAGTGGTGGATCGGGTATATAATCATTTCTTTCAACATTTTGTCTACCTCTCGTAGTATAGCCTTTAACACTTTGGGATTATAACTACACAACTTTTGTCTAAAAGGCTTACATTTTGGTTTAAGGGGTATGTTGTGACTAAAAATTCCACCTCTGAAATCCTTCAGGTCATCATAATTCCAAGCAAAAACATTTGAATAAGATGTCAGCAATGATTGAAGTCTTTCTTTTTCTTGCGAAGAAAGAGTCTTTCCTACATATATCCATTTAGGATGTGTTTCATCTTTGATGTTGATCTTATCATACTCTTTAAGTGTTTCAGGGTGAGGATTTCCTTTTCCTGAGATAAAACTATCATCCCTTCTAGAAAATAAATTTTCAATTACAACCAAGCCTTTTGGAATTTTATTACCTTTCAACTATACTATTTCATCTGATGGCTGGTCTTTCGAAACAAGTTCTTCACATGCCTCACTTGACCCTTCAAAATAAGTGAATGCAAAAATCTCCACACAAGCCATAAAGTCTTTAATACTAGAATCATTTTCAAATACTTGCAAATGATCAACATTGTCAGGAACTGCTGGCCTGTAAATCATTTCTATCTTATAAGCATCCATTTTGAAATCAGGATGATGAAGCAATAGAGATGCTGAAATGGCTAAAGATTCTACCCTTGAATTTAAACTTCTCGGAATAGCTTCCATGGAGAAAGTGTCAAAGGCTTCAATCTCCTTCTAGATCAAATCTCTATAATGTTTCAGTCGTTCATTTTTCACTGTGAACTGACCCTTTACTTTCTTAACGACCAATTCAACATCCCCTCTTGTAATGAGGGTTGTAATTCCATGAGCTCTCACTTCTTGTAAGCCTAACAACAAAGCTTCATATTCGACAGTATTGTTAGTGTTCTTAAAATCCAACTTAAAGGAAAAAGGAAAACATTCTCCATTAGGACCTTTAAGAACTACCCTAGCTCCTGATCCAATGTTTGCACAGCTATTGTCAAACTCCATTGACCAAATTTGAGCAGCCTCATCCTGATCTTTTGAAATAGGATAAACTTCATTAGCCATGATTAGGTAGTTTCCAAATTCACACTCCTGAAATAAAATTTGAGCTTTTGGGTTATCGAAAGGAAAAACCATGTACTTATTCTTTGCTTCCAATTCCAACTTAACCTTTTTCTTACCCACAGGAATCACTGCTTTAGACTAGTCCATCTTAATCTCTCCTCCCATGTCTTTGCAAAAAGTCCTGCTCAAAAGCATCCCATAGCTTGTTGGAATATCAGCTACAAGAATTGTTAATTTTAACCTCTTATCTGGATGGGCAACTAGGATAGCTTGGGCATCTTTCACTTGACCTATTAAAGGCACTTGTTTGCCATCCATTAAATAACATCTCCCAAAAGTCTTTGTCAAGGTCAGGCCAAGGGCTTTAGCAACCGAGGATGACATGATGTTATCAGATGCTCCAAAGTCTATGATACAATTGCTAAATTTAAGACCATTAAGGAGCAGGGAAATATAGAAAGGCTCAAGTTTTCTGGTTTCATGAATGTCACAATCGGCTTCTGAAGTGGAGGTATTAGATGAATTAATCTGATTAATCATTGTAGGGGGAACCACTAAAGGAGGTTGGACTAAAGAATCAGATTGATTGGTTGTACACTGGTCAGCATGAGAGAAATCAGGGGTTTCACCCTTAACGTATTTAACCAACTTGTCAAGTTCTTTTGGGTTTAATCTTAATTAAATATTCGGCGGGCAAAATTTGGATAGTAGAAAATTGACAAAACTCAACTATGTCAAATGAGGGGACTCGTGCATCTTTTTGCAATATTTTAAATTTAGAAGGCTTTAGACTTGAAAAGGGTCGATTACTTACAGGTTCTTTACTTTTGCTAGTAGCCTTGTCATGCCCATAATTTTATGCACAAAATTACACCAACTTTTTTTTGAAAGGTAATAAGTTTAAGTTTATCGGTTGTCTAATGTTTGTACGGTTAAAACTGAGGGGGAGTTGGTTGATCTACGGTTGAGGGGTAGTGTGACGAGGGGTCATTGACATCACTCACCCCTAAGTGTATGAGTGTCTCACCTAAAACCCCGAGTTGACTAAAAAGTTTAAGTTTCATTCCAGTTGAAAATTCACGTATTAATTGGGTTAATAATCTTATTACGTTCTAGTCGCCACTCCAAATTAAATTTTAGCCCTACTATTAGCTCTTAATTTTAAGTCAAATGATTACATTATAAATATGTTAATATATAATGATATGTTCCCACTATAAAAAAAACCCAAATTAACCTATAGTATTGAATTCATTTAATAAAAATAAATAAAAATTAAATTACAATTTCCATTTATTAGAAGCGTACTAACATTCCCCTTAATTAATTAAATGACAACTAAATTTTTCAATTAATAATTATATTAATTATTAGCATTTAATAATTAATAAAATCATTAATTAACATAAAAATGAATTATTAAATAATATATTAATTAATAATATCTATTAATTAATATAATTATTTGATAACAAATAAATAAAACAATTATTTGATTACAAAATTAATAATTTAATTAATATATTTATTAAGTCTCAAGCTAAATAAATTAATCATTTAAATAATAACAAATAAATTAATTAACAAATAAATTCATTAATAAATAATATTATTAATAATAAAAATTATTAACAAATAAAATATATAAAAATAAATAAATAAAATTATAATTCAGATTTTTAATAACGAAATTGTTAAATAAAATAAAAAATACAATAAAAAAATCCATTGCAAAGGCTAGGCACATGCCTATGTTAAAGTCCCTATGGGACTTGGGAAAGGGGTCCCCCCCCCCACGCTGTCATGCATAGGGGGTACCCTGCCATGGCAGGTACTCCTGCGCATGGCAGCGCTTGGGAGTGGGGCAGGTCCCAAGGGAGGTG
This sequence comes from Chamaecyparis obtusa, assembly GCA_027943335.1. Classification (NCBI taxonomy): domain Eukaryota; kingdom Viridiplantae; phylum Streptophyta; class Pinopsida; order Cupressales; family Cupressaceae; genus Chamaecyparis; species Chamaecyparis obtusa. The sequence goes on along the minus strand of BSBK01009620.1, from coordinate 222,015 downwards.
GGGCCCACTAGTCCCCCCCCCCTTCAAAATTTGGTTTAAAATTTATTTTTTAAAGTTTTTATTAAAACATTAAAGTCTTTCAACATGGGTTCAATTTTTTTGCATAGGGCTTTGTTTATTATATGCAATTTTTTAAAATATATTTAAATACACTATTTTATTTTAGAAAGGTCTTCAAGTAGTCCTCTTGGGGCTTCTTGGGTGGTGACCTAGATGGGTCCCACCCAAATAGGCTTATTTGTGAGAGACTTTTTGACTAGCATATTAATATATATATTTTTAGAAAGTTAGATTTACATGTGGGATTGGAATATCATATTTTATTGACTGTGGCATGAAAATGTATGGGAATTTTTTTCCCATACATTTTCCAAAGACCTGTAGGTGTCTTTTTGCCTTAGTTTTGTTTGTCTCTTTTTGCCTTAGTTTTGTTTTTTTGACTTGTTAGGCATTTGGTCATTTTCTTTCTTCTCTATTAAGTTTCTTTTTTTCTTCCTAGTAAATTTAGTTTGCAATGCACTGAATAAACATGATGTCTACATGCTCTAACCCAATTTTCACAATGTAATAACTTAAATGATCCATGTCTTAAATTATTTATTTTCCTCATCTCAATTCTAATGTTTTTCAACAAGCTACTTTTAACAATCATAACAAGCAAACTTACATTGAGAGTTAGAGAGAGAGAGTATTTTTTTTTAATAAACAATTCCTTTCTTTGCTCTAAAATTTCTATACAAAGGATACTTTTACAAGGTCTATATTGATACTACATTAACTTTTCCTTCTTATAATTTTTCAACATGTATTCATAGAAATTTTTCAATGAGTAAGTAAACAATGCCTTCTCAAACACTATTCCAACAATCAGTTTATCAATGAAAAATACATAGTCTATCCTTTATTCACTATAACATAAATGCATTGAATTCTTCCTTGGTCAACACAATATATTCTCATATAACTATAAATCTATCAAAGGAAAGTTATACATTTATTCAACTTGATACAACATCACTATGACACAAAAAAGAATACATTACAAAACTTAATGCTTTGGAGTGTTAACTCCATTACTAGAATACATTGAGCCCAAGGGATCCTTAAGATTCCCATGCAATAACATTAAACATAAAACAAGATAGGATCCAAATCAAACTTTGAATACATCCTCATCTTCTCCAAGAAAACAACTTCACTCAATAAATCTTCAATGGCTCCCAATCCTGCAAAAAAACAAACATAGGCCATGGAGTGCTCACCTCCCAACCTAGGCTTCTAAGAAGCCACCCTTGAGCTTGGGGAACCATCACATAGACGAGGTTTCACACACAAACAAACCACAATCACAGTAACAAAAAAACTACATTTATACTCCCATCCAAGGCTAAAACAAGAGTCTCCAAATGACTCATAAATTGGGGTGAAGGTGGAACCAACTCAAGGGGAGAAAACACATTTCAAGGAAACAAAAGACAAGCCTTCTCTTGGCTTTTTCAACACACAAGATGCCACAAAATCCCACACAATAAAACTCCTTATGACCCCCATGGATTCAAGCCATACAAACCCTTATGAACCCCAAAAGAAATGGCTACATGGAGCCCATACATCCATGTTTCTTCCTTCTCCATTACAAGGAGAGACTTTACACCCATGGTTGTCCCAAAATTTTGTTCACCCCCAAGGCTACTCTTCCCTCCCAAGGGTGAGTGTGGCCTTGAGAAAACTCCCATAATACAATGCAAATCAAGAAACTCAAGAACTCCATAAAAACTTCTCTTTCACAACACAAAGGAAATAACACTACAAAAAACTTAATATCCACATAACATCCACTATCACAAAATAACAAGATCTCAAACACAAACATGACAAGAACACAATAACTAAATTTTTGCATACAAGAATAACATACATGAGAACTCTTTCTCTCAACATGGAAACAAAAACAAGAAAATGAAGAATACCACCAACCTTGATCCAAGCTTATGGAAGAAAGTTGATGAAGAGCTTTTCCACTTTCCAAAGTCCTCTCCAAAATAGCTAAGTTTCCAAATCTAGAGAGTGGGTGTCAAACTCTTCCAAAAGAAGAGTCCCCTCTAAAAAGGCCTCCACACACTCTCCTAGGGATAGGATCTCACTCTAATTGGATGACCTTCCCAAGCTTCTTACATGGTTTCCAAATATGAATTCCTAAAAAGGTAGTCCCAAAAGGTGGACCAAAGACTTGAATCATTATTGGATGAAACTCTACCCAAGACCTTGCTTCAAAAGTGGATTTTCGGCCATTTTGAAAATCCAACTTTTGGAGGGGTCTTTTGGTCAATATGGGGTTGTCCTAGGAAGAAAAGTGCCCCTTACCCATAGGTATATCAAGTGGGCTTACTAAAAATGGCCCTAACACTTCCCTAGACACCTTTTAAGCCCCCCAAAAACCTATGTAAAGCTCAAATTCGAAATTCATTGATAGAACAAAACCTCAAGCTCCCTAACCAAGTGATTTTCATGAGGATCTTAAAGGGTACCTTCCTAGGTTGGTGTTCAACCAATCCCCAAGTGGACCTTTCATAGCCACAAATACACACACAAGTGTCAAGTGACACAACTAAACATGACACATCACAAGCCATGTGGCATATCCACTTGGGAATTCTCACATAAATCACATTTACAAATAACATATAAATCAAATACATTCATGCACCGTACTTTTATGAATTAAATACAATACAATGAGGTTTTTGGCTTCTCACTAGAAGCAACCTTGGCTCAAATTGATTTACAGAAGTCTATGCTCTGGTTCCCCGAATACCATGGTCTAATTCCCTGCACACTAAGGTCCAACATAAGTAGTCCAAGGAAATACATAACATTAATGATCAAGATAATTTATCTAAAATATCATAATTCACATGGCATAATCATTCATCTATAACATACATACGACTCATCATAAAATATTTAATTCTTCACTAAATTAAGCTTGTAGCATAATCATTGCATTTATAATTCAATTGCAATTAAATGTCATCATGACACTTATAAACTTCTCCTAAGTTATTAAAATTTCGATTCATAATAGAAATCTCATCGTATCATAATCGAATCAAATCTTCATTTCCTGGTTACTTACGTAATCGTATAAAATCCATCACTTCATCCCAACATTCATAAATCAAAATAACCATAAATTAAAATTCATATTTATATCATAAAATAGTCATCAATAATTCATCACCTAAAATTTAACCCAAAATGAAATACACACCTCAACCTAATTGCTCATCTCAGTATTTCATCTAGATCAATCATCATAATGTCAGTCATAGTGTATCATAAAGTCAACATTGTGAGTAAAGAAAGCATCATAAAATTTAATGTATTCTCCTCTACTGTAATCAAATCTTTGTCTAAAATTTTAAAATCTACTAAGCTAATCAAAACATTAAGCCAATCACTAGGGCTGCCATAACAATAATGGAAAAGCCATGGCGGGTCTAGGGTGAGGCCTCACATCCTCCCCCACTAGGCATGAACTTCCTCTTGGAAGTTACACCACTTAGGGTTAAAGTTCCAGGGTTGACATCTAGCTTAGTCCATTGGATAAATTTTGAATCACAGATCTCATGCAATGAGGAATTCTAATGTTGATACATGTTAAGGCTATGTTTTGCCTTATTTATACAATTCTAACATTTAAAAGTATTAACATTTTATGATTGAACTACTCACCAAACATCACAATTTAATATTATTTTACATAGTTATCATAACTTCTTCTAGCAACAAGATCATGTAAGGTAATTCCATTCAACACACTAGTGTTGGGTCTAAGGTCACAAGGAAACACACTAAAACAAGGGACATCTTCCTTACAACATATCTCAAATGTATGCTAACATCACTCTAGATGTTGGTCCCTATGAATTTCAATATCTGGAGTATAGGTCCAATATAATGCTAAAGGTATCATTTATCACTCTACAAGTCCTTAGTTTGTACCAAATTTAGATTATATTTATTGATAATATCATAATATCTATGAAGAAAGATCATAAAGTAATCTTACAAGGACTATGCATATCACAATCCATAAAATACTCTTACCAAGGCTACTAGCATGGTCATGGATAGCGCTAATGACAAGGGTGAACCTAGTGAGATGGGAAAATTCTTTATAGTTTCTCCCTATTTATAAAATATGATGGATTCCTCCCAAAAAATATTCTCCCTCATACAACCTACCACAAAAGGACTTGCCAACAATTGCAACCATAAGAGCCTCTTCAAATAATCGTAAAATCCAAAATTGAAAAATTGAAAAGAGTGTTCCATCAAAGTGAGATTCAAAAAGTGGCCACATTGGTAAAAAATTTTCACAAAATAAGTAAAGAAAATTCCTTGAGGTAAATAAGGACATTTAAAATAAAGTTTGGCTAAGCAGCCCAACACATAAATTAATTTACTTTTACATTGTTGGCAATTCACAAAAAAAAATCAACTTATGAAACAAAGTAAAATAAAATAAAAATAAATTTAGTAGTCCATATTCTTCCACAATCATTACATGAACTATGTGGTCTTCAGAGATCACTAAGAGGGAGATGGGGAAATCACATCATACATTTATTATGACAATATTTAATATATACCAATTATGTCCTGACAAGGATAAAGAATTAAGGGTTTTTCCAAGGAAATATTTATTTGGAAAGAGAGGTAGACACATAAAAAATCAGGAGACAACTGCCTATTTACTAATAATAGTCTCACTTACTCTATAATTTCTTTTACTATGTCCAATCATATAGTCATGATATTCACATTACAACATCCTCCTCTCCTAGAGAGAAGTTCCCACTGCAATGTGGTTCACTTATGTCTCACTCTCAACTACATGAAGTACATCATCATAATTACACAACATTTAAATGGCCCACTCACTTAGGCCAATAAGGCATAAAACAAATCTATTACAACACCTATAAGGCTAATAATTTTATGAATATAGTAATGACCAGAGATACAACAATTCTATGAGAACCCTAACTAATATAATTAATTCATAGGAATATTTTAGCATCACAACCCTCAAGAAACTTCTCAAGTGGCTCTATTTGGTGAGATGGTAGTTGATGTCCACCACTACGCTCCTAGCTAATAGAACTAGTCACTCACTCAGGGTACTTCACATATAACTTCACTCATCACAAAAGGCATTCTGATAGTTAATTTATATTATTATACATATGTTCCATTATGTTTCCATACTACTCTCCATTTTACCACTTAATTCCTACTTTACACAAGATTCCCAAGCATATTACATTGACTCACGAGGAGGGTTGCCTACCAGTTTGTTCCCGGTGTAAAGACATATAGTATGTTATACTTTAAGATTCTGATGACTATCCATAAGGATTTAACGAACCACTTTCACAATCATGTCTTATGTTTGTTTAGGTCAAGCCCTCCATCTTATTGGACTCGATTAGGCGTGTCCATCCAAAGGTTTTATATTCTCATTCATCATCCATATAGCATGTCTTAGAAGAAAATTCTTCTTTATAGTAGGTGATTTACTTTTGAGCTAACTCTGTAATGCACAAGGGACTACCCAAAAGTACAATCCCTAAATTCTATATTATTCTATTATAAATGCATTAACAAGGTTCCAATTTACTTATGGACTAATAATTACAACAACATAGGATAGTCAGTCATTTATGCTAGATTAAATGTATATTATCTCTGTCGGCTCCATTTGAGTCTAAAAAATTGTCATTGTTTATCCAAAGTTTCATTTCAATTCATATTCTTTATTTAAAAAACACTAACAAGAAGGTCATTGATTCATAGCTGACATCTACTTCTGGGTAATTCATAATTACCTTAAAATATATAAGGACACAAAAAAATTTTAGGTTACCTTTCCACCTTGACCCTTTGATGCAGGAGCATCCTGGGTGTAAGAGCAATCTTGCATCACCCAAAAAAAATATTTCTATTTTTGTATTCAATAAGGGCTATCTTGTGCAGAGCTGCTATTTATGGAAACTTGCTATTTTTAGTAAGTTGGTCTTACGATCTCAGAATGTTTTAATTTTACATGTGGAGGTTCATTTTAGTCATATCAGCCTGTCAGCAAAGTTTCATGGCTAGATCAGGTCTAGTTTTGAGGATATTGAAGATTTTCGGTATTGGCAACAAGGTACAGAAACTTTGAACTCAATTTTGAAGGCTTTAAAGGCCCCGGATGAGGTCAAAAAATTGGGTGATGGGTGCTTGTGATGGTCAAGCCTATAAAGCACTTCGTGGCATTTCTGAAATGGGGTTATACTAGTCAATCGGGTCAACTGGTGATGACTTATGGTCTCCGGAAGTCGGGCCACTTGAAATGGCAGAAAATAATTTTCCTTCAAAATTTATGTTCGGGTTTCAAAAGTTATTTTGAGTCGACTTTGATGTAATAAATTGAAAAATAAAATAATTCTAAGTTTGGTCGGCCCTTAGGGATAAATTTCTGGAACCTTCTCGGGTGGTGAAAAATGCCTATATAAAGAAGGCCCATAGTGTTGTCTAGGGCAGTTCTGGGTAGTAGATCTGGGTATTGGATTTGAGGCTTTGTCCTACAGAATATTGTAAGGGAATGCCCATGTGGTTTTGCATATTATAATTCTGAAAGTTTGTAATTCCACATTTGTGGAGATAATAAGAAGCCAATTTTTTGTTCTTGCATATTGTTGTTGTTGTTTCTCTTTTTCTATTATGCATTTGTAGTATTAAGGGGAGCTCCCTTCATCAAGTGGTATCAGAGCAGGAGTTCTTGAGTGTATAAATAGATCATCAACTATGAGGTAGTTTGCACCAAGACCGTGGTTAGGGTTTCAGCACGCATCACAAAAATGCCTCCACAAAGGGAACGTGGTGGAAGAGTTTTTGTTGTAACACATGAGGTTAGAGCACTCCAGAGACAAGTACGAGCATTGCAAGAGGAGATTCATAGAGGAATGAATATTAATGTCAGAGATGAAAGCGAGGATGAAACCGAAGAAGAAGATCAAGAAGGAGAAGTCAAAGTTGTGAACCAGGAGGAAGAAAGACTTTTTGGAGCCATTTCCAAGATTAGAAAAAGACCTAAGATTGAGGTTCCTGCATTTTCAAAAAATCTTAACCTAGAAGAATTAATCGACTAGATCAATGAATGTGAAGAATATTTTAAGTATGAAGATATTGAGGATCCTGATAGGGTCAAATTCGCGAAGGCCAGACTGAAAGGTAATGCAAAGATCTGGTGGCAAGAGATTCAATTGGAGCGAAATAGAAGAGCGAAAGATAAAATCATAAGATGGGATCAGATGGTGGATAAATTGAAGTGGCAGTTCATCCTTGTTGATTATGAGCTTGACCTACTGAAGAAAATGCAAAGTTTGAAGCAAGCGGGATGATCTATTCAAGAGTATACAGAAGAGTTATATCGAATCCTCATCAAAACAGGCCGTGCAGAAGCTGATAAGGAGAAAGTTGCTTGTTACCTTAATGGGTTGAGGCCCAACATTCAGGAGGAGCTAAATTTGGTTCGAATGAACAGTATTGAAGAGGCATAATAGTTTTCCCTAAAAGTGGAGGAAAAGCTGAACAAGAAGTTTGAGAGCAGAAAAAATGGAAGAGGTCGTGCTAGACAATCTGGTGGACAGTCATATGCAGGCCAAACTGAAGATACAAAAAAGAAGGATGAGGCCAGTAGTAGTCAAAATCAAAGAGGAAACAATTCTAATCATTTCCAAGATTAGAACAATAGAGATCAAAGAGGAAGAGGAAGAGGAAAAGGTTCAAGAAGAGGAGGCTTCCATGCAACATGTTTTCACTGTGGAAAAGAAGGTCATAGGGTATTTGAATGTCCTCAATGCCAAGGAAGGATAGATAGGAGGAATGAAGGCCAGGCCAGAGTTGCACATGTAGATGAAGATGCTAGATCATCAAATTCTGAAGATGCTAAAATAAGAGAAATGTTGATTAACCGAAGAGTCCTACTGAGTGGTGAGAATGAACCTAAACAAAGGAGGAGCATGTTTCACACTAGATGCAAGTGTGAGGGTAAATTCTATGATGTGATTATCAATAGTGGAAGCACTGACAATTTGGTGTCAGAAGAGATGGTGACAAAGTTGAAGCTCAAGAGATAGAAACACCCACATCAATATTGGATTGCCTAGGTGTAGGATGACCATAAGGTCATGGTCAGTGAACAGTGCCTGGTAAAGTTCAAGATCGGTGGGTACCAAGATGAGGTACTATGTGATATCATATCTATGGATGCATGTCATATGTTGTTGGGTAGACCGTTGTAGTTTGATAGATGTGTTGTACATGATGGTCGTGCGAATACCTATTCCTTGACAAAGGATGAAGTGCAACATAAGCTAAAGCCATTGAAGGAGACCGAAGAAAAGGTATGTGGTAATGAAAGAATAATATTTGTTGATGGAAGAAAATTCCTAGATGGTATGAGGCATGAGCATGTGTGTTTTGCTTTAATTCCAAAAGCTGGTAAAGAAGAAGTAGATGATGTACCTGTAGAGGTTGTAGATTTGTTGAATGAGTTTCAGGATATTGTATCTGATAATGTACCTGATGGATTACCACCGGTAAGGAAGATCAGTCATCGGATGGATTTGATTATAGGAGCCAGTTTTTCAAACAAGGTAGCACACAGAATGACACCAGTAGAAAGTGAAGAGTTGAATAGACACGTACATGAATTATTGCAGAAGGGGTTGATTCGAGAGAGTCTGAGTCCTTGTGTTGTACCAGTGGTATTAGCACCAAATAAGAATGGAGAATGGAGGATGTGTACAGATTCTAGAGCAATAAACAAGATCACAATCAAGTATAGGTTTCCATTGCCACAAATGGATGATATTATGGATTATCTGAGTGGAGCTGTGTATTTCTCAAAGATAGATCTAAAGAGTGGATATCACTAGATTTGGATCAGAGAAGGAGATGAATAGAAAAATACCTTCAAGACAAAGGAAGGACTGTATGAGTGGTTAGTCATACCTTTTGGGCTAACCAATGCACCGAGCACTTTCATGCGGCTCATGAATGAGGTTTTGAAAGAATTTTTGGGTAAGTTTGTCATTGTGTACCTAAATGATATTTTGATCTTTAGTAAGACATTGGAAGAGCATATGATGCATATTTATATAGTGTTTGAGAAGTTGAGAGATGAGAAATTATTGATTAATTTGAAGAAGTGCAATTTTGTGAAGAAAGAGTTAGTGTATTTGAGATTTGTAGTTTAACCAGAAGATCTAAAAATGGACCGAGAGAAAGTATAGACTATCTTTGAATGGCCTACTCCAAGGAGTGCTACTGAGGTAAGATCTTTTCATGGTCTAGCTATTTTTTATAAAAAGTTTATCAGAAATTTCAGCAGTATTTGTGGTCCCTTGACTGAAAAAATGAGAGGGGATAGAAAAGAGTTTAAGTGGACTAATGGGGCAGAAAAGAGTTTTCAATTGTTGAAACAAAAACTTACAGAATAACCTATTTTAGCACTTCCAGATTTTAATAAGGTGTTTCAAGTAGACTGTGATGCTAGCGGTACTGCAATAGGAGCTGTTATGAGCCAAGAAGGAAAACCTTTTGCTTCTATCAGTTAGAAGTTAAATGATGCCAAGAGAAAATATTCTGTTTATGATTAGAAATTTTATGCTATAGTTCTGGCATTGAAGAAGTGGAGACACTATTTACTTTCTAAGGAGTTTGTTTTGTATACTGATCATCAAGCTTTGCAATATTTGAATAGTTAAGGAAAGTTGAATCAAAGGCATTTGAAATGGGTTGAGTTTTTGGAGAGTTATACATTTGTTTTGAAACACAGAAGTGGAAAGTCTAATAGGGTTGCAGATGCACTTAGTAGAAGGTAACTATTGCTGACAAAGATGCAGATTGAGGTGGTTGGTTTCAAGGAACTCAAGAATTTGTATCAGGAGGATCTTGATTTTGGTGAAGCTTGGAAAGCTTGTAAAGAACCTGTTACTCTAAATATGATTAAATGGCTGGATTTTATCATTTAGGATGATATGCTATTAAGAGGGAGTCAGTTGTGCATTCCATGAAGTTCTATGAGGGAGAATCTCATCAAGGACAAGCATAGTAGAGGATTGCTAGATATTTTGGTCGAGATTAAACCCTTACTTTGGTTAGTGAAAATTATTATTGGCCACAGCTATAGCAAGATGTCAAAAAGTTTGTACAAAGTTACAGAGTATGTCAGATGGTGAAAGGAGTGAAGTAGAATACAGGGTCGTATGAACCATTACCTATACCAGAGAAGCCTTGGGAGGATATCAGTATGGACTTTGTTCTTGGTTTACCAAGGAAATAGTGGGGACATGATTCAATTTTTGTAGTAGTTGATAGATTTTTGAAGATGACACATTTCATTCCCTGCAAGAAGACTAATGATGCTATTCATGTAGCAGGATTGTTTTTCAGAGAAGTAGTGAGACTACATAGTTTGCCAAAGACCATAGTTTCAGATAGAGACACTAAGTTTGTTGGATATTTTTGGTGTACATTATGGAAGAAGTTGAAGATAGATTTGAAGTTTAGTGCATCACATCATCCATAGACTGATGGACAGACAGAGGTGGTGAATAGGAGTTTGGAAAATTTGCTGAGATGTTTGGTTGAAGATAAGCAAATAAGATGAGATTTGATTTTACCACAGGCAGAATTCACATATAATAATTCTATCAATAGGAGCACTTGTAAATCACCATTCTAGATTTTATATGGGAGTAGTCCTAGAAATGCATCTGAGTTGAGAAAGATAGATAAAGGAGAAATAAGTAGTGCTGAAGCTGAGGATTTTACAGAACATTTGAAGAACATCCATGAGGAGGTGAGAAAATATATTACCAAGATGAATGCATAGTATAAGGCTAAGGCAGATGAGAAAAGGAGGCATAAAGAATTTCAAGTTGGAGATGAAGTCATGGTTTATTTACGGAAGGAGCGATTTCTGGTTGGTACATATAACAAGTTGAAAATGAAGAAGTTTGGGCCATGTAAGATACTGAAGAATTATGATTCAAGAAATACATATGAGGTAGAATTTCCTACTGAGCTGAATATTTCAGCAGTGTTTAACATTTCAAATTTGATAGAGTATCATGAAGGAGGTGTTTAAGATGAGGTTACAGCAGCATAGTGGAGTATTCTAGCAACCAGTTCAGATATCAAGGAGATTGAAGACATATTGGATAGTTGTGTTAGCAGAAGCACAAAGAATAAGACATATGAAGAGTATTTGGTCAAACAGAAAGGATGACCTATTGACAATTCATTATGGCTAACAAAGAAGGAGGTCAACTGTCTTGGTTTTCCTCTGCACATCTGAGTTGTGACGGGGTAACTTCTCAAATTACCCTGGGTGTCTGATGTAGGAGCATCCTGGGTGTAAAAGTAATCTTGCATCACCCAAAAAAAAATATTTCTATTTTTTTATTCAATAAGGGCTATCTTGTGCAAACCTGCTATTTATGGAAACTTTCTATTTTTAGTAAGTTGGTCTTGCAATCTTGGAGTGTTCTGATTTGACATGTGGAGGTTCATCTCAGTCATATCAGCCTGCCAACAAATTTTCATGGCTAGATCAGGTCTAGTTTTGAGGATATTGAAGATTTTCGGTATTGGCAGCAGGGTACAGAAACTTTGAACTCAATTTTGAAGGCTTTAGAGGCCCCAGATGAGGTCAAAAATTTGGGTGACGGGTGCTTGCGATGGTCAAGCCTATCGAGTGCTTCATGGCGCTTCTGAAATAGGGTTATAATGGTCAATCGGGTCAACTGGTGATGACTTATGGTCTCCAAAAGACAGGCCACCTGAAATGGCAGAAAATAATTTTTCTTCAAAATTTTTGTTCGGGGTTCAAAAGTTATTTTGAGCCAACTTTGATGTAATAAATTGAAAAATAAAATAATTCTAAGTTTGGTCGGCCCTTAGGGCTAAATTTCTAGAACTTTCTCGTGCGGTGGAAAATGCCTATATAAAGAAGGCCTGTAGTGTTGTCTAGGGCAATTCTGGGTAGTAGATCTGGGTAATGGATTCGAGGCTTTGTTCTATAGAATATTGTAAGGGAATGCCCATGTGGCTTTGCATATTGTAATTCTAAAAGTTTATAATTCCACATTTGTGGAGATAATAAGAAGCCAATTTTCTATTCTTGCATATTATCCTTGTTGTTTCTCTGTTTCTATTATGTGTTTGTGGTATTAAGGGGAGCTCCCTTTATCAAGTGGTATCAGAGTAGGAGTTCTTGAGTGTGTAAATAGATCGCCGACTATGAGGCAGTTTGCACCAAGATCGTGGTTAGGATTTCAACATGCATTGTGAAAATATGTCCACGAAGGGAACGTGGCAGAAGAGCTGGTGTTGTAACACTTGAGGTTAGAGTGCTCCAAAGACAAGTGTGAGTATTGCAAGAGGAGATTGACAAAGGAATGAATATTAATGTTAGAGACGAAAGAAAGGATGAAGCCGAAGAAGAAGATCAAGAAGGAGAAGTTGAAGTTGTGAACCAAGAGGAAGAAAGACTTTTTTGAGCCATTTTCAAGATCAGAAAAATACCTAAGATTGAGGTTCTTGCATTTTCAAGAAATCTTAACCTAGAAGAATTGATCGACTGGATCAAAAAATGTGAAAAATATTTTGAGTATGAAGATATTGAGGATCTTGATAGGGTCAAATTCGCAAAGGCTAGACTGAAAGGTCATGCAAAGATTTGGTGGCAAGAGATTCAATTGGAGTGAAATAGAAGAGGGAAAGATAAAATCACAAGATGGGATCAGATGGTGGATAAATTGAAGCAACAGTTCATCCCTATTGATTATGAGCTTGACCTACTAAAGAAAATACAAAGTTTGAAGTAAGCGGGATGATCTGTTTGGGAGTATACAAGGGAGTTCTATCAAATCCTCATTAGAATAGGCCATGCGGAAGCTGATAAGGAGAAATTTGCTCGTTACCTTAATGGGTTGAGGCCTAGCATTTTGGAGGAGATAAATTTAGTTCGAATGAATAGTATTGAAGAGGCATACCAGTGTGCCCTAAAAATGGAGGAAAAGTTGAACAAGAAGTTTGAGAGCACACAAAATGGAAGAGGTCATGGTGGACGATCTAGTGGATGGTCATATGGAGGCCGAATTGAAGATTCGAAAAAGAAGGATGAGGCTAGTAGTAGTCAAAATTAGAGAGGAAACAATTCCAATCATTTCCAAGATCAGAACAATAGAGATCAGAGAGGAAGATGAAGAGGAAAAAGTTAAGGAAGAGGAGGCTTTCGTGGAACATGTTTTCACTGTGGAGAAGAAGGTCATAGGGCATTTGAATGTCCTCCATGCCAAGGAAGGACAGATAGGAGGAATGAAGGCCAGGCCAGAGTTGCACATGTAGATGAAGATGCTAGATCATCAAATTCTGAAGATGCTAAAATAGGAGAAACACTAATTCACTGAAGAGTCCTGTTGAGTGGTGAGAATGAACTTGAACAAAGAAGGAGCCTGTTTCGTACTAGATGCAAGAGTGAGGGTAAATGCTATGATGTGATTGTTGATAGTGGAAGCACTGACAATTTGGTGTTAGAAGAGATGGTGACAAAGTTGAAGCTCAAAAGATAGAAATGCCCACATCCATATCGAATTGCCTGGGTGCAGGATGACCATAAGGTCATGGTCAGTGAACAATGCCTGGTAAAGTTCAAGATTGGTGGGTATCAAGATGAGGTACTATGTGATATCATATCTATGGATGCATGTCATATGTTGTTGGGTAGACCGTGGTAGTTTGACAGATGTGTTGTAGATCATGGTCATGTGAATACCTATTCCCTGACAAAGGATGGAGTGCGACATAAGCTAAAGCCATTGAAGGAGACTGAAGAAAAGGTATGTGGTAATGCAAGAATAACATTTGTTTATGGAAGAAAATTCCTAGATGGTATGAGGCATGAGCATGTGTATTTTTCTTTAATTCCAAAAGCTGGTAAAGAAGAAGTAGATGATGTACTTATAGAGGTTACAGATTTGTTGAATGAGTTTCAGGATATTGTATCTAATAATGTACCTGATGGATTACCATCGGTAAGGAAGATCAGTCATCAGATGGATTTGATTACAGGAGCTAGTTTTCCAAACAAGGCAGCACATAGAATGACACCAGCAAAAAGTGAAGAGTTGAACAGACAAGTACATGACTTATTGCAGAAGGGGTTGATTTGAGAGAGTCTAAGTCCCTGTGCTGTACCAATGGTATTAGCACCAAAGAAGAATAGAGAATGGAGGATGTATATAGATTCTAGAGCAATAAACAAGATCACAATCAAGTATATGTTTCCATTGCCACGAATGGATGATATTATGGATTGTTTTAGTGGAGCTATGTATTTCTCAAAGATAGCTCTGAAGAGTGGATATCACTAGATTTGGATCAAAGAAGGAGATGAATGGAAAACTACCTTTAAGACAAAGGAAAGACTGTATGAGTGGTTAGTCATACCTTTTGGGCTAACCAATGCACCGAGCACATTCATGCAGCTCATGAACGAGGTTCTAAAAGAATTTTTGGGTAAGTTTGTCATTGTGTACCTAGATAATATTTTGATCTTTAGTGAGACATTGGAAGAGCATATGATGCATATTTGTATGGTCTTCGAGAAGTTGAGAGATGCAAAACTATTGATTAATTTGAAGAAGTGCAGTTTTGTGAAGAAAGAGTTAGTGTATTTTAGATTTTTAGTTTCAAAAGAAGGTCTAAAAATGGACCCAAAGAAGGTATAGGCTATCCTTGAATGGCCTACTCCAAGGAGTGTTACCGAGGTAAGATCTTTTCATGGTCTAGCTAGTTTTTATAGAGAGTTTATTAAAAATTTTAGTAGTATTTGTGGTCCCTTGACTGAAACAATGAGAGGGGATAGAAAAGAGTTTAAGTGGACTAATGAGGTAGAAAAGAGTTTTCAATTGTCGAAACAAAAAGTTACAGAACAACCTATTTTAACACTTCTAGATTTTAATAAGGTGTTTCAAGTAGACTATGATGCTAGCGGTACTACAATAGGAGCTATTATGAGCCAAGAAGGAAAACTTGTTGCTTCTATCAGTGAGAAGTTAAATGATGCCAAGAGAAAATATTCTGTTTATGATCAAAAATTTTATGCTATAGTTTAGGCATTGAAGAAGTGGAGACACTATCTACTTTCTAAGGAGTTTGTTTTTTATACTGATCATCAAGCTTTGCAATATTTGAATAGTCAAGAAAAGTTGAATCAAAGGAATTTGAAATAGGTTGTGTTTTTGCAGAGTTATACATTTTTTTTGAAACACAGAAGTGGAAAGTCTAACAGGGTTGCAGATGCACTTAGTAGAAGGAAACTATTGTTGATAGAGATGTAGATTGAGGTGGTTGGGTTCAAGGAACTCAAGAATTTGTATCTAGAGGATCCTAATTTTGGTGAAGCTTGAAAATCTTGTAAAGAACATATTACTCTAGATAGGATGAAATGACTAGATTTTATCATCCAGGATGATATGCTATTCAGAGGGAGTTAGTTGTGCATTCCATGAAGTTCTATGAGGGAGAATCTCATTAAGGAGAAGCATAGCGGAGGATTGGATAGAAATTTTGGTCGAGATAAAACCCTTGCTTTGGTTAGTGAAAATTATTATTGGCCATAGTTATAGCAAGATGTCAAGAAGTTTGTATAGAATTACAGAGTATGTCAGATGGCGAAAGGAGTGAAGTAGAATACAGGGTTGTATCAGCCATTACCTATACTAGAGAAGCCTTGGGAGGATATCA
Organism: Chamaecyparis obtusa; assembly: GCA_027943335.1. Lineage (NCBI taxonomy): Eukaryota > Viridiplantae > Streptophyta > Pinopsida > Cupressales > Cupressaceae > Chamaecyparis > Chamaecyparis obtusa. The sequence continues at coordinate 206,145 of BSBK01009620.1, read as the reverse complement.
GTATGGACTTTGTTCTTGGTTTACCAAGGACACAATGGGGACATGATTCAATTTTTGTAGTAGTTGACAGATTTTTGAAGATGACATATTTCATTCCCTGCAAGAAGACTAATGATGTTGTGCATGTAGTAGAATTATTTTTCAGAGAAGTAGTGAGACTACATGGTTTGCCAAAGACCATAGTTTCAGATAGAGACACTAAGTTTGTTGGATATTTTTGACATACATTGTGGAAGAAGTTGTAGACAGATTTGAAATTTAGTTCATCACATCATCCATAGACTGATGGACAGACAGAGGTGGTGAATAGGAGTTTGAGAAATTTGCTGAGATGTTTGGTTGGATATAAGCCAACAGGATGAAATTTGATTTTACCATAGGCTGAATTTGCATATAATAATTTTGTCAACATGAGCATTGGTAAATCACCATTCCAGATTGTATATGGGAGTAGTCCCAGAAATGCATCTGAGTTGAGAAAGATAGATAAAGGAGAAATAAGTAGTGCTAAAGTTGAAAATTTTGCAGAATATTTGAAGAACATCCATGAGGAGGTAAGGAAGCATATTACCAAGATGAATGTGTAGTATAAGGCTAAGGAAGATGAGAAAAGGAGGCATAAAGAATTTTAAGTTGGAGATGAAGTCATGGTTCATTTGTGGAAGGAGCGATTTTTGGTTGGTACATATAACAAGTTTAAAATGAAGAAGTTTGGGCCATGTAAGATACTGAAGAAGCATGATTTAGGAAATGCACATGAGGTAGAATTGCTGACTGATCTGAATATTTCACCAATGCTTAGCATTTCAGATTTGACAGAGTATCATGAAGGAGGTGTTGAAGATGAGGTTACAGTAGCATAGTGGAGTATTCTAGCAACCAGTTCAGATATCAAGGAGATTTAAGACATACTGGATAGTTGTGTTGGCAGAAGCACAAGGAACAAGACATATGAAGAGTATTGGTCAAATGGAAAGGATGATCTATTGATGATTCATCATGGCTAACAAAGAAGGATGTTAACCATCTTGGTTTTCCTCTACACACCTGAGTCGTGATGGGGTCACTTCACAAATTACCATAGGTGTCTGATGGAGGAGTATCCTGGGTGTAAGAGCAATCTTGCATCACCCAAATTTTTTTTTTTCTATTTTTGTATTCAATAAGGGCTATCTTGTGAAGAGCTGCTATTTATGGAAACTTGCTATTTTTAGTAAGTTGGTCTTACGATCTCAGAATGTTCTAATTTTACATGTGGAGATTTATCTCAGTCATATCAACCTTCCAGAAAAGTTTCATGGCTAGATCAGGTCTAGTTTTGAGGATATTGAAAATTTTTGGTATTGGCAGCAGGGTACAAAAACTTTGAACTCAGTTTTGAAGGCTTTAGAGGCCCCATATGAGGTCAAAAATTTGGGTGACAAGCACTTGCGATGGTCAAGTTTGTAGAGTGCTTTGTGGTATTTCCGAAATGGGGTTATAATAGTCAATCAGGTCAACTGGTGATGACTTATGGTCTTCGAAAGTCAAGCCACCTGAAATGGCAGAAAATAATTTTCCTTCAAAATTTATGTTCGGGTTTCAAAAGTTATTTTGAGCTGAATTTGATGTAATAAATTAAAAAATAAAATAATTCTAAGTTTGGTAGGCCCTTAGGGCTAAATTTTTGGAACTTTCTTGGGTGGTGGAAAATGCCTATATAAAGAAGACCCTTAGTGTTGTCTAGGGCAGTTTTGGGTAGTAGATCTGGGTATTGGATTTGAGGCTTTGTCCTACAGAATATTGTAAGGGAATGCCCATGTGGCTTTGCATATTATAATTCTAAAAGTTTGTAATTCCACATTTGTGGAGATAATAAGAAGCCAATTTTCTGTTCTTGCATATTGTTGTTGTTGTTTCTCTATTTCTATTATGTGTTTGTGGTATTAAGGGGAGCTCCCTTCATCAAGTGGTATCAGAGCAGGAGTTCTTGAGTGTGTAAACAAATCGCCAGCTGTGAGGCAGTTTGCACCAGGACCGTGGTTAGGGTTTTAGCACGCATCACGAAAATGCCTCCACGAAGGGAAAGTGGTGAAAGATCCGGTGTTGTAACACCTGAGGTTAGAGCGTTCCAGAGACAAGTGCGAGTATTGCAAGAGGAGATTCTCAAAGGAATGAATTTTAATGTCAGAGATGAAAGAGAGGATGAAGCTGAAAAAGAAGATCAAGAAGGAGAAGTCGAAGTTGTGAACTAGGAGGAAGAAAAACTTTTTGGAGACATTTTCAAGATCAGAAAAAGACCTAAGATTGAGGTTCCTGCATTTTCAGGAAATCTGAACCTAGAAGAATTGATTGACTGAATCAATGAATGTGAAGAATATTTTAAGTATGAAGATATTGAGGATCCTGATAGAGTCAAATTTGCGAAGGCCAGACTGAAAGGTCATACGAAGATCTAGTGGTAAGAGATTCAATTGAAGTGAAATAGAAGAGGGAAAGATAAAATCACAAGATGGGATCGGATGGTGGATAAATTGAAGTGACAGTTCATCCCCGTTGATTATGAGCTTGACCTACTAAAGAAAATGAAAATTTTGAAGCAAGCGAGACAATCTGTTCAGGAGTATACAAAGGAGTTCTATCGAATCCTCATCAGAATAGGCCATGTGGAAGCTGATAAGGAGAAAGTTTCTCATTACCTTAATGGGTTGAGGACCAGCATTTAGGAGGAGCTGAATTTGGTTCAAATGAATAGTATTGAAGAGGCATACCAGTGTGCCCTAAAAGTAGAGGAAAAGTTGAACAAGAAGTTTGAGAGCACACAAAATGGAAGAGGTCGTGGTGGCTGATCTGGTGGATGGTCATATGGAGGCTGAATTGAAGATTTGAAAAAGAAGGATGAGGCTAGTAGCAGTCAAAATTAGAGAGGAAACAATTCCAATCATTTCCAAGATCAAAACAATATAGATAAGAGAGGAATTAGAAGAGGACAAGGTTCAGGAAGAGGAGGCTTCTGTGGAACATGTTTTCACTGTGGAGAAGAAGGTCATAGGGCATTTTAATGTCCTCAATGCCAAGGAAAGAAAGATAGGAGGAATGAGGGCCAGGCCAGAGTTGCACATGTAGATGAAGATGCTAGATCATCTAATTCTACAGATGCTGAAAGAGGAGAAATGCTGATTAATCAAAGAGTCCTACTGAGTGGTGAGAATGAACCTGAACAAAGGAGGAGCCTGTTTCGCACTAGATGCAAGAGTGAGGGTAAATGCTGTGATGTGATTATCGATAGTGGAAGCACTGACAATTTGGTCTCAGAAGAGATGGTGACAAAGTTGAAGCTCAAGAGATAGAAACACCCACATCCATATCGGATTGCCTATGTGCAGGATGACCACAAGGTCATGGTCAGTGACCGGTTCTTCATAAAGTTCAATATCGGCGGGAACCAAGATGAGGTACTATGTGATATCATATCTATGGATGCATGTCATAAGTTGTTGGGTAGACCGTGGCAATTTGACAGATATACTATACATGATGGTCATGTGAATACCTATTCCCTGACAAAAGATGGAGTGCGACATAAGCTAAAGCCATTGAAGGAGACCGAAGAAAAGGTATGTGGTAATGCAAGAATAACATTTGTTGATGGAAGAAAATTCCTAGATGGTATGAGGCATGAGCATGTTTGTTTTGCTTTAATTCCAAAAGCTGGTAAAGAAGAAGTAAATGATGTACCTGTAGAGGTTGCAAATTTGTTGAATGAGTTTTAAGATATTGTATCTGATAATGTACTTGATGGATTACCACTGGTAAGGAAGATTAGTCATCAGATGGATTTGATTCCAGGAGCCAGTTTTCCAAACAAGGTAGCACACAGAATGACACCAGCAGAAAGTGAAGAGTTGAATAGATAAGTACATGAGTTATTGCAGAAGGGGTTGATTCGAGAGAGTTTGAGTCCCTATACTGTACTAGCAAAATTAGCACCAAAGAAGAATAGAGAATGGAGGATGTGTACAGATTCCAGAGCAATAAACAAGATCACAATCAAGTATAGGTTTACATTGCCATGAATGGATGCTATTATAGATTGTTTGAGTGGAGCTGTGTATTTTTCAAAGATAGATCTGAAGAGTGGATATCACCAGATTCAGATCAGAGAAGGAGATGAATAGAAAACTACCTTCAAGACAAAGGAAGGACTGTATGAGTGGTTATTCATGCCTTTTGGGCTAACCAATGCACTGAGCACTTTTATGTGGCTCATGAATGAGGTTCTGGAAGAATTTTTGGGTAAGTTTGTCATTGTGTACCTAGCTGATATTTTGATCTTTAGTGAGATATTGGAAGAGCATATGATGCATATTCATATGGTGTTTGAGAAGCTAAGAGATGAAAAATTGTTGATTAATTTAAAAAAGTGCAATTTTGTGAAGAAAGATTTAGTGTATTTGGGATTTGTAGTTTCAACAGAAGGTTTAAAAATGGATCCAGAGAAGGTACAAGCTATCCTTGAATGGCCTACTCCAAGGAGTGCTACCAAGGTAAGATCTTTTCATGGTCTAGCTAGTTTTTATAGAGAGTTTATCATAAATTTTAGCAATATTTTTGGTCCCTTAACTGAAACAATGAGAGGGGATAGAAAAGAGTTTAAGTGGACTAATGGGGCAGAAAAGAGTTTTCAATTGTTGAAATAAAAAGTTACAGAACAACCTATTTTAGCACTTCTAGATTTTAATAAGGTGTTTCAAGCAGATTGTGATGCTAGCGGTATTGCAATAGGAGCTATTATGAGCCAGGAAGGAAAACCTATTGCTTCTATCAGTGAGAAGTTAAATGATGCTAAGAGAAAATATTCTGTTTATGATTAGGAATTTTATGTTATAGTTCAAGCATTGAAGAAGTGGAGACACTATTTGCTTCCTAAGGAGTTTGTTTTGTATACTGATCATTAAGATTTGCAATATTTGAATAGTCAAGGAAAGTTGAATCAAAGGCATTTAAAATGGGTTGAGTTTTTGGAGAGTTATATATTTATTTTGAAACACAGAAGTGGAAAGTCTAACAGGGTTGCAGATGCGCTTAGCAGAAGGAAACTATTGTTGACAGAGATGCAGATTGAGGTGGTTGGGTTCAAGGAACTCAAGAATTTGTATCTAGAGGATCCTGATTTTCGTGAAGCTTGGAAAGCTTGTAAAGAACCTGTTACTCTAGACAGGATGAAATGGCTAGATTTTATCATCTAGGATGATATGTTATTCAGAGGGAGTCAGTTGTGCATTGCATGAAGTTCTATGAGGGAGAATCTCATAAAGGAAAAGCATAGTGGAGGATTGGCTAGACATTTTGGTCGAGATAAAACCCTTGCTTTGGTTAGTGAAAATTATTATTGGCCACAGTTGTAGCAAGATGTCAAGAAGTTTGTACAGAGTTGCAGAGTATGTCAAATGGTGAAAGGAGTGAAGCAGAATACAGGGTTGTATCAGCCATTACCTATACCAGAGAAGCTTTGGGAGGATATCGGTATGGACTTTGTTCTTGGTTTACCAAGGACACAATGGGAACATGATTCAATTTTATTAGTAGTTGACAGATATTTGAAGATGGCACATTTCATTCCCTGCAAGAAGACTAATGATGTTGTTCATGTAGCAGAATTGTTTTTCATAGAAGTAGTTAGACTACATGGTTTGCCAAAGACCATAGTTTCAGATAGAGACACTAAGTTTGTTGGATATTTATGGTGTACATTGTGGAAGAAGTTGAAGACAAATTTGAAGTTCAGTTCATCACGTCATCCACAGACTGATGGACAGAGAAAGGTGGTGAATAGGAGTTTGGAAAATTTGCTGAGATGTTTGGTTGGAGATAAGCCAATAGGATGGGATTTGATTTTACCATAGGCATAATTCACATATAATAATTCTATCAATAGGAGCACTGGTAAATCACCATTCCAGATTGTATATGGGAGTAGTCCTAGAAATGCATCTGAGTTGAGAAAGATAGATAAAGAAGAAATAAGTAGTGTTGAAGCTGAGGATTTTACAGAACATTTGAAGAACATCCATGAGGAGGTGAGGAAGCATATTACCAAGATGAATGCATAGTATAAGGCTAAGGCAGATGAAAAAAGGAGGCATAAGGAATTTCAAGTTGGAGATAAAGTCATGGTTCATTTGTGGAAGGAGCGATTTCTAGTTGGTACATATAACAAGTTGAAAATGAAGAAGTTTGGGCCATGTAAGATACTGAAGAAGCATGATTCAGGAAATGCATATGAGGTAGAATTGCCTACTGAGCTGAATATTTCACCAATGTTTAACATTTCAAATTTGACAGAGTATCATGAAGGAGGTGTTGAAGATGAGGTTACAACAGCACAGTAGAATATTCCAGCAACCAGTTCAGATATCAAGGAGATTGAAGACATACTGGATAGTCGTATTGGCAGAAGCACAAGGAATATGACATATGAAGAGTATTTGGTCAAATGGAAAGGATGACCTATTGATGATTCATCATGGCTAACAAAGGAGGAGGTTAACTATCTTGGTTTTCCTCTGCACACCTGAGTCGTGATGGGGTCACTTCTCAAATTACCCCAGGTGTCTGATGTAGGAGCATCCTGGGTGTAAGAGCAATCTTGCATCATCCAAAAAAAAATATTTCTATTTTTGTATTCAATAAGGGCTATCTTGTGAAGAGCTGCTATTTATGGAAACTTTCTATTTTTAGTAAGTTGGTCTTATGATCTCAGAATGTTTTAATTTTACATGTGGAGGTTCATCTCAGTCATATCAGCCTACCAGCAAAGTTTAATGTCTAGATCAGGTCTAGTTTTGAGGATATTGAAGATTTTTGGTATTGGCAGCAGGGTACGAAAACTTTGAACTCAGTTTTGAAAGCTTTATAAGCCCTGAATGATGTCAAAAATTTGGGTGATGGGCGCTTAAGATGGTCAAGTCTGTAGAGTGCTTTGTGGCATTTCCAAAATGGGGTTATAATAGTCAATCAGGTCAACTGGTGATGACTTATGGTCTATGAAAGTCGGGCCACCTGAAATGGCAGAAAATAATTTTCCTTCAAAATTTATGTTCGGGTTTCAAAAGTTATTTTGAGCTGACTTTGATGTAATAAATTGAAAAATAAAATAATTCTAAGTTTGGTCGGCCCTTAGGGCTAAATTTTTGGAACCTTCTCAGGCAGTGGAAAATGCCTATATAAAGAAGGCCCATAGTGTTGTCTATGACAGTTCTAGGTAGTAGATCTGGGTATTGGATTCGAGGCTTTGTCCTATAGAATATTTTAAGGGAATGCCTATGTGGCTTTGCATATTGTAATTCTAAAAGTTTATAATTCCACATTTGTGGAGATAATAAGAAGCCAATTTTCTATTCTTGCATATTGTTGTTGTTGTTTCTCTGTTTCTATTATGTGTTTGTGGTATTAAGGGGAGCTCCCTTGATCACCCTTGTATCATCTTGGAAGTAAATCCCAATAAGGGTCTCCACATTCATTTACCAAGTTACTCTATTGACACGTGTATTGTCTTCATTTTTACAATCGTATTATAGTCATTACGCACTTAGATTGATTGGTAATTTGATACTAAATTCTTAAGAGCTCCCCTTAAGTTTTATTTATGAAATCTAAAGGAACATTTAGGTAGTTGAATCTTCCATTACTTATCTATATTAGCCTTCCCTTTCATATCTCCAAGATGGGGTCATCATGTGTTGATCGTTCTTTTGGCCAAGTTACACTTTACATTTTTATTCCTAGGGTACTCCTTTGTTATTAACATGTGCTTGATAAAGTATTTCTTATTTTAAGTTGAAAAGAACATATCAAAAAATGTATGCAGCCTATACTCTCAATAAAGAAGTTGCTAAACGTTTACTCACAAGTAGTTTTAGTTGCTAGCACTACCATAACAACATTTACATCATAAATAATAAGGTTTTAAATTTTGATTAAGATAAGGGTAGGTGGTTCCAATGTTGAGCATTTGTATAACCTTTGATTTATTCTTTGTTCAAGCATTATGTGAATCCTACCACAACTAATGCTTTCCTTGATACGTGTCAAGTGTATAATCATGTCTTAATCTTAATAATGAGGTCAAAAAATTGTAATTCATGTACCCATTGATACTGAACATAATCCGTCCATAACCCTCTTAAGTTATTCTTCAAGGTATACTAATTATATTAGTTTACATGAACTTCTTATGCCATAACATGTTTCCAAGTTACTCTGACCCCTTAACTTGAGTTATTAAGATATTTTGATGTTCTTAGTCTATCTCCTATAGAGAAACAATTAAGCTGAATTATGGAATCAAATTGACCCAAAAGGTGATCCATCCTATACAGAATTGGAATTATAATAATTTGATGGATCGCAAGGGTCACAAGAATTCCCTTGATAATGTAATGAAGGTTCATCAGACTGTTTATTAAAACTATTAAAATTTATCAAAAAAAATATTAAAAAAATAATGTATAAAATTGGGTCTACTTGGAGAAACGTAATGGGTTTAGGTTCCAATGTTGAAACCTAGGCTTTGATACCAAGTGTCATGCCCATAATTTTACGCACAAAATTACACCAACTTTTTTTTTTGAAAGGTAATAAGTTTAAGTTTATCAATTGTCTAATGTTTGTATGGTTAAAACCGAGGGGGAGTTGGTTGATCTACGGTTGAGGGGTAGTGTGACAAGGGGTCATCGACATTGCTCACCCCTAAGTGTACGAGTGTCTCACATAAAACCCTGGGTTGACTAAAAAGTTTAAGTTTCATTCCAGTTGAAAATTCATGTATTAATTGGGTTAATAATCTTATTACGTTCTAGTCGCCACTCCAAATTAAATTTTAGCCCTACTATTAGCTCTTAATTTTAAGTCAAATGATTACATTATAAATATGTTAATATATAATGATATGTTCCCACTTAAAAAAAAAAACCAATTAACCTATAGTATTGAATTCATTTAATTAAAAAAAATTAAATTAAATTACACTTTCCATTTATTAGAAGCGTACTAACATTCCCCTTAATTAATTAAATGACAACTTAATTTTTCAATTAATAATTATATTAAGTATTAGCATTTAATAATTAATAAAATCATTAGTTAACATAAAAAAATAAATTATTAAATAATATATTAATTAATAATATCTATTAATTAATATAATTATTTGATAACAAAATTAATAATTTAAATAATAACAAATAAATTCGTTAATAAATAATATTATTAATAATAAAAATTATTAACAAATAATATATATATATATATATGTATATATATATATATATGTATATATATATACATATACATATATATATATATACATATATGTATATATATACATATATATATATATATATATATACATATCTATATGTATATATGTATATGTATATATATATGTATATATATATATATATGTATATGTATATGTATATGTATATATATATGTATATGTATATATATATATATATGTATATATATATATATATGTATATATATATATATGTATATATATATATATGTATATATATATATATATGTATATATATATATATGTATATATATATATATATATATATGTATATATATATATATATGTACATATATATATATATATATGTACATATATATATATGTATATATATATATATAATTATAATTGAGATTTTTAATAACGAAATTGTTAAATAAAATAAAAAATACAATAAAAAAATCCATTGCAAAGGCTAGGCGCATGCCTATGTTAAAGTCCCTATGGGACTTGGGCAAGGGGTCCCCCCCCCACGCTGTCATGCACAGGGGGTACCCTGCCATGGCAGGTACTCCTGTGCATGGTAGCGCTTGGGAGTGGGATGGGTCCCAAGGGAGGTGGGGCCTACGGGTCCCCCCCCTTCAAAATTTGGTTTAAAATTTTTTTTTTAAAGTTTTTTTTTAAAACATTAAAGTCTTTCAATGTGGGTTCAATTTTTTTGCATAGGGCTTTCTTTATTATATGCAATTTTTAAAAAATATATTTAAATACACTATTTTATTTTAGAAAGGTCTTCAAGCAGTCCTTTTGGGGCTTCTTGGGTGGCGACCCAGATGGTCCCACCCAAACAAGCTTATTTGTGGGAGACTTTTTGACTAGCATATTAATATATATATTTTAGAAAGTTAGATTTAGATGTGGGATTGGAATATCATATTTTATTGACTATGGCATGAAAATGTATGGGAATTTTTTTCCCATACATTTTCCAGAGATCTGTAGGTCTCTTTTTGCCTTAGTTTTGTTTGTCTTTTTTGCCTTAGTTTTGTTTTTTTGACTTGTTTGGCATCTGCTCATTTTCTTTCTTCTCTATTAAGTTTCTTTTTTTCTTCCTAGTAAATTTAGTTTGCAATGCATTGAATAAACATGATGTCTACATGCTCTAACCCAATTTTCACAGTGTAATAACTTAAATGATCCATGTCTTAAATTATTTGTTTTCCTCATCTCAATTCTAATGTTTTTCAACAAGATACTTTTAACAATCATAACAAGGAAACTTGCATTGAGAGTTAGAGAGAGAGAGTATTTTTTTTTAAATAAACAATTCCTTTCTTTGCTCTAACATTTTTATACAAAGGATACTTTTACAAGGTCTATATTGCTACTACATTAACTTTTCCTTCTTATAATTTTTCAACATGTATTCATAGAAATTTTTCAATGAGTAAGTAAACAATGCCTTCTCAAACACTATTCCAACAATCAGTTTATCAATGAAAAAGACATAGTCCATCCTTTATTCACTATAACATAAATGCATTGAATTCTTCCTTGGTCAACATAATATATTCTCATATAACCATAAATCTATCAAAGGAAAGTTATACATTTCTTCAACTTGATACAACATCACTATGACACACAAAAAAATACATTACAAAACTTAATGCTTTGGAGTGTTAACTCCATTACTAGAATACATTGAGCCCAAGGGATCCTTAAGATTCCCATGCAATAACATTAAACATAAAACAAGATAGGATCTAAATCAAACTTTGAATACATCCTCATCTTCTCCAAGAAAACAACTTCACTCAAGAAATCTTCAATGGCTCCCAATCCTGCAAAAAAACAAACATAGGCCATGGAGTGCTCACCTCCCAACCTAGGCTTCTAAGAAGCCACCCCCAAGCTTGGGGAACCATCACATAGATGAGGTTTCACACACAAACAAACCACAATCATAGTAACACAAAAAATTCATTTATACTCCCATCCAAGGCTAAAACAAGAGTCTCCAAATGACTCATAAATTGGGGTGAAGGTGGAACCAACTCAAGGGGAGAATGCAAATTTCAAGGAAACAAAAGACAAGCCTTCCCTTGGTTTTTTCAACACTCAAGATGCCACAAAATCTGACACAATAAAAATCCTTATGACCCCCATGGATTCAAGCCATACAAACCCTTATGACCCCCAAAAGAAATGGCTACATGGAGCCCATACATCCATGTTTCTTCCTTCTCCATTACAAGGAGAGACTCTACACCCATGGTTGTCCCAAAATTCTCTTCACCCCCAAGGCTACTCTTCCCTCCCAAGGGTGAGTGTGGCCTTGAGAAAACTCCCATAATATAATGCAAATCAAGAAACTCAAGAACTTCATAAAAAATTCTCTTTCACAACACAAAAGAAATAACACTACAACAAACTTAAGATCCACATAACATCCACTATCATAAAATAACAAGATCTCAAACACAAACACTACAAGAACACAATAACTAAATTTTTGCATACAAGAATAACATACATGAGAACTCTTTCTCTCAACATGGAAACAAAAACAAGAAAATGAAGAATACCACCAACCTTGATCCAAGCTTATGGAAGAAAGTTGATGAAGAGCTTTTCCACTTTCCAAAATCCTCTCCAAAATGGCTAAGTCTCCAAATCTAGAGAGTGGGTGTCAGACTCTTCCAAAAGAAGAGTCCCCTCTAAAAAGGCCTCCACACACTCTCCTAGGGATATGATCTCACTCTAATTGGATGACCTTCCCAAGATTCTTACATGGTTTCCAAATATGGATTCCTAAAAAGGTAGTCCAAAAAGGTGGACCAAAGACTTGAATCATTATTGGATGAAACTCTACCCAAGACCTTGCTTCAAAAGTGGATTTTCGGCCATTTTAAAAATCCAACTTTTGGAGGGGTCTTTTGGTCAACATGGGGTTGTCCTAAGAAAAAAAATGTCCCTTACCCATAGGTATATCAAGTGGGCTTACTAAAAATGGCCCTAACACTTCCCTAGACACCTTTTAAGCCCCCCAAAAGGGTACCTTCCTAGGTTGGTGTTCAAGTGACACAACCAAAAATGATACATCACAAACCATGTGGCATATCCACTTGGGCATTCTCACAGAAATCACATTTACAAATAACATATAAATCAAATACATTCATGCACCATACTTTTTTGAATTAAATACAATACAATGAGGTTTTTGGCTTCTCATTAGAAGCAACCTTGGCTCAAATTTATTTACATAAGTCTATGCTTTGGTTCACCGAATACCATGGTCTAATTCCCTGCACACTAAGATCCAACATCAGTAGTCCAAGGAAATACATAACATTATTGATCAAGATAATTTATCTAAAATATCATAATTCATATGGGATAATCATTCATCTATAACATACATACAACTCATCATGAAATATTCAATTCTTCACTAAATTAAGCTTGTAGCATAATCATTGCATATATAATTCAATTACAATTAAAAGTCATCATGACACTTATAAACTTCTCCTAAGTAATTAACATTTTGATTCATAATAGAAATATCATCATATCATAATCGAATCAAATCTCCATTTCCTGGTTACTTATGTAAGCGTATAAAATCCATCACTTCATCCCAACATTTATAAATCAAAATAACCATAAATTAGAATTCATATTTATATCATAAAATAGTCATCAATAATTCATCACCTAACATTTAACCCAAAATGAAATACACACCTCAACCTAATTGCTCATCTTAGTATTTCATCTAGATCAATCATCATAATGTCAGTCATAGTGTATCATAAAGTCAACATTGTGAGTAAAGAAAGCATCATAAAATTTAATGTATTCTCCTCTACTATAATCAAATCTTTTTCTAAAAGAGTAAAATCTACTAAGCTAATCAAAACATTAAGCCAATCACTAGGGTTACCATAATGATAATGGAAAAGCCATGGTGGGTCTAGGGTGAGGCCTCACAAGCATTTGATGATGAAGGACTGTATTTAGGAGACTACTGATTGTAGGTGAGTATAGCACAGGTTGAATCTTCAAGAGTGACCAAAATATCTCCTCTTTCAAAGTCTAATTCATATTCTAGGTAAAATGAGCCGGAGTCGCCAAGTCACTCTTGAACCATTTCTTCAACCTTCACTTCTCCTAATACATCTGGGGTTACCTTCATTTGCATATGTCTCATCATATCTAGACATGTATCACCATCATAATCTATTGTTAAATGGAAAGAACACATAACTGCCTCTCTGGAAGGTGCCTCAATGGCTAGTTTGGGCTGAATTGAAGGTGGAAAGGAAGTTTTACCGTGCCATTGACCAGGTTGTTTTCTGTTAGCATCTTGATATGCAGGAGAGTAAGAAGATCCTTGTTTAGGTAGTTTCCTTTTCAATGCTATAACATCATTCGTTAGCCTTTGAACTACTGGATTTGAGGAAGAATTAGAAGCTTGAGAATGTGGAGTTTAAAGATCTTTCTTCCACTTTCTCGCTGTAATCAAGTCATCTTCTAACTCAGTCGTCTGACTTTGAGCTACTGCTAGGTCCATTTGCCTACTTCTTCTGAGATGAAAACCAATGTCCAGGGGCATGAAATTAACAAAGAAACATTGTTGGTTTTTAGGGGTGGGTCTTTTGTCAGTAGGAATCTTATGAATAACTTTATTATTCTGAGCCACATAATCTCTTATAGGCTCATGAATTTATTTTTTCATCTGCGTAAGTTGCGCCAATAAAGAATGCTCATCATCAACACTCTTAAAATTCCCTTCAAAGGCAATTTTCATGGAGTTCCAGTCAGTTATAGATCTTGTAGGTTGGTGTCCAAACCACTCCATCGCTCTTTCTGTGAGAGTTTGAACGAACAGTCTAACTGCTATGCCCTTAGTTTACACTCCCAAAATGTTGGTGGCTACATTGAAAGCATTAAAATATTCTTCTACAGATACTGTACCATCTCCGATGAACTTTGGAAGGACATCTTTGGCCCCTTTTGTAAGAGCATGATGAGCAGCCAAAGCTAAAGGCCCCACTGCAGCACCCCATGGTTGAGCCATGATAATTGTCAGAAAGATAGTTTGGAGTAGGGGAGCTTGAATTCCTGATAAGGTTAAGGCTTGCCAATCACAGGTCTTGGAAGATGACCTGAAAGTTTCTCTTGGAGGAGAAGATGGTATGCTTTGAGCCTTTTTTTTAGAGGGATGAACTTTTGAGGTTTCAAGATTTCTTAATTCTTCAAAGATACTATCAAAGATACCCGCCTCTCTTTGAGACCTGGTGTAAGGTCTAGAATCCAGTTTGGTAGTTTTATGGTCTTGGTATTGCTCTTTCAACTACTGCAGCTTCCTGGGCAACAGGGAGACCTCTCAACCACTCACTAATTTCTTCTTTCTCTTCTAATACTAACTAAACTTGTTGATACTATTGACTAATTGTTCATACTTTCCAAGCCAAGTTATTTAGGTCTATAATAATATCCTCTTGGGTATCATGGAAATCTAAACCAAGCTATAAGACTAGGGGCAGTTCAGCTTGACCAGGTATTACATCAACAAGTAACACCATGGTTATACATTTAACCAAGCAAAGACACCAATTTATGGGTTTCATTCCCTAGTAGAGTCACCAAAAATCTATTAGTAAACAGATTTTTTCCTTGTTTCAATCTTCCTTAAGACTATTACTCTATCACCCTTTCAAAGACAAACTTCTACTAATAGTTGGATAAGTGCTTAATATGAGTCACTTCCCTCTAAATTTTAATCTAGGTATAGCTCCCTAAATAGATTTTCAATGAATTTCTCTAACCAAATTTCTTAATTTAGCTTTTAACCTGAAAGCTTAAAAGGTCTCTATATCATTCTTTAGACGACTAGCACACTTTACAACTTTTTCCAAAAGAAAAACAAGATATACGAAAATAGGAAATCACAGTTTTCTACCTTCTATACCTCTCTGAGATAGTACAATAAAAGAACAAATCAAAGGAATATAAATCAAGCTATGATCACTGATATCATCAAGATACTGAAAAAGATCTATTACAGAAATAGAGAATGAATAGAAACGTCACCACATAACATATATTCACTCACTTCAAATTACACAGATCTGAAACATAGTACAATTAATATATTAACTATTTTTGCAACACATGCAAAAAGAATGAAAAATATATATATGAGTTCTTCAACAACAAACTTGATATATCAAATTGTCTTTTTCAACTGAAAGAAAATTTAAAAGCAAAATAGTAATTTTCTTCCAAAAATTTCTAACCCTTTCTTTTACGCAACTAAACTACTTATAGTTTTTGCAAAGCTGAGAGGTCTCTTGAAAAACCTGATCTGTAGGTTAGAACAGTTTAAGAGTAACCAAAGTAAAAGAGGACATATGTCCTTTAGAGTTTTCAAATAGTTAAAACATAACTAAATCTCAAGATCAGCCTCCTTGTCAGCAGCATGCTCCTCATCTCCTGCGAGATTCTCTTCTTCAGCTACGGTAGATTGTGTCAGCTCCCACTACTTATGTGCCTGCATCAATTCCTTCACGAGCTGCATATGAGGAGCCTTCATGTTCACTATCCTAGTCATCACTGCTTCCTTAGTCCACTTGGATTTCTTGATCTTCTCAATTGTTGAAGGGAGTTGATCTACGTAGAGATACAACATTGATTCAATCCTAGCCACCTGTGTAAAATTTGAAGGTTTAGGGTTGGCCTTTTCTTTAAGCTTCTTCATGGTATTTTCAAACACTGCGAGGGCTATCTTCTGGTCTTGATCTCCATGATTGACCATGTATGTATGAGAAAAATTGATCACCTTTAGTTCAGTCATCATTGTTTTTTGTAACTACCTGTAGACACGCAAAATTGGTCAAAGGCTTAAATCAATCAAAAGGTGCATCAAATCATTAAAATAGCATGAAAAATCAATAAATGGAACAAAGGCAGTTCAAATCAAAGGAAAATTCAATTAAATGATTAAATGAAGCTTGAAAAGGGGAAAAACATTATGAAATTGATTAAATTCAATTAATGACATATTTGTTGAAAGCAAAAATCAAAATGAACCTCTTACCCTTCATGGCTAAATTTAATTACTTTAATTAATTAATAAATCATAATTTCCCTCAACAAAGCAAATTAGAGACAAAATGGACACAAATCACTCGCTTTTGTTGAAATGGTCCAGCCTTTTGAAACCATTTAAATGATTGTCCCCTCCTTGTCCCCCCATTTATGGACAAAGCAAAGCCAATTGACTTTACCCAAGCATAACCATGGTTATCTCACTCTACCCCCTACCCTTGGGAAAATCCTATAAGTAGAAAGCATTTTGAGGCATTAAGGATCCATTCCATATCTTTGAATTGCAGCAAAGCTCTTGCAATTTGCATCCATACCACTCACTTGTCAATTTTAATAGCTTAATTGCTTTGATCATAGTATATTGTTCATCAAATAGAGCTAGAATTTGATTGAATAGATCTTAATTTCATATCATATAGCTTAATTCTCATCTTTAGAGTGTCACTAGTGAGGATCATAGCTAAGAGCCTCATTTACCACTTTATTTTAGAGATCCATGAGATGTTGATAGATTAATTGTGCATTGATTAGATTAGTTCTCACTCTAATTCTTGTTGTTCTTAGTTAATCTTGTAATTTCATGAAGGTGAATAATATCATCACACACTACCTAATTTCATTCTCACACTAGTAAATTTTATCCTATTTTTTGATGAGGATTAGTCAAATTCTCGATACCCATTGGTTGAACAAACGACCAAAATTATGGTCAAACTTTTTGTCATCGATTATACAATAGGAAAAATAATCATCAAAATTCTGACCTCCTTAGTGGTTGAATTACTGACCGAATTACCTGGAAGAATGATAGATCAAACCTTTTATCTATGCGACCAACGTTCATCAAAATTGTGACCAATCAGGGTCCATAATGTTGTCAGAATCAACGTCAAACACATAGCATTCTTGTCGAAACACAAAACACAGTTCATCTCTCTTGCGATGACATATGGTTAGAATCGACATTGAACACATAGCATTCTCGTCGAAATAACTATTATTAAAACGTTGAAAAAGTGACCAATAATAATTTTTGGTTAAAAAAATGTGTCATCTTGTTCTTCTTCTTTTGAATACAATTGAGAGCTCTACCCACAAATTAATTTAAGTGCCCTTGGAGGGTTTGTTTTATATTTGTGCCAAATGAAGCCAAAATATAACCTCCTTCAGAAAGGGTAAGTTTGTCCTAATGTCATCTACAGGGGCTAACTTCAACCTAATGGTCAAACATTTTAAAATTTTGTGACCTTTTAGAAGACAACTTTTGAGAAGTTGGATTTCTCATTCTTTGAGAAAAGTTTGAGAATGTGATTATAGATTTGAAGTTGTTGAGGACCTCATAGCTAGTCCAATAATTTTTCATTATATTTTAGAGAGGTCACAAAAATTATAAAATCTGAAAAGGCTAAGTGTTGGGGTATTAGATGGCTCAATATTGATTAGGTCTCAAAACATTAAACAAAGAGTGATAATATTCTCCCTTCTTGTTAAATAATTGCAAGGTGGTCTAGACTTATTAAAAATCTTCCATGCTTGTGAAAGGGAAGCATTTTGTTGATTGGGTTTGGTTGCTCAACACCAATTCCTAAGGAAGTCATGGTCAAAGAAAGATGAAATGTAGCCAAAGAAAGTGTTGAATAAAGAAGTGCAGGAGGGTATGACTATATATATGGAGTGTTGGAATTAAGGGAAGAGGAAAAGAGACTGTAACTAGATTACAAATGACATGAGATTGTAGTTGTGCATATTACAAATGTTGTGAGAAAGCTTTGCTAGAAGTAGTGTGGCATAGCAGTTTTGGGAAAGACCATAGTAAACCGATTGTGTCAAGATTGGTTTTGAATTTTTGCTTTTCTTAAATACGATAAACTTGGAAAGATTATTTTGCAACAAAATCTCTTAGTGTTATGGATTGCTAGAGGTCAAGGAGCTAAGAATCCAATCAGTGAAAAAATCATTTAAAATTCATGAAAGGGCACAAAATGAGATTATTGAAAATTTTGAAATTCTCACAAACTCTTTATAGTTATCAGATTGCTTGTGGAAGGAAGCAAAGGTGTGAATACACTACTTAATTAGGACACAAGCCTTTTTGCATCACATTAATCACCACAAGGGAGTCATGCACTACCACTAATTGCTTCACACCTAAAGAGGATACCACTGTGATCCTTGTGACAACACCTTCCCTCTTGGTATGATTATTGGCATAGTTTCCCAGGAAGAGAATCACCCTATAAAAAGCTTTCATTTTTTAATTTGACACCCACAACTGTAGGATTTCTCCTAAAAGTCCTTATCTTTACCTAGTGGTCTCTTCTTTCCTTCAAAGAGTTTTTATTTCTTTCTCACATATTGCTTCTTAACCCTTAAACAAGGGTAAGGGTTTTGCTCATTATTCTTAAATGACTGGTCAACATGACTTGGCTTGAAGATTTGGAATATGTCTTCAATTTCGCCATAGGAAATAGGCTGATTATGTCATGTCCCCTTATGTTAAAACAATTTAAGCATAAATGTCATTGTATTATTTCTTTATAAAATAATAAAGAATCATACGAGAGATCTACATATAGCAGTAATACAAATAAAAAGCAGTAGATTTAATCTAGAAATATAAATATATATCTATGTCTTACACCAATATAATCACTGTACAAGGGTAGAGCTACTTCAAACGATGACAAATTAAAAGAAACTGAGAATTCATAAAATCCAAAAACTACCAGATGACTAGTCAATAGTTATATAGTTAGAATTGCTACAGTACCACATGAGCTCCATTAACTTCATGAAACATACTGACAGAAGATTGGTTTCATAACAGTACCGAGCTCTGTGGAGTATTCCAACATGAAAATAAAATCACACGCTTTCTGATGGATGTTCATTGACAGATATCAGCATATCATAAATTCTCAGATTTCAACATGAAATTCTTATCTTTTCCTTCAATTACGCTAAAATTCCTTCCCATTGAGGCCAAATTCAATAAATTCTATAGGATGGGTCATATTCATCTGCATAAAATAAATTTAAAAATGAGTTTATAGTTTGAAAACACATATTAGAGATTAGATTTATGAAAATTTTAGTCTATAATGATCAATATATTTCTTTCCCATTAGATCATGTAGATTCTTTCCCATTAGTTCATGTAGATTTTTTTGTCATTAACATTTCAATGGTCCATTTTTTATGCAAATATTAAGAGAAGAGGATTGATAGACCATAGTATTTAAAAAATATTGACGACAAAAAATCTACATAATATATCAAATAACAAAAGACAGTCTACTTATCTAAATGGAGTAGAGGATAGATTTGGTTTTTGAATGGACCAGCTTATACTATTGAGATTGCCTGCAAACCCTTAGAAAGGAAAACCACATAATAGACAAAGAGAATGGCTATTAATTAGTGCTATTTTAAAGATGTAGATTACTTAACTTTGCTCCAATAAAATTAAATACTAATTTATGTGTAAAAGAAAGAGTAATGAAAATTACTTCATCATCTGATTATCTATTATATAAATTCTTGCAATAGTCACATTGTTGAGGGAAATTTCTTAAATTTAGATCATATAATATCTACTAACCTTAAAATTTTCATATGTCTCAAATGCCATTTGATAGACCTATAAGATTGCAACATCAAACGACCATCTAAAACCCTTTGGACTATGTAAGTTCATTCTAAAGTTCATTCAACATGGCCAAAAGAAATTTCTAAAAGAAATAATAGGAATAAGTTTATAATGGTTGAAATCACCCATGTTCAAATGGAAAGGTACTTTAAAAGGGCTTGTGATGATGTTAAATGAAATTGACAGTTTGAGGTAGAAGTCCTTCAGATTATGAAGCAGATAACTGAATCGAATTTGCTATTTCAAGATGAAATTCTTCGAGTAAATTATTAAGAGGAAAACAAGGAGAAGCTTTTGATGAAGAAGCATGCAATTTTGTGAACGAAAGCAAGACTAATGTCCATATCTTGGTTTCTTTCATTTTCATGGACTTGCCTGAGTAGCTAAATTAGGCTTTCATGCTAGTACACTTGATTTTTATTATAATGAGACATACTTTTATGCAAGCTATCAAATTATGTTTTGTGTTCAATGATGTTATTACCACAATATTCTCAATAACAATGAATGCAGGACAAAGATGTAATGGAAGTGAAAAAATAGTGATTGTTCAAGGGTTTTGCTATACAAAGTCAATGGTGAACAAACATTGATACAAAACAATGAAATGACAGGATCATAACATAAAAAATGTTTATAAAGGTCATAAACATGCATAGAGGTCATAACAGTAATAAATGTTTATAACAGTGCTTTTAATAATGCTCCAAACATTGAGAATGCAAGATACTTGTAACGATGAACTTCATTTCGACTTGCTAATTGGTTGTCACTATTAACTCTAAGCTTTATTACATTATTGCCTGTGCTACCCAATCTTTTGTAGCTTGGCCTTTGTTGCCTTTGATGTGTCCTACAACCTATGAAAATTTTGAAATATGTTAGATGATATAGATATAAAGATCACTAATTAGTGCATTGTTACATTTTACTAGTAGTTAATACTATTGCATACCTTCTCTCATTTCCTGGTGTAATTCATCTTTGAGCATCCCCTTTCTCCTTTGCATCCAAAATGAATTCATTCCAATCCCTCACTGGAATAAAGGGAGGATGCTTGTAATCTAAAATTTATGGTATGAAGACCTACAACTTACAGCTAAGAATATGATACTGAATAATTATGACTTATTTTAAAAATTCAGGAAAACTTAACCATTTCTATAGAGATTACTTAAAAAAAAGTATACCTGATCAATGACTCAATATTTGTAACCTCTCAAAAAATTTTC
Organism: Chamaecyparis obtusa; assembly: GCA_027943335.1. Taxonomy (NCBI): domain Eukaryota; kingdom Viridiplantae; phylum Streptophyta; class Pinopsida; order Cupressales; family Cupressaceae; genus Chamaecyparis; species Chamaecyparis obtusa. Next base: position 184,865 of record BSBK01009620.1, on the reverse strand, counting down.
CTTTCCACTTCAATATCTTTCCTTGATAATTCTTGATCTCCTTAGAACCACTAGAAAAAAAACAATGACAACAGAACTTGCTACTTTAGAAAATTGCATCAATACTTAACTTAAACCTTACAGTCATGAAGGGTGTAACAAAATCTAATATGCTAATAGAAAAACTCATTTTGCACAAAATGACATTAAGCATGGATTTTGGTTTACATGTGGTACATCAATTCTTTCATTGAAGACATTATCTATTACATTTATAATTGTTTATTTAGGTTCATAACACTAGCATATATAGAAAAAGAATCTGTATTAAAAAAAAACTTGGACACTGCATATATATAAAAATACCCATTAAAATAAAAAGAGGCCACTGAGGATAATTGCATAGGTCTCCAGAAACAACATTACCCAACTCTTTCTCTCAAGCCAAAGACTCAGTGTGTTTAATTGTCTAGACTAGCAATCAATTCTATGTTGAGTATATCTGTCAGGCCCTCCTGCAATTTGAAGGAATTAAGAATAGAATATAGGAACTGATTTAACACTTCACCTACTCAAAAACACAAACCAATGAAATAATCCACATTAGGCCTAGACAGGTTGATGCATTCAATACAAGAATACTTACACAAAATGAAGCTGAATCATGCCAGACAATGACAATGAGAAGTTGACTATTGCCCCTTCTAGTTTTTTATTTGATAGTTTCCTGACAATGACACATTCAAAATGTACTTATGAGAAAAGACCTAGAATGAATGAAATTGATTAAATAATGAAGGTATGTTAGTTTGAGCTTCATTTGGTTTCGAGAATACTTTAATATTCTCTACTTAACAAGGCCAACCACGTGAAGGTGGAAGCTAATCTAGCCTCACCCCCCCTCCCCCTAACATCAATCTAAATTCCCCATTAACACATAACAATATTCATGAACATGACATATAATTCAATATTAATACACAACATTCATAGATAATTACTTAAAACAACATTCATGGAGTTATTATGATAGTTTTACTAATATTTTTGTCACAATTTGATTTTCGGGATAGGGGAAAGGCACCTGCAACAATAGAGGCAATAACTGTAGATATAGATGACAATATCCTAGAAATCCCTAATATAATAAATATTGCTTACTTCAAAATGATGTGCTCGCACCATCAATTCATCTATCCTCTTTAGCATCTCCTCAGTTGGATTTGCATCTTCCAAAATAGTAATAATTATTATATTAGGGATTTGGGATATCCTCATATGTATCTACAGCTATTGCCTCTATTGTTGCAGGTTCTTTTCCCCTATTTGATATTTATCTTCATGTGTTCACACTCGTTCTGTTGCTTGTTGCCAGCGGGTCACAGTCAGTGATTGGGAGAGCCCTATTTTGGCACTAGTCATGTAGTACAAGAACTAGAATTGAGTTTTTTGACACGACTAGGAAATTTTTTTATATCAACATGCAATAGAGTTTTTTGCCCAAACTCTATCGCATGTTGATATACAAAAATTTCCCAGCCTGTGCCGAAAAACTCAATTCTAGTGCTTGTATTGAGACCTTAAATTATTGAGCTTCTCTTTGTTTTAAGAATAGTTTAACATTCTCTGAGAAACATAATTGTAGGCATCATGGTCACATTTTTTGGAGACAATGTAATTAAGTGGTATACCCAGATGATGAAGAGAAACTTCTGCACCTCCGGTTCCAAGTTGTTCTCCATCCCACAGTGTCAACTTGGAATCGGATGTGCATAAGTTGCACTCCGTCTGAGTATACAACTCAATTATGTTGTCTCCAAAAAAATGTGACCATGATGCCTACAATTATGTTTTCCAGCTATTGTGAAATCCTCCTCACCCTTAGCTGCCATCCTAAGCCCTTCTTCCCTCTCTAGTTCTTCAAGCCTCTGCAAGATATATAGATCAATAAAGTCTACAACATTGTGTCCATCCATGATCTCAGGAATGTCATCTTCTTTCCACTCTTCATTTTCCAAAATATACCGCTTCTTCAAGCTTGTAGAGTAGTCTCTAGTGGTTGCAAATCAATTTTATTACAAACTACAATAAGAGGCCTAGTAAGTCTAATTTAATTTGTCTATGGACCGAGACCTTAAATTATTGAGCTTCTCTTTGTTTTGAGAATATTTTAATTAACACTCTCTACTTAACAGGGCCAACCACGTGAAGGTGGAAGCTCATCTGGCCCCTCTTAGGAGCCTCTTATGACCCTTTACGACATTTTAAGACCTCTAAGATGTATTCTTAGAGGTCTTAAATGGTCTTAAAGGGTCATAAGGGGTCCTGGGAAACAACAACTGAGAAACATAATTGTAGGCATCATGGTCACATCTTTTTGGAGACAATGTAATTGAGTTGTATACCCAAATGATGGAGTGCAACTTCTACACCTTTGATTCCAAATTGACACTATGGGATTCAAAGACCATAGATAAGGAATAAATTTAGAGAGTGGAGGAGGGCCATAATGACAAAAATAATACAAGACAAACCTCAAGTTAAATTAGGCAACTACAAACATTTTAATAGATTATTATTATTAAATAATGAAATTTGCATATACTAGTGTTCTAAGCCCCCTCATTACATGATTTATTATTGTAAGCCCCCTCTAACTTACGCATCTAGAAAATGAAACTACAACCTATTGGGATTGAGACAAACCTTATAGAACAACAATAGCTAGGAAGGATCACTTTCCAACATTTGTTGAATACATCTATTAGAGGACCTTGTATTCATGAGCTACACCTTGTATTCATGAGCTATAGATGTATTCGAAAGATGTATTCAATGGATGTTGGAAAGTGATCATTCCTAGCTACTATTGTTCTATAAGGTTTATCTCAATCCCAATAGGTTGTAGTTTCATTTTCTATATGCATAAGTTAGAGGGGCTTACAATAATAAATCATGTAATGAGGGGGCTTAGAACACTAGTATATGTAAATTTCATTATTTAATAATAAAAATCTATTAAAATGTTTGCAGTTGCCTCATTTAACTTGAGGTTTGCCCTATATTATTTTGGTTGTTATGGACCTCCTCCGCTCTCTAAATTTATTCCTTATCTATGTTCTTTGTATCCCATAGTGTCAACCTGGAATCAGAGGTGCAGAAGTTGCACTCCATCACTTGGGTATACAACTCAATTATGTTGTCTCCAAAAAATTGCAACCGTGATGCCTACAATTATGTTTCTCAACTGTTGTGAAATATGCATTTATGTTTCTCAGCTGTCGTGTTTATAAAGGGAGATTCATACCACGTTGTGCTCAAAATTTAGCGAGACTTCATACCACGTAGTGTCCATAGATTATGTTCAATGTGTTATTTACGCTTGTATTGGTGGGAAAACTCTTGAAAACACACAAAAGAGATTGCATTCAACCATGTTGTTTACATGACACATGTAGTTTACCTCTAGCATAAATTATCATTGCGTACAAATCTGTGGATGTTGCATGGTACGAAGCCTCGCTCAAGATTTAAAATGATAGTCAATCTATAGTCAAGGTCAAGAAACAAATGGAATAACCAAGAAAACACTATATGTTAAATCATGTGATTGATAGCAGATTGGGGCTCACTTGAGCCATAAACATGAAGAATTATTCTAAAAAAGGATGTAAACCATATATATGTGCACTTAAGGCAAAGAGAAGTTATGTCATATCAATATTAAAATATTAGTTACAATATGAAAATACTAAACTAACTAATTCATGAGTTCATCTCTGCATATGGTCGCAACAAAGATATGTGATTACAATATAGACAAGGCATCATAAAAATATAATTTCAGAATTTTCCCTAGCCTAACATGTTTTGCACTCAAATCCTTCATCGCAAATAAGTGGAGATGGGCGGATAGATGCAGATGAGTTTTCATCGACCCAACTAAAGTATTCGCAGCCATTATTTCCCTGTGATACCCTGTCTACATTAGTTCTTATATTATAATGAATAGTATTTACATGAGAAACTTGAAATATATACACATTAGCAACCTTTTTTTTATTTGGGCAGCACCAAAATTGTCGTCCAGGGTTGTTCGGTGTCCATGAAGTCTTCAACACACACCACCCACCACCACATTGACAGTTTGGCACATTGACAAGAGTCATCGAGCCTATATCAATAATGCACCGCACCATCATTACTACATTTATTATTTTTATATGAAATACACCAAGGAGTAGCATCAGAAATATTAACCATTTACAATAATGAAAAGTAAACCTAAATCAAATAGCTCATTTTTTTATCAACATGTGTAGTCTCTGTGTATATGAAAAATGAAAGAAATATGAAGCTGAAATAAAATAGTGAACAAAATAGTATTCCACATAGTGAATGAAATATACCATCAAAAGAAGGTGACAAAATCCTATCATGAAGCACAGACATAGGAAATAAAAAAGGGACAAAAGACAAGAAATAAGAAAAATCATTACGACTATAGAAAAATCATTTATACTATAATAAAAAAAAGAAACACTCTTTGTCAACAATTTTCAAAATCATTACGATTATAGAAAAATAATTAAGACTATACAAAATCAAATTTTAGAAATGGATGGTTCTGATGCTTTTCCATTACAACAATTGAGCATTCATCATTTGGTATTGTGTATTCCATTTAAGTATATCAAGAATGTTCAAAATCCTGTCACCAAGCATAGACAAGAAATAAGAAAAATCATTTGGACTATAGAAAAATCAAGTTCTAGAAATGGATGGTTCTGATATTGCTTTGCCATTACAACAATTGAGCATTCATCATTTAGTACTTCTTGGTGTATTCCATTTAAGTTTTTTAGTTGCCATGTTTATGTGCATGTTCTTTATGTGTTTGGCTTCTCTCTCTCACAAGGGATACGTCGATAGGTAATTGATTTGAAAGCATAATGATTTGACAGTCTTTTTCAAGATAGGTGTAATCATCCCGCCAACCTTAATTAGCAACATTTGAGATATATGTCAAGTACTTATAATCAGTATGCCCAACAAACAGAGACTTAGTAGTAAAATCATGTCCTTTGGTTTACTAGTTTAATTTGGTTTAAGAATGGTTTGTTTCATGTTTGAATGTACCATTGAATGAAGGTTGGCTATATTAGGTACAATCTTAAGACTCGTGACTCTTCAAATTCTCTTGTTTCCTTCAGACCTCCAAACATGTGTACTTTGAGTAGCCCTCCAAAAAATGGACTTGTGATGATTTTCACAATAGTACATGTGTAGGAGGAATACTCAAAGTACTACTTAGGCAGGTGATACATGTTGGTATGGGAAGCAAGCATACAAACATGGATTGACTAGGAAAATGCTGAACAATCCTAGAAATGCAGACTTTTTGGATTTGAACTATGTTCAAATAGGTACAATCAAGTTTCCTATTGAAGGGCAACCAATAAACAACCATGTTCAGATGTGGATGGAAAGTGACCCTGATAAGAATCACTTTACCTAAAGATTGTGCCATGTTCATAATTTTTGAGCTATTTTGGTTGCACTCCTTGCATTGGTTGACATTTTCCTAATTATAGGGTTTGAATTTCACAACAGAAGGAAACCAATACTAAGATGAAATTTTGGTATGTAGGATCTACATTGCCTATATACATTTGTGACCAAAGATATGGACTGATCTACAGTGCCTCCAAAGCTTCTACTCAAAAGAATCTTCTCACCACTCGTGACTCTTCAAATTCTCTTGTTTCCTTCAGACCTCCAAACATGTGTATTATGAATTTCCCTCCAACAAATGGATTTGTGATGATTTTCACAATAGTACATGTGTTGGAGGAAAGTTCACAATACTGCTTAGGAAAATTTGAATTCTAAGTAAAAAATATAATATGTATGAGAAGGAAAATTCATGATGGCTACTCTAATACATATATTATTCACAAAGGCAAAGAGAAATTTTAGTTAATACCACTGACTTGCAAGGATAAAGACAAGATAATAAGAGAGGCTGTGCATTTGGAAAAAGGGTTTTACCGTCATGACTTCATGTTGTGTGCACCTAGAATGGATATTTAAGTAACAATGCATGGTCTAATGATTTATTACTTCTCCCATCAATGATCTTGCATTCACTATGTTGAAACATATATTCACACTTTTGATAGAGGCATCAGTTATTTAGTGTTATGTTTTTCTCTAAGATATTGCATCTGTTGTCTTCAAGGGATTATTCATGGTTTTGAGGTTCACGGGGAGATACATCTTTTGTTTTGCGAAAATAAAATCTCTACTATTTTGAGGAGGGTTTCTAAGAGTTTTGAATTCTTAGATCTCTGGTAGTCATGGTAAGTGACAAAAGCACTCTTGTGAAGAATAGTGACAGGCATTGTAAAACAGAAGAGCATGCACTGATATTATGTAGAACACATGATCCACCACATTCAAAGTAACTTCCAAGAATGTATGTCAAAGCAAAGAGTAGACATAGATGATAAGGTAGAGAATGGAATTGTCTACATAAGTAGAGAGAAAAGGCCAAAATTCAAAGATTACTATTAGAGGAGAAGGGAGGGCATTCAACATGCATCAAAAGTAGTGGTATACACTGCAAATGGAAAAGAAAATGTTGATGAAGTTGGAATGGCACTTTTGGAATTTCATAGAGTTCCTCATGATAGTGAGCACAAAAGATGATCAGTCATGTGAAGGAATAGTAAGAACGAAAGAAAACAATGCATCCAAGATTCTTGAGAAGTGACTATCAAAATGATGTCAATAAATGATGATCAAATTTGTAAGAAAAGATTAGTCCCAATGACAAACAACACTTTTGAGTTCTCAGTTATAGAAAAGGTTGACTATCAAATAGGCTTGATGAGGTGATGATAAGTGTAACAATTCATGATTTAAAAAGATGCCAAAATAATGTGGATAAGAAATGTTTAAAGAAAGTTCTTCTTCAATGCTTATCCACTGTCATAGTGGTATAAAGTGATAAAAAATAATGACTCATATGGTTTATGGTTGTATCATCTTAAAATGTGTTGGTGTAATTAATTATTCCTAATTACACTTTACTTAATCTTACTTAGGATAATGCATTGCATAGTAGTTAGTGATTGAGACACCTAGGAGTGTGCACCTCATTTAAGCACATGGTGTAGGAGAAATTCCACTTTTGGTGTGATAATTTTCATCACATACCTCATTGTGTGTGAGATCCACCTTTCATGCTCTTATCACATTATCATCCTAATCCAATGCACATACTTTATTGAATACTGGAGGATGATCCAAATTTGGTGGACATGCGATTACACCTAGCATAGGTGATAGCTTATCAGCTCCTTATCATTCTCTCATATCGCCTTTCCTATATAAGGAGGCCTATTATGTAATCATTTCAAATGAAAATTGATTCATTCATCAATTCAATCAAGGTGAATTTATTGGATCTATTCAATCCATCCTTGCATTCATATTTTCTCTCTTGTGCTTTCCTTCAACCTCTAGATCCTTGGTTCAATATTTGCTATTTGCAAATTCTTACAAAATGGAAGCACTTCCATGTTAAGAGCATTTAGCCCTTTGAGTAAGTGGTTTGGGGTCATGTCGAATACCTTGAATGGATATTCGACTTGGATCTAGTTTTTCCTCTTGTTCTACCCCATTTTCCACTTCTTCCTAGCATTTTCTTATATCCTGAACTGTGAACCTGAGATTCTTGACCATAAGGTCAAGGTCAACCTTTTTAGGTCAAGGTCAACCTAAACCCTAACCTAGTCAGGGTTGACCTTGACCTTGACCCTAGGGTTTGGGATCTTTGGTGTTAGCTTCCAGTTTTGAGATCTCATCAAAATCTTGCATTTTCCCTCTTCGGGGCCACTATTTCTCGGATTAAGCGTCAAATTCTCAAATTAATATTTGAGGTGGACCTTTCTTGATATTTGTATAAGAATCCTAATTTATTATTGGAGATTAGCCTTTCTCGAGTTTTGTGCCTAATACTCAAATTAACTTTGGGGTTGGCCTTACCTCAAATTTTGTAACAAGGCTCTTAAATAATTATTTATTTCTATATTATGGGTGGTCCCCTCCTAGAGTTTTGTGTCAAGACTTTAATTTAATTTCCTCTCCATGTGCACCTCTCTAGAGTTTTGTGCCATGGGCCCTTAATTATTGTTTTCTACGAGGCCCCTCTTGTGCCCTAGATCACTATAAAAGGGAGCCTTCCTCTCTCATTTTCTCATCCATTCTGACCAAGCAATCTCTCAAGCTCTCAAGTGCAAGCAAGAAAGAAGATCAAGCATTCAAGCCTTCAAGCATTCAAGAATCCAATTCATCAAAAAGATCCATTAGTATCCATTGAAGGATTCAAGCTCTACGGAGCTCTCTTGTTGAAGATTCATCCATTTTCTATTCAAGCCTTTTCCAAGTTCAAGATCCATTCAAGATTGGTGTTGAAAATCTAAAGACAATTGATTGGAGACATCCTACATGTGATTCTACATTTATCCATTCTTGTGGATTCAAGGATTCAAATCCTCCACAAGGGTTTCAACTCAAGCAAGGTGAATTGTTCCATTTACTTTGTTTACTCCAACAATTTTAATTCAATTTCAAGGTTAATTCCTAAATTGGGGTTTGACTGAGGCAAAGCCCCGCCAAACAAATAACCAAAAACCCTCTTTTTCTTGTAGGTACAGGTGTGGAACTTTAGATTTGAGAGTAGATTTGGATACCCTTTTTGCTGAACTTTTGAGATCCATGAACAAAGTCAAAGTCGACCTTCATTTTCCTGAGGTCTTCCTTGACCTTTTAAAAGGTCAAAGTTGACCTGATCAAATCTGGGAAAAATATTTCTAGGTTTTGTAGATCTCGTAGTTTTAGTTTAGGAACACAAGAATCAATAGTTTTTGAGATCATTTGATAGGGTTTTCAGCTGATTCTTTTTCAGAGGTAAGTACTTTTATTTCTTAATTTCAATATTAGTCATCTATATTTACTTTCTATATCAATACAATTTCATGTAAGTGTAAAATATTGGTTTTGGGGTCTCTTTTATGTGCAAATAATTGTCCTAGGACCCCATACACTATTTTATCTATTACATTTTGGTGAACCCGACATACTTACCCCTTTTCTTTTATGGATTTAGATGCCCCATTGTGTTAGATTTGTGGTTAATGTTTTCTTGCATTAAGATTAGGTTTATTTATGCCCTTATATTTCAAAAACACAAAAAAATTGGAAAATTTCTTAAAAAATACAAAAACATTTACATTACTTTGTGAAAGTAGATGCTTTATTATGTTTGATTTCCTTTTCATGTTTATAAAATTTCATTTGAATACATTTGGATACATCTAGATCTATTGGTTATTATGTTGAACAAGTTGTTTCAAACATTTTCCAAAACTTTTGGGATTACACAACATCCTCCTCTTACCTTACCATTGCATGGTGTTACACCTAGCAAGACTTCATCTAGTGCATGTGATGTTGCTTTACCTTATAAGGATATATTAGAGAACAAAGATGACCTTAATCTATATCTCCATCACATTTCTCTTTATGGAGATGAGTTGAGGATTGATGTTAATTCTTCTCCTAATAGATGTCCTTCTTCCCCCTCTAGGGATCAAGCTTTATTGAATTATGGAGACCCTACAATGTGCTTTATTGGTAGGGATGATAATCCTCCTATTTGTGATGAACCCTTGGATAAAGGCATTGATTTATCCCCTCCTCATGAAGAATCTTTGATACAAGAGGGTGATTTATTAATGGATGACATATTCATACATGATGATAACTTTTTTTCTAAAACACACTCCCCTTATGTGGACTTTTTAGTGAAAGAAGATGATATTATAGATGCTTTACCCCCATTTGAGATTCCTTCTAGTGATGAGAAATTAGTGGAGAATGATATGAATTCCCTTAATGCTCTACCTTTTAGTGATGATCCTATGGAGAATCAAGATCTTACCTCATCTCCTCCTAGGATGTCCTCTTTTCTTCCTTCTTGTGAATCTATTTGTAGTGTTGAGACAACTAATATGGTTTATCCTAAACCATTTTTAACTATCAAAGGTTGTCCTCATCTTACTATCAAAGGTAAACCTATGGAGTCTTCTAATGATCAAGATTCGATAGCTCACACATATCGTATAAGGAATAACCCTCAACCTAATCTGGTGGTTTCTACTTCTTTGCCACCTTCTCAACCTATTCTTCCTCCTCCACCCTGTCTTCCTAGCAAGGAGTATAATTTGATAAACCAATTGCAAAACACTCCATCCAAGATTTCTTTATGGGAGCTTCTTCAAAATTCACCTACCTACCATGAAGCCTTGAAAAAAGCTCTAGATACTCTTCCTACTCCACCTCCTAATCAAGAGAACATTAATAACTTCTTACAATGCATGCATGCTACCCTGGGTCCTCCTGATATTGTATTTACTCAAAAGCATTTACCTTCTAAAGAAGTTCAGAATCAGTATGATGCTCTTATGGTTGTTGTTTCTATCAATAAAAGTATCATTCGTAGAACCTTGATTGATAATGGATGTGGGCTTAATATTTGTAGCATGGACATGCTCAAAGTGATTAATGCTGATCTTTCAACTATTCAACTTGACAATGTTCCTATACGTGGCTTTGATACCATTGCTAAGAACACTTTAGGCATCATTACCTTACCTATCAAAGTAGGACTGGTCATATTGAATACACCTATTCATGTTATGCCTGGACCTCTCAATTATAACCTTCTTTTGGGTAGACCTTGGTTGCGTGAGATGCATGTCGTTCCTTCCACCCTTCATTGTAAAGTCAAGTTTATACATAACAACAAGATGTATACACTTCATGCGGATGATGAGCCTAATCCTTGTATTAATATTCAAAACCAAACTACTCCTATTTCTAATAGTACCCATTCTTCCTCTAATGCTCTTCCTGGCGATGATTGGGGAACCTTGGATTTTACTCCTACCTTTATTGGAGAATATAAGATTAATGATCTTGATTTTATGAAGAAACAAAGAGAGTTTGAACAACGAGTTTTTACATCTAAACCCCTTTGTAATAACTTTGTTGCTGCTTCCACCCACAATGAACCTATCAAACCTACTAATGATGATATTGTGACTACTGAAGTTCCATTGACTCCTTCTGATATGGTTTCTCGTTATGGTCTTGGTTATCACTTCTTGGTTAAACAAGGATTTGATGCTCAAGGATGTGGTAAGCATAAATAGGGAATTCAAATGCCCTTACACACTAGGGGGCATGAGCATTCTTATGGATTAGGATTTGATCCTCAACAACAAATCAATGTTAACAATATCTCTAATAACACTTCAAAACATGATGAACCTGTGAAGGAATTTGACCAAGAACTTCTTTTGCCTAAACTCCTTCATGCTAAGATGATTACTAGACCTAAACACAAAAAGAAACATAGTCCACATTTGAAGACTCTTCCTTTTTGTTTATATCATAGATTTCATGATCACTCTACTAATGAAAGTCATGCTTTACATTATAAGATTAGGAAGCTCATTCATAGTAAGGTTATTTATTTATCATGTGACAATGAGTTGTATTTCAATCCTGTTTTATCTAAATAATATTTATGTTCCTATTATGAAGCTCCACATTATGTAAACAATGTTAGCCTAATCCTTGGGGGCTTGTTGTCTTTCATAGTGTTGCAAGTGATATAATAGGTCTCCTTCCGTTCTTGTTCCTACACTTGGGGGGCAAGGATGTCATCTCCTTCATTTCTGTCTTTCTGGGATTCACCTCTTTCCTTGGTTAAGTAGAATCTATCTATTATGTGATATCCAATCATACATTAACATTTTGGTTTGCATTGAGGATCTTTTTCCTTGATCACAACCGATTTCATTGTTCAACATTGGGTTTCCATGGTGGATAAATCTCTCACAAGGGTTACTTTTTCACTTCTTGCATGATATCTCTTTGCATTCATCCCTTCCATGGCCTCATAGGAGCTATGACCTTCTTGGCTTGGACTGGGTGTTGTCTGTGGATATTGTCTTGATGCTGAAGAGGGCTTTATCCTTGGTCTTTTCTTTCCTTAACATGTAAAAATAGTATGTTTTTGCCATATTAAGGAGGGGGGCATATATACAGTCTCCCTTGTTCTATATTATGTATTTTTGTTCTAACCTTTTGTTTTGCAGCATGCTAAATCTCGGAAGGTAACGCACATAAGTTGCTAAATCTTAAAAAGACACACATCAATATGCTAAATCTTTCAAGGGTAATGCACATAAGTTGCTAAATCCTAAGGAGACATGCATTTTGTATTCCACGGTGATACAAGAAGGTGGATCCAAGGGTACTTTATAAAAGCCATCAGAAGATGCACTACATACATGAAAAAAGCCGCCAGAAGGTGCACAACATTATGGGGTGACTATCAAGTATTTTCTTGGTGGGCCATCCTATCCTCTTTGTGGTTCATAGTGAGATATACACATCTTACTGGGCAAGCTAACCACTCCTCTCTTCCCTTCTATCTTTTTCTAGTGATGTCTCTCTTATTGCAATCTTGGAGTTGATGAAGACTTGAGTCTCTGGGGGCTTGAGGATTCCTTTGTCCCTTTGATTTCAGTAAGATTATCTTTTTCTTTATGATCTCCTTTACCAAGAGTTTGCATCGAGTCCATACTCTTGCTAAAGTGGGGGCTTAATGTATCATCTTAAAATGGAAGAACTTCCATGTTAAGAGCATTTAGCCCTTCAAGTAAGTGGTTTGGGGTCATGACGAATGCCTTGAATGGATATTCGACTTGGATCTAGTTTTTCCCCTTGTTCTACCCCATTTTCCACTTCTTCCTAGCATTTTCTTCTATCCTGAACTGTGAACCTGAGATTCTTGACCATAAGGTCAAGGTCGACCTCAACCCTAACCTAGTCAGGGTCGACCTCAAACCTGACCCTAGGGTTTGGGATCTTTGGTGTTAGCTTCCAGTTTTGAGATCTCATCAAAATCTTACATTTTCCCTCTTTGGGGCCACTATTTCTTGGATTAAGTGTCAAATTCTCAAATTAATATTTGAGGTGGACCTTTCTTGATATTTGTATAAGAATCCTAATTTATTATTGGAGATTAGTCTTTCTCGAGTTTTGTGCCTAATACTCAAATTAACTTTGGGTTAGCCTTACCTCAAATTTTGTAACAAGGCTCTTAAATAATTATTTATTTCTATATTAAGGGTGGTCCCCTCCTAGAGTTTTGTGTCAAGACTTTAATTTAATTTCCTCTCCATGTGCACCTCTCTAGAGTTTTGTGCCATAGGCCCTTAATTATTGTTTTCTACGAGGCTCCTCTTGTACCCTAGATCACTATAAAAGGGAGCCTTCCTCTCTCATTTTCTCATCCATTCTCACCAAGAAATCTCTCAAGCTCTCAAGTGAAAGCAAGAAAGAAGATCAAGCATTCAAGCCTTCAAGCATTCAAGCATCCAATTCATCAAGGAGATCCATTAGTAGCCATTGAAGGATTCAATCTCTATGGAGCTCTCTTGTTGAAGATTCATCCATTTTCTATTCAAGCCTTTTCCAAGTTCCAGATCCATTCAAGATTAGTGTTGAAAATCTAAAGATAATTGATTGGAGACATCCTACATGTGATTCTACATTTATCCATTCTTGTGGATTCAAGGATTCAAATCCTCCACAAGGGTTTCAACTCAAGCAAGGTGAATTGTTCCATTTACTTTGTTTACTCCAGCAATTTTAATTCAATTTCAAGGTTAATTCCTAAATTGGGGTTTGACTGAGGCAAACCCCCCCCCCCCCCCAAACAAACAACCAAAAATCCTCTTTTTCTTGCAGGTACAGATGCAAAATTTTGGATCTGAGAGTAGATTTGGATACCCTTTTTGCCGAACTTCCAAGATCCACAAACAAAGTCAAAGTCAACCTTCATTTTCCTAAGGTCTTCCTTGACCTTTTAAAAGGTCAAAGTCAACCTGATCAAATCTGGGAAAAAGATTTCTGGGTCTTGTAGATCTCACAATTTCAATTGAAGAACACAAGAATCAATACTTTTTGAGATCGTTTGATAGGGTTTTCAGCTGATTCTTTTTTAGAGGTAAGTACCTTTATTTCTTAATTTCAATATTAGTCATCTATATTTACTTTCTATATCAATACAATTTCATGTAAGTGTAAAATATTGGTGTTGGGGTCTTTGTTATGTGCAAATCATTGTCCTAGGACCCCATACACTATTTTATCTATTACAATGATAAGTCACAAAGACACTCTTATAATAGTCATCAAGAGATAATAGAGGTCATTCATGCATGATTTCAAAGCACAATGAATAAAGAACAGGCACTGTTATGAAGGATCATAGCCACAGTAAGGAATGATGTCATAAAAATCAAAAGAGGGATAGTTTCTAAAAGGAAGTGATATTCAAATATTGAAATGAGGGTACTATATCTTGACAAAGATGCAAACATTAATAGATTTTCATGAATGTAAAGGTGTGGTGATCAACAATGCCATAAAGAGACTATTGTTAGTGTTTCTACAAAATAGAATGACAGTGATGTGAAAGAAAAGATTCATGTTCAAGAAGAGTGCCTCAAAACAATGTTATTCAATGCTTGAGGGATGATATTTACTACTTTCATAATGACTACATGATGAAAAGATGGTCAGATTAAAAGATGTAAAACTAATATGACAGTCAGCTACAGGGCCACACTGTATGTAACAAGAGGTGTCATTTGTCTTTCAAAGAGCAGAGTAAAAGCTGGCAGTAGCATCAAGAGGTGCATGTTTTGTACAAAGTTTTAGACCATGGAATGAAGAGCATGAGGCTATCATCACATCAATCCTTATGAGTTGTGAGATAAAAAAAGATTGAAGGCATGAGGAATCATGGTGACTATGTATAAAGGAGTAGTAGTGGTAAAGAGAACAATTAGAGAAGCGATTTAATGGTCAATATAAGATATAGAGATGTTTTCAAGAGGAGAGGCAATGATATGTATTTTGTTTCTAATAATGTGTTCACTACCACAAGACAATTTTGCAATCATGGATAATATAACTCTAAATTGACCCTAACATGCATGAATTTAATGCTTAAGGTGGATTGACATGGTATGGAATGAATTGGATTGTGACTATAATTCAACCTTAAGACAAGACAGTCACTACCTTGAGACTTAATGGCCTATGTAAATGCAATTTCCATTACTGTGATTTGGTTCCAAGGGACCCTGATCAACTTAAAGATATATGAAAAATATATGTATCCTTGTTTCAATACCTAAAAATCATTTTTTAACTAATTTTGTGTGCTTGATGCAGTGACAGAGGTAACTTGGATTAGTCAATTCATTTTGAAAAGAAATCTCATAGATAGATCCCAATCATTTTTTTTGTTACATGAAGTCTTCCACTCCACCATGAGAATACATCAATTGTAAGAATGAAGAACTAATACTCAACAAAGGATTGTCCTAACTTGGATTGACTAATGTTCCTAACAAAGGATTTAGTGGAACATCCTTTATACAATTATAGTCACTTTACTCCAGCAACGTCGACTGTCATAGAGATACTAAATCTAAGTTATTGGTTAGATTAGGTCAATTCGGAATGGACAGATGTTGGGTACACAAAATGGATACAATCACAAAAGTCTTCAATGTGCCCGTGAACCTCAAATCTCTGGTTATTACACTATTTCAAACATTTCTTTGCTTCACTGGTTAAACTCATAACATACGCCTAATTAGGGCATTGACCTTTGAAGCAATTTTAACAACCCGCTTGGTTCTGAGTGTTTAGAATATACACAAACATTACCCTAAATTTTCTTTCAATCCATGACATTGGAAATCTCATGGTGAAGTTACAAGTTAGGGCCGAGACTTCATGACAAAGCCGAGGATATTGGTTATGTCTTGGTCTATCAAAGAGTCACTATTATTTGATGGAACTGAAATGAAACTTTGAAAAAAGGCAATATGATAATGGAACTATATAACTTGAATTGTAACAATCAATTTTTATTCCTTCACATGATAGAATATGTATGTATAAACAAACTAGTGAACTTCACAAAGTTAAGAATGCATAATGAACTTCAAAACCCGTGACTGTAAGAATAGTTTTACAGAGTTATTAAGTTCATTCATTCAATAACTAATCGACAGTACAAATTAGAAACAAGATAGTTCTAATGATTTTCACAACATTGTGTAAGCATAACAGTTCACCATGATAAGGATAACCCAGAGGAACAAAACACTTAACAAAAATGAGTGAAGAAAATAAATATAAGATTAGTGGTAAACTAATCTCAGATTACAGAAAGGAGTCCCTAGTTCAATTCAAAGAAGACAAGATAAATTGTTTTAATTGAATCAACTTGTAGTCAACAACCAAACCTTCTTCAAAGATGGAAATCCTTCACGCGCTACAGTCCTCCTTCGTGCGCTGCAACCCTTGATCTAATTTGCCCGTAAAAATGAAATGAGAAATGAAATATTTTTTTTTTTAAGTTATGCTTGTGTTCATCACTATTTCGACCTACATGGTATTGGTCAAAATTTCAACCAACATGGGCATGGATTTAAAAAAAAAGAAAGTTTTCCTTCTATAATCCAACCAACCTAAACCTTTTTAATTGATGGTCAAAAATTTTGGTAGAAAAATAAGGTCAACTGTACTAGTGTCACTATCTTTGTTCTCAGCAATAGTACTCCTAATGGTGCTGAGATGCCAACTAACATTCTTTCTGAGAACAAAGAAGGTGGCTTCATCAAGTGATTTCACAAATTTCTTTATACAAAACTTTACAAACCCATATTTTTCTATCTTCAAGAACTTAGACATGGCTGCAAATCATTTCTCTTCCTCTCTTTCCCACACCTGCCTCTATGTTTGTAACTCTCCTATCAAGGCTTCTATATCATGTAGAACTTCTTGATCATCTTTGAGGTACCTAAGACCACTTTTAACAATTTCACTGATCCACTCATCTCCTGAAGTCACTAGGGCTCGGCCTCTCTAAACCCGACTCAAGAAAGTTTTGCTTTTAGTAGAATCTGGGTCAAAAATTTGAGGGGACTGGACCAAAGGTGTGGCGTCAAAGCTGCAAAAAGTATTGATAAATTGTGACAATGTTAAAATTGTCTATTTTAGTTCTTTCTTCTCTTTGCCATCTTGCCAAGATGAATATAACATCTGCTGCGTTGTCTCCTTGAACAAATTATTCTTGCCAGCATGATCCATGGTACCTAAATCCACCTTGGTGACCTCAAAATCCTTTGCCTTAACTTCTTGTTCTCCCTCCTTAGGTCTATAGGTCACCACTTCTATAGTCCATTTTCCAATTTTCACATCTGTGAACATTCGGCCTATGCTTTTTAGCTTCTTAGTTTTGGGAGTCTTCTAGACATACTTCCTAACTATGTCTTTAACAGGAACAGATACAAGAACCAGATTGTGTTTTTTGCTCACCGTGGAGACTAGCCATGGGGGTGTAACTCTAGAACCAGTGGGTTTCTCAGGTGTCTTTGCTAGTGTACCAATTACTTCCAACTTGGCATCATCTAAGTCAAAAATATCCTTGTCCACCTGTTCATTTTCAGAGATGTGGAAACTCATATCTTCTATCTTGTCTTCGTCTAGATTGATTATTAGGACATTCTCCTAAGCCATGTTTTTCTTAGTCTTCAACCTAGTCTTGGACCTTGTAATCCTCTGTGGAGGAGCAACTGAGTGAAGATTAGCTATAGCTTTCTTTCTCATGTTTTTGGCCTGTGATTTCTCAGTAGATCTTGCATTTTCAATTTGGGTAGATGAATTAGAAACAAAAATAGGGGAATGTAAAGAAGTACATATAACTTCTTCCTTTTCTACTCTAGGTTATTTCTGCTTTCTTCTTTTTTATAGCCACTCATTAGTTAATTGGATAACACATAAAGTTATTTTTTCAATATTATCCTCTTCCTCCTTGGACCAGTCTATAACAAGATCACTTTTCTCAATTGGTTTTTTGTAGCTAGGTGCAATCAAATTTGATCCATCATCAATTACTCCATCTATGTTAATCTGAAGTCTCATTGATTGAATATGGGATACACACAGTCTACTGTGTGTTCTTTCCTCTACTTGTGATTCATCACAACAGTCCTCCCAGAAGTCTTCCAGGTGGGGTACATGAAACATGTGTGATCTAAGTCCTAGACTGCCACTGGCATAATTCTTGTTATCAAACCCCACTCTTTCAGTATAGTACTTGAAGTCAAAATGACGGATGTCGCTTCGAATACTGATAGCATCTGCCATAGTTTTACATGAAAATTTACCTAGTGTTATAGGAAAAGCCTTATCCCACTCCTCTTCAAGAAGAAATCTTTTCAAAATTATAGCAAGCTGTCAACAAATCTCAGCTAGGATAAAATAGTCAAATGCATACCTAGGTAACCTCAGTGGTGGATCTTCAAAACCCCCAACACTGACATAGGTAAATCTAGGAAATTGAATATAATAGCTCCCATACTTAGTTACCAATTCATGGGCTTTCAAACTAATCCTCTTATCAACAACACCAACCAGTTCAAAACACAGTTTACCCATGAATGTGTCATGCATCCTGTTGTAATTTTTCAACAACCTTATCCTTTCATAGAACTAGGTAATATTCATATACACATATATCCGCAACCCAGGGTTCATGTGGCAATCCGTGCCATTGTCTACTATAGGCTAAACAATACATGAGATAAGAAGACATGAAGAAACTACTACCAGTCAGTTTAGATGTGTTGAGCTGTTCTCTCAGGGAACTGGCAATTAACTCAGCCCAATCTAGGAGTTGCGTTCCTTCTAGGATGATTTGAACATAGAAATACATCCAGTTAGAAAAAAGATGGGCAACTTGAGACCTTCTTACTCTATGCAACATCACCATTAGGTCACTAATGCAAGGGCGAACATGGGTTCTGTTAATTTTTTTGGGCAAACGTGAACCCCCTCTTTGTGGGTTCAGCAACCAACTCTTGGCTATGGAGGTACAATTTGCATCTTCATTTTCATTAAACTTAACAATGGATTGCATGGGAGAAAAAGCAGAGAATGCCTTTTCTAGGATTTGCAGTGCTTGTGTCACCATTTCCCTATTAACTGGCATGAGGATGCTACCATCCTTCTTTTTTATTGACTCAGTTCGTGCATCATAACTTTGTATGCATTCAAGAATCAGTTCTAGACACACAATAACGGGAGGAAAAGTCACTGCAGAGCACAAACCATTATGTAGAATTTCCAGTGCTGGGGTACCCTCTAAAGAATTCAAAAGATGGGAAGGCAAGTCCTCGATATTATAGTCTTTTAGGTTAGTGTCTGATACTATGGGGCCATCACATACTAAACTTATAGTATTCCCAAACATATGAAAAACTGACCTCATGATTGTAGAAATTTAATCCTTTATTCACCCTGCAGACTACTGAATTTTTGAAAATATCATAGGAGTAACAGCCAAACTCACCTTATTTCTGTAGAAGATTTTGATCACAAAAGCTCCCAAGTTTTACCTCTGCGCACTAGCTTCTTACAATACTTAGGCATTTGAATAAAAAGATACAACTTAAATAGAACTGCGAGAGCACATGAATTTATTGCAAATCTTTCATGAAGAATGCCGTGCGGATTTGATTTGATATTTTGTACATGCAATCCATAATTACAATTAAACAAATCCTGAGGTCATTAAGAATAATGATTATTCCGTATTTCTAGGGTGTACTTAACAAATTCTCACCATAATTAGCATTAAATGCCATCTCTCCTGTAGGCCCCGCTGCTTAGCTGTCAGTAGGTCTTCCTTTCTTTTATTATCCTCTTGGATTCACCCCGAACAGGGAAGAACAAGGTTCTTATGTGTGCAATGTTGTTCAAAGTTGGTGAACTGGATTAGCTCAACTGATAGTTTTGAATGCCTGGGTATATCACAAGTCAATATATGATGCGTTACAATCTCCTTATTCTCAACGAAAGGTGGATTTCTTTACTTACTTTTTAGTCTGTCATGCCTTCTCAAAAGATGACAATTATGTGAACATCCTTGAACGGATGTGAACACCGTTCAAGGCTATTCAAAGGTGTTCAAGAGTGTTCAAGAAAAACAAAGCTTGTAAAATTCCATGTGACTCAAGGCAAAAATAAGATTTCAAAAATGATGACCGGGTTTGACGCATATTGAGTGAAGGAAAAAAATGATCAGAAGACAAGGTTTTTAACATGAAGCCATTATCAAAGAATTAAAGGATCAGACTCAAATTGGGACTAACAAGGACAAGGGTGTTTAAGAGTTTGGATAGCCTTAGAACATTGATCTAATGGTGAATCAACTCTTGGTTAAGTCTGGAATTGATTGGAAGTGTGAGATTTGAGAAACCCTTAGTGTAAGGGCTAGTTTGAGGGAAAATTTGGGATTTCTTGTTTGCGTTGGTTGGAGAGTCAAACTAAGCTCATTTTCCTTGTTTATGAAGCATTTTTAGAGACTATTGACAGTATTGAAGATTGAGAGTTAGTAAAACTATGACTTTCTTTGTTAAATGACCAAATTCTATGCTTGATTTGGAGGCACAGTCAACATACTGGGTAGTTGGTCCAAAATACTGCATATTGAATTTGATATATGTTGTTAAATGGTGAAAAGGGTGTTTGAAAATACTTTTAGTTTGTTTGTTTCTTTGGGAAGTGTGTGAGTAAAATTCCATTCTATACCGTTGGAGATCTAGTAAGGGCAATTAGGCCTGTTTGGGGATTTTGGTACTTCTGAGTGTTGGGTGTTGCTTGGGGACACAAAACTAGTTGAAAAAATTTGAATCCATCTTAATTGCATTTAAAAAACATTAGATTTGCCGCTAGGAAGGTTTGTGTTAAGATTCAAGTCACTTCAGGCTTGTATGGTGTTGGGGTATGGGCTTAAACAAATCAATCTTGACCCATTGAAGAAGCGTTTCTCATTCAAGCACCCAACCCTCTACATCATATTTTCATCCCACTAGTCGCATCTTACCAAACTTTGTAGCTTTTCATATTTCTTATCTGGTTCATCTTAGCCGCATAGTTTTGAGTAGGTTTTTTTTTCCAGCTGTTAAGACATTAAACGGATTTGGTATTACGCATGGAGTCAAGTCAAAATGAAGATATGTACACTATAATTTGATTGGTTTTCTCCTCAAATCTAGAGTTATCTACATGTGAAGTCCTTTGCAATGTGGGTGGATTTGGTTTCACCAGGGAAGTGTTATTAAGTGCTATTTTCGAAGGGATCTTTTAAATTATTTAATTTTATATAATTTCTTATTTATTTTGTGTAATTTTTATATGTTTCCTTCTTTTCTTGTTCAATCTTTTCACAAATAGGTATGAATTTTTCTTATGAAAAATTTCAAAGGTAGGTTTTCAATGCTAAATATTAGGGTTTATGACATTCTATAAAAAAAAATCTTTTAGATAGATTTGGATTGATTTTTTGGGGAAAAACATTAGATCAAATGTTGTCTGGTAGATGGCATTGAAGTTTTAAACCTCACACATATTTTGGAGTGTTGTATGGTAGTTTTTTTTAGGTGTAATTAAGTTCAATGCCTAAAATCTAAACCCTTCCCATCATCATTACACCACAATCCGTTAAACTAGATTGCCTTATAGTAAATTTCTAAAGATGTAATTATGAATATTTAAACCCTCACATTCTTTCTTTCAGTGACCTTAATAGTGTAACATCAGAAGCCCTTAAACTTCCATACCCAAATTAATTATGGTCAAGTCCTTTATGAAAGAATAAAGCCAAAACTCACATTGGCTTTTGATAGAAGGTCATTCAAAATAATCCCCTTTCAGACATTTGAAACCACAAAATTTGAAATAAAATTATAATTGACTACTTTAGTTGACCCACATCTTCTTTTACAAACTGTTAAGATTGATGGAAGCTAGGAAACAGTCGATACCATTGTTTGTTTGGTTTTACACCTTCCAGATTCTTTTGTTACAAGGTTTGAGTTGTTTTATCCAAGCACATATTGTGCATATCCAACAACAATTTTAGTGTAACATTTTTTTTGAAGAATGCAAAATGTGCATTCTGTATGAAACCACAATTGTGTACGGAGGAATTTAACCGCAACATTTAATATGATACATATTTCTAAAAACTGCTTTGGTTGTCCAAGTATGAAATTGTTTACTATCAATAGATGTAAAACTGACTGATTAGAGTATTAGGACAATGTTGAAACTCTTTTTTTTCATTTATAATCTACACATTATTAATAGAGGTTTCAATTAGCAAATAATATCATTGGGAAATATTCTCTATCTAGCTCTTTATTTTACAAAACAATTTAGTTTCCTTTATTTGTCTAGACTGATTTTTAGTTTAGGAGCTGTAGCTATTTTGAGTTTGCATTTATTTCAGTTTAGAATAACCTAGAAGTATAAGAGACTTTGAAATTTACACTAGGAACATCATGCTAGGCTCATAGTTATCCATCATTTTGTGGTTGATCTATAATTTTATTAAATAGTTTCTTGAAACTAACAATCATAGAGAACTTATTGGTTGCTCCGATTATGAATGTACTACCTTAGAAGTGAGATTGTTGTTAATAGATTGCCGATGGACAAATAATCCACTTATTTTGAAGTACATGTGTGGTACATTGTATTGATTTAATCATAGAAGATAGGAGGAAAATTAAACATGCTAAATCTATATAGAACATGGCCAAAATCATCAACAAACTTATCTACAATAATACAGGGTGTTACATATGGTTCACACCATCACCAATGGGAAGGAACTTCCCCACCTAGTGATCACGAGATTTTCCACCTACTTCCTATCATTGCAGATGCCTTCTGGCTAAAACATGAATCTCAAACTAAATTATTTCGATCTAAGTGGGATAGATGAATTTTGGTTCACCTCATTCTT
The DNA here is from genome assembly GCA_027943335.1 of Chamaecyparis obtusa. NCBI lineage: Eukaryota > Viridiplantae > Streptophyta > Pinopsida > Cupressales > Cupressaceae > Chamaecyparis > Chamaecyparis obtusa. The sequence continues at coordinate 161,842 of BSBK01009620.1, read as the reverse complement.
AATACACAACTTTCTAGTATGTTATAGAATCTACTAATGATCAACCTGTGTAAATTCAACTCTATGTGTTGATAATAATCTAGATGAACTCTTCGCATTGCTTCATCTCACTGGGAAGATCAATGATTCTTGATTTGATAAACTTTTACTATATATGACCAGGTGTGTTGATTATGTTCTTTATTAGGATAATGATCTAGAAGGAATTGGAATCGATTATTGAGTTTGGTTTTAGGCTTGTCATTTTTTTGGTCATAGGTTTTAGCTGCATTTAAGTTTTTAATTAACACCTACATATATATAACCATTCTATTATTTATGGACAGTTATCTTATGTTCAATATAGTTGTCTTCTATTTAGTTCTATATTGACTATAGATCTCTTTGCAGATTTGGTGATTTCTATGTAACTTACTTTGTTATATGAGTAATACCACCACTAATCACTTTGACTCCAAACTATAAAATATTTGTCCGATCAGTCTTCCAATATGGAGTAACATGCTTCTTGTACAAAGTTTTAGAAGCCTCTATAAAAATTAACAGGAAGAAGATCCATATTTGGAGGCATAAGGATATGGGAAGTAAGAGATGATTTTGTTTTTTTGACAAAAATTTCTTATATTATCCATTTTGATCAATCTCTCATTGCAGTTTGTAGGTAGTTATAATATTCGTTGTTAAGATTTAGAAAACTGATACCATGCATCAAAATAGAAGAATGTTTCTCTGCATGTTCTTGAAGTCGTAATGGATCATAGGTTAATGGTGCAGTATATGGTTGATGTGTTTGCTTAGGAGTTTTCTTCTTAAGATTATAAATGTCTTGTTCAAATTTGGAACATTGATGTCATGTATATAGACAAAGGACATTTTTCTCTTCAGACTGATATTCTAATCATTTTCACGTTACATTTTCAGATGCTATGTAGGTTGGATCATGTGTTAATGTTGTAAATTTCTAATATTTGGTTAATATATTTGTCAGGTTATATCTTCATGAGGGCCGCAATGTGAGAAACATTACAACAAGTGTTATAACAAAACAGTTTAGAGTCTAGGAGATCATTTGGAGTGTTGCTATTACAGATAAACTTTATACCTTATCTTATACATCAACGAATCTATCACATAAATAATAAAATGAACCATACTTTCATAAAATTACATTCCTACATATCAAGTTTGACATAGTTTGTGCCTACATTCTTTTCTGGATACAATGTGATGTCATATATCCATATTTTTGCAGTTCAAACCTTTATTGTTTGCAGCATTTTTTCATATCTCATATGGAAAACATCCACAGTATAGGTGATATCATAGGTTTTTTCTAGATAAAGAACTAAAAAGAAAAAAAGAAGAGTGGGAATATCACTACAATTGCCATCGAAAACAATATCTTGACAGAGAAGTACTCATCAAAGTAATCTAGCTAGATTGTTATGGAAAAAAAATGCAATTTTGGGACTGGTAGAAGTAAAAGAAATAAGAATAGGATGAAGATTCAACACAGATGAAGTACCAAAGAAAGAATATAGAAGAAAAAGAAATTGAAGAGCTACAATAGAAATCAAAGCTGGATGGTGAATCCCTAAGTTGAATAAGGAGAGCAAAATTGTTAGCATAACCAAGAGAAAAATTCAAAAAACCAAATAAAGAATTGGGTGTAGATCCATGCCAAAGGCTCTTCAATAAAACCTCATAATTTATAATTTGTGTCCCTTCCTCTGCTAGATAGCTCTGGCATCCCAACTCCCACCACTCTCAACCGAATATAGAGATGGCAAAAAAGACAGCAACCACAGGTGCACATAGATATTAAATTTCAAAAGAAGAAAATAGAAAGAAAGACAAAGGGAAGGGCCAACATCGAGGAAGCAAGCATTGAGAAGTTTTGCATTCAAAATTAGCTGAAGATAATGGTCACGGTAATAGAATAAAATTAGAGTTCACTTGGCCAAAAACTGATAACTCTCTCATGAAATGTATAGTAAAAAACAATTGCATCAGTCAAAGATTTTTGCCATTGCAACCTTCCACTTTCAATAATAATTAACTAGAATGATTTTCACATAAGATATATATACATCCACCATTATGATTGGCTTTCCTAGAGGGCTAAGATAACTATAGAATCTCATTGAGCCATTCTAACATGAAAATTGACAAAGTTGGTCCATGATAAGGTCAATAGGGATCCTTTTCAGTTGTACTAGATAGATCAAATATTGACACTCAAGAATGGACCAAGTCAAAACAGCTTTGATTTTATGAAATTTTCACGTCATAGGCTCAAAATTGGTGCGTACTTAAGTTCTATTGTCCAATTGGATAAGGCTACAACATTGGGCCTTTCTCTTTTATGGTGTTTACTTGCATTCAAGAGCATTTCTACATTTTATTTGAAAGAAATTATACTAATCATCGAAGTTATGTTGCTTGGGTGATGTGGGGCCAAATGTAACAATATTCAACAATTAATTCCTGACTGTTTTGTCTATAATTTATGCATTTTTTTTTTTAAATACTTGCAGAGGAAAATCATACACAACTCCCTTGTGTACATTCAAAATTATTATATTCCTCAAGATTACAAGTCTAATTAATATTTAATTTTTTTAGATTCGTCATAACTTAATAAATGTAGAAGGTCTAGTTGAACTTTTGTATCATATCAAAGGATGCCAAATTTTTATTCACAAAGAATGAGTTCCTTTACCCTCCATTCCCAATGATGAACCATTAACAACAAGAAAGGTGATTTTTTAGTATGAGGTCAAATTGAAATAGTTATGTAGAAGAATTGTACTAATCTTGTTTAACACCTTATACATACTTGCTATGAAAATATCATGTTCATATGCAGTTTTTACCTCAATCGCTAAAGATAAGACAAGATGAACCTGAAATCAAATAGACCTTGTGCCAAATGACTACAATCAAGTACTGCAAGAACTCCAATCTCATATAGAGGTAGAAAAAGACTCAAAATCATTTTAGAAAATCCTTTAGTCATATTTTCAAAATTCATGATGTATACATTACTATAATAGGTATATGCCAAAACCTCACTAAAAAGAACTAATCATACTTGTGTGGATTGAACTATACTTCTAGTTCACTACCCCCAATTCTAAGTTTCACATTACAGATCCAAAGTTTAGTTTCATCAGTATTTCAATCAACTAAAGAAACGTGAATTTACCAAAATCTACCTCCTTTAAAGCAAACTACATCTTAGGTGTAAATTATATGGTCACTACTAATGGTCAATACCATGTCTCACCCAAAATAATTTAATATTTCTTTTGTCTTATGACCTCTAGCTTCAATCTTACTTAAAATTTAGTTAGAGATTTACCCCATTACAACCAACAACATTTTTGTATCGCTACCATGATGTTTAGCACAGTGAAGGTGGGCTGGTGTAAAATATCATTATTACTATACGCTATGACAATTTTAAAATTGACTAGTTTATTTAATCCATACCTGTGGCCACATCTGCCTTGGAGGTCTGCATGTCTTGATAATGTTTCCACTCACCCATTGAGACTTCTAAATTGTTTTGTAGAGTCCCGAGTTATTTACCCATCTAATGCTCGAAGTCCTAGGCAACATAGCCATTTTAAGTTTCTTGAAACCCCAAGTTAGTACTAGAAGTCCTGTGAATTAGAAATTATTTTTCTTTGATAATAAATAGACCCAAATGATCAATATCACAACCCAATGTGTTAGAATGGAGTTTGATTGCAGGAAAGGAAGATCAAATAGAGGTCAAATGGGGGGAGGAGGAGCATCATATGATGTGTCAAGGCCAATGTACAAACAAACCTATGGGGTGTTTCCATATTCCCAGGTCCCTAATTCTTATTATCCCACTATTGGCCAAAGTTTCGGCCCTCCCATCAGCAAGTCGCCTACTCCAATCCCTATTTCTTCTTCCTCCTCCTCTTTACAATGTAAATCAACATACACCCTCAATTTTATTGATAGTTTACTATTTTATATTCTACTACGTATTTAAATTTCTGAACCACTCTTGTTATTGTGTAATTAGTAAATTATATGTTTGATATTGATGTCATTTTTTATTTAGTTAATTTTCATTTTTTTTATAATTGTAATTGAGATTAATATATACAAGATCGTACATGTAAGGACAAGCCTAAGATTTATGGTTTATGATATATACAAATTTGTTAGAATCCCATACTATAACTCTAAGTTTGATGTCATTACTACCTACCCTAGTTTTGTATTTGTTGATATAGCAGTATCACTTAAAATCATAAATTATTCTTAATTGATAAATTCTAAGTTAGAGATCAATACCTCATACTCGAATTTTATATTTGAAGGTATACAAAAAATTTGTAAGAATCCATGGTTTCAACATCTTTACCATTTTGAATGAAACAAACATTGCATATTGTCAATCTTGAAATTGAGATCTATGCAGAACACATCCTAGAAATATCAAATAGTAAGATGTTGACTTGTGTAATAGGAAGTATTAGATGACACTAAATAAATAGTATACTATGCCATTTTTTTGAGAAATCATTTGCGAAATGTTCCATATATATAATTCATGAAGACAAAACTAATAGGACAAGTAAGTTAATTTATTCTATTTTTAACAAGAGATTGTGATTCTTATCTTTTGACTTAGAATTCAAGTGCTTGTTTACACTTTTTAAGATGTTTTAATAGGATTGTCCATAGTTTTCCATAGTCCAAGAAATTCTTGTATCCAATAATTGCATCTAATTGTCTGACGAATTACTCTAACCTCATGAACCAAAAAAATGTAATTGTTTCATCAATGTACCAATTTTACCCTACTCAATTATGTGCTAATTGAAAGAGTGTCAAGTAGAGGTTACCTAATAATTAAAGACTAGAAATAAGAAAGGCAATTGACTAGTGAACAAAGGTAGGGAAAACCATAATGTCAAGTGTCAAGAGATAATACAGCTCTTGGGAATTTATTGGTTGCAGCATTGTGGTAGTTTTTCCTACAATGAGGCATAATCCTTGGGTTCTAGAATTAGTTGGCCTCTACCAACTTTATGAGGCTCCTGTGTGATGCAAGAGCATCTCGGGTTTTTGGCAATCCTGTGTCACCAAAAACAAGTTTGTGTTTTCATGTGTTACTCAATTCCTACTTTGACCGAGTTGGCTTGGTAGTTGCTCAGTTTCCTTTGTTAACCGAGTTGGTCGGTTGTCTCTCTAGCGCTTGGTTAATTCCTTGGTGCTCGGTTATCTTTGTTGGTGCTTGGTTATCCTTGCTTACTGAGTTGTTTGTTTTAGCTTTCTGGTGAGGTCGATTTGTGCAATTAATTATGGTCATGGATTTAATGTTGGAATCTATCATTGGGAAGCGTGTGGACCTAGATCTGGTCATTCATTCCATTGATGGTGGATCTTAAGGCTGACTTGTTCAGTAGCCTCTTGTATATATTGAATCTTTGGTTGTAGTTTAGTAGTTAGTTTTGGATAGAGATAGAAGTTAGAAGATAGAAGATAGTTTTAGATCCTTGCATGTTGGCGGACTTCTGTACTTGAATTGTAATATCTGGCCCTAACCGGTAAGGCCTTACAACCTGAAATGTATGAATAAATTTGATGAAATATAAGAAGTTGATCTGCATTCTCTCTCTCACTTGTGTGTTGTTGCTTCCACATTTGATCTCTGCAAGGTGGATCTGGTTAGGGTGTTCCTTTGGCCCCTCTCCCCATCTTCCCTTGCGTCAGGTGGTATCAGAGCTGAGATTAGATCTACATCTAGATTTGTGAATCTAGGTTTGAGGGTTCCTTCATGTCAAACCCTAGTTGAATTATTGTGGGGTAGAAGATTGTGATTTGGCTTGCAATTGCAGAGGGTTTCAAGAGGGTTTGTGGGAGGTGAGATGCGGATCTAGGATTGGCAGACATGTTGAGACAACTTGCTGCTAGATTAGAAGCTGTTGAGACAACCCAGCGAAGAGGAAGACATCTTGAAGATGTTAGTGATGATGAAATTTTGGAAGAACAAGGTGATGTAGAACCTACACCAGTGATGGATCAAGGTGAGGAAAGATTGTTTGAGGCTTTGAAAAATCTGAAGTCTACACCATACTTCAATCCTCCTGAGTATAGTGGAAAATTGAATTCAGATGAATTGGTGGACTGGATCACCAAGATGGAAAAGTACTTTAAATATGAAACTGTCCTTGAGGAAAAGAAGGTGAAAATTGCAAGCACAAAGTTGAAAAGTCATGCATCTTTGTGGTGGGAACATATGCAATTGGATAGAAAAAGGAAAGGCAAAGACAAAATTAAGGTATGGAATAAGATGGTGAATAAGTTGAAAGGAAAGTTTTTACCTTGTGATTATCAGATTAACCTAGTTAGGCGAATGCAAAGTTTGAGGCAAAAAGATAGCTCGGTAAAAGATTATACTAAGGAATTATATAGATTAGATATCAGATCTGGACATGATGAAGATGATGTGGAAAGAATTGCTAGGTACCTAAATGGATTGAGAGTTTCCATCCAAGAAGAAATTAGTTTGGTTAAATTGGAGAACATTGAAGAAGCCTATTAGTTTGCCTTGAAAGCTGAGGAGAAATTGAACAAAAGACATGAGAAAAGACAAAGAGGTAGAGGTGGTAGATTCCCTAAAGGAAGAGGTAGATCTTATGGTGAAAATAATAGATCTGAACTAGAAAAGAAAAATCTAGATAAAGGCAAGACCGAGTGGAAAGGTGAAAGTTCATCTAGAGGAAGAGGCAATAACTACCGAGGTGGTTTTCAAGGAACTTGTTACAATTGTGGAGAAGGACATAGATCATTTGAGTGTACACATACAAGTAAGAAGGTCCATAGCAGTAGAAATACTTTTGTGCAAGAAGAGTCATCGAATGAACCTGAGAAGGAAAAGAACTTGATGGTAAGGAGGGCACTTTGGAGTGAAAGTAATAAGGAATATCCGATAAGGAAAAGTTTGTTCAAGACCAAATGTAGAGTTTCTGATGAAGTGTGGAAGGTAATAATTGACAGTGGAAGCTTGGAGAACTTGGCAGCAGAGGAAATGGTTAAAAAGTTACAGTTAAAAAGTTTGGAACACCCGAAGCCCTATCAAATTTCATGGATCAAGGATGAGCATACACTCTTGGTAATTAAACAATGTTATGTGAATTTGAAAATTGGAAAGTACTATGATAAGGTGTTATGTGATATCATGCCCATGGATTGTTGTCATATTTTGTTGGGTAGACCTTGGCAATATGATAGACATACTATATATGATGGAAGATTGCATAAGTATAATATTTGAGATGATGGGAGAAGACAAATCTTGTTACCTTTGATTAAAGAACCTATTAGTAGTGTTTGTACATCTGTGAAAGCTTGATGGAATGAAGAAATTTTGTTAAGGATTTGAAGAAGAATGATGTATGTTTTGTTGTGATTCCTAACAAATCGAGTAAGAAAACAAAGGATAACATACCTGAAAAGATTGATAAGTTATTCACCGAGTATAGAGAGATCATTTCTGATAATGTACTTGATGGTTTGCCACCGAAGAGAAGCATTGATCATTGCATGGATCTAAACCCTAGAGCTAGTTTACCGAATAAGGCACCACATCGGTTGACACCTACCGAGAATCAGGAATTGAATCGATAGATTCAAGAATTGTTGTAGAAAGGTTTGATCCAAGAAATTTTTAGTCCTTGTGCAGTACCATATGTATTGGAACCTAAGAAGAATGGAAAATGGTGAATGTGTATGGATTCCAGAGAAATCAACAAGATAACAATGAAATATAGGTTTCCTATACCAAGAATGGATTACATAATAGATAGTTTGATTGGAGCAAAGTATTTTACCAAAATTGATTTGAAAAGTGGGTATCATCATATTAGAATTAGAGAAGGTGATGAGTGGAAGAATGATTTTAAGAGAAAAGAAGGTTTGTATGAGTGGTTGGTTATGCCTTTTGGTTTAATTAATGCACCAAGTAATTTTATGAGGTTGATGAATGAAGTTTTGAATAAATTCTTAGGTAAATTTGTGATTGTATACCTAGATGATATTTTGATATTCAGTAAGACCAGAGAAGAACATTTGTTGCATGTTAAACAAGTATTGCAAAGGTTGAAAGAAGAAAAGTTGCTGATAAATTTGAAAAAGTGTTCCTTCATGCAAGAGGAGATTGTCTATTTGGGATTTGTGATTTTAGTTGATGGTTTGAAGATGGATCCTGAAAAGGTTGAAGCTATTTTGGATTGGCCTACACCTTAAAATGCTAGTGAGGTAAGATCATTTAATGGTTTGGCAAGTTTTTACTGAAAGTTCATTAGGAATTTCAGTTCAGTTTGTAATGCTATGACTGAGACTATGAGAGGAGATAAAAGAGAATTCAAGTGAACACATGGAGCTAATAAAATTTTTGAGACACTAAAGTAGAAGGTTGTTGAATTTCCTGTGTTAGCATTGTCTAATTTCAATAAGGTATTTCAAGTAGAATGTGATGCAAGTGGAAGTGCAATAGGCGCTGTGTTGAGTTAAGAAGGTAAACCCATTGCCTTCTTTAGTGAAAAGTTGAATGATGAAAAAAGGAAATATTTTGTGTATGATCAAGAATTCTATGCTATTGTTCAAGCACTGAAGAAATGGAGACATTATTTGATACAAAGTGAATTTGTGTTGTATACCAATCATAAAGATTTATAGTATTTGGGTAGTCAAAATAAGTTGAATCAGAGACATATGAAATGGGTTGAATATTTGCAGAGTTATACATTTGTGATAAAACATAAGAGTAGAGTCACTAACTGAGTTGCTGATGCATTGAGTAGAAGAAGATCTTTGATGACCGAGATGAAAATTGAAGTTCTTGGTTTTGATGACATGAGAGATTCATATGAATTTGATCCTAATTTTTTTGAGTTGTGGAGAAAGTGCAAAGCACCTATTCAAGGTCAACCTAGTACTAAATGGGAAGATTATTTCATTTAAGGAGGTATGTTGTTTAAAGGTATTCAGTTCTGTATACCAAGAGGATCAATGAGAACTAATTTGATAAAGGAGAAACATAGTAGTGGTTTGGCTGGACACTTTGGTATTGACAAGACATTGAATTTTCTTAAGGAGAAATACTTTTGGCCACAATTGTATAAGGATGTTTAGAAATTTGTGAAAAGTTGTGGAATTTGTCAAGTTGCAAAAGGAGTAAGTTGGAATATTGGATTGTATACACCAATTTCTATTCCTGATAAACCTTGGATTGATATCAGTATGGATTTTGTTCTTGTCTTACCAAAGACAGTAAGAGGTAATGATTCTATATTTGTGGTTGTGGATAGATTTTCTAAAATGGCACATTTTATACCTTTTAGAAAGACATCAGATGCAATACATATAGCAAATCTTTTCTTTAAGGAAATTGTTAGACTGCATGGATTACTAAGGAGTATCATCTATGACCAAGACAATAAATTTGTTGGATACTTTTGGAAGACTCTTTGGAGAAAGTTTGGTACCAAGTTGAAATATATTTCTACATTTCACCCACAGATTGATGGACAAACAAAAGTTGTGAATAGAAGCTTGGGTAATCTTTTGAGATGTTTAGTTGGAGACACACTGAGTAATTGGGATTCTGTGTTGGCATAAGCAGATTTTGCATACAATAGTTCAATGAATAGGAGTACTGGAAAAACACATTTTGAGATTGTAAATGGCATACAACCGAGAGGTATATTAGATTTGAGGGATATTGTTGATGAGGAAAAGAGAAGTGTTGAAGGAGTAAAGTTTGTTGAGTTCATGAAGATATTGCATGAAGATGTGAAACAAAAGTTGGAGAAAAGTAATCATAAATACAAAGACAAAGCTGATAGATCTAGGATACATAAGACTTTTGCATCTGATGATGAAGTAATGGTTCATTTGAAGAAAGACAGATTTCATGTTGGAACATATGGGAAGCTGAAAATGAAGAAGTTTGATCCTTGCAAAATTTTGAGGAAATTTGATAGTGGAAATTCTTATGAGATTGAGTTACTTGATGACATGGATATATCACCTATATTCAACATTGCTGATTTGTATGAGTACCATGAATCAGATGAAGAAATGACAGTACCGAATGATTATCCTAAGAAACAGATAGAAGAAGTTGAGCAAATTTTGGAGCAAAGAGTTGGCAGAAGTACAAGAGGAAAATAGTATATGGAATATCTAGTAAAATGGAAGAACAGACCAATTGAAGATAGTTCATGGATTTCACAATTTGAGTTGGATTCAGCTCAGGTTGTACCTATTGCATGATTCGGAGAATCATTTCAAATAACCCCAGGTGTCTGATGTAGTAGCATCTCGGGTCCTTGGCAATCCTGTGTCACCAAAATTTTTTTTTGTGTTTTCCTGTGTTACTCGATTCCTTCTTTGACTGAGTTGGCTGGATAGTTGCTCAGTTTCCTTTGTTAACCAAGTTGGTCGGTTATCTCTCCGACGCTTGGTTAATTCCCTAGCACTTAGTTATCTTTGCTGGCACTTGGTTATCCTTGCTTATCGAGTTGTTTATTTTAGCTTTCTGTTGAGGCTGACTTGTGCAATTACTTATGGTCATGGATTTAATGTTGGAATCCCTCATTGGGAAGCATGTGGACCTAGATCTGGTCGTTCCTTCCGTTGATGGTGGATCTGAAGGCTGACTTGTTCGGTAGCCTCTTGTATATATTGTAATCTTTTATTGTAGTTTAGGAGTCAGTTTTGGATAGAGATAGAAGTTAGAAGACATAAGATAGTTTTAGATCCTCGCATGTTGGAGGACTTTTGTACTTGAATTATAATATCTAGCCCTAATCGGGAAGCCCTTACAACCTGACATGTATGAATAAATTTGATGAAATATAAGAAGTTAATCTACATTCTCTCTCTCACTTATGTGTTGTTTCTTCCACGTGTGATCTATGCAAGGTGGATCTGGTTAGGGTGTGCCTTTGGCCCCTCTCCCCATCCTCCCTTGTATCACTGTGGCATATTTTCTTTGTAGCTGAGCTTGTTTTTCCTAATCATGATAGGTTGTTTGAACCTTAATAATTGCTAGTTCATATGTATTAGGTGCAACACCATTGGTTATCATGTAATATGAAAATATATTCTTATAAAGGATAAATTAAATATGGTTGTCTTTGTTAATTATGGAATTGTTCTTTTTTCTTTGGGAATTATTTTATATAATTCTTCCTTTGTTAGGATTTTTCTCTTTTTTAATTTCATTCAACTTTTAACTGCAAATCAAGAAAGAGAAGAGAGAGATTATTTAAGTTTATCTTTTTATATAGAATTATTTATTTAAGCTTCTAAACTTTGAATATTATGCCCATGCAATAGGAACAAGAATCAAAGTTGCAATAAAACTAGAATACTAAATCACACCTTTGGTACACAAGTTTGATAATCTTTTACATGTTTTTGAAATTAACAATTTACTACACCCATGTTTGATTGATTTTTTTTTTTAGCATTGCAAGGAAAAATTATTAATTGAAATTGTTTTTTACCTCTACATATACAAGCATTCCATTTCATTAATACATTGATTGTAGTTACTATGAGAAGAATTAACTTTTCATACTTCTAACATTTGCAAATTTCTTACTGTTTGTGACGTATGTGTTCTTGTGTGATTTGATACCTTTTTTGTACATGGTATATTTATTTGCAACCACTTGGAGTATTAACAGTGATCATCTTGTTCCAACATGTGTGTATTTTATTATGTTTAACATTTCGACCAGATTGATATGACCAAACATCTTTAATAACCTCCATATGATTGCATTTTTCTCTTGTAAATATCATATGTTTTCACTCTTTATCACTACTTTTCCTTGGATAAAAGAACTGTATAGGTACAATATCACCACCATTCTTGGATTGCATCTCTTACCTTTTGAAGGAATATATTGTTCATTGTGGTCATCTTCATTTTTGCTTTATAGAAGCATTGTTAATCTCTATGTGATTACTACCATAGTAAACAACATTTATTTTGGTTCTTTTAAGTTGTAACCTCTATTTCTATGAGATTATATCGCTATATCAATATGAACAAACACTCTAGTTGCTACTTTCTACATTTAGATTTAAAGAAATGATTTGCGCCACCTTTTGAAATTTTTTTAGCTTTATAAGACATGCATATCTCTATATTTTTGTGGTGATTAGAGTGTCTCATTTTATGTACCAATATGAGTTTTTCTAGTCTTGTAGCATACTCACATAATCTTCAAACAATGCTCTCAACCATAGGCATTACCACATGGGCATTATCAAGCTCAATATTAGCCCTTTACTGATAGTGTGCAATGATATTGTCAATCCTTTTGGACCAGGATTTGTTATAGATGCATAACAATTTTGGTTTAAAACCTTTGTCTTTGAGTCCAACATTGGTTTTCTTCAACCTTGTGCTCTATTGAAATATGATTCCCTCTTATTATGTTCATTGTTTATACATTTAAGTGTTTATTATTTTACAAACCTTCATCTCTAGGCCCAACATTGGTCTTCTTCAGCCTTGTGCTTCATTGATGCATCTTCCCTTGTACTATGTTTGCATTTTTACATCTTATTGAATTCATGTTTAGGTAATTCCCAAAGCTTAGGATTCTTTCTACTAGCATTTTTATATGTGCATGTACTTCCAAGTCCCATTAATCTAGTTCGGTCCTTTTTAAACATTAATATGTTACTGAAATTAGTGCACATTGGTTTAATCCTAACATCTATTCCCATTGAGATATGTGTTTTGGTAATCCTTGGAGTTATAATTTTAAAATTCAATTAGTTACTATTTTGCAGTATCCCCAAGACCATGTTATTGCAGCCATCTCCATAACCATGACAAAGGGTTTCACATAAAACCAAGGAACTTCAAAATCTTTTGTGAGCTAATTGAGAAGGGGGGTGAATTAGTTAATTATAGTTATCCTATAGTCCCAAACTCCCAGATGTATATATTGAAATTTTTTCAAACAAATAACCAACTCCGTAAGATAGAAATAACAATGTTTCTGTTCATTTACCGAATTCCAGTAAAATCAATATTGTGTTTACCGATTAATCTAAAATATGAAATGTGTAAAGTAAACTAACAATCCAATCACATCAAGTAACACATAACACAAGGATTTTAATGTGGAAACCCTGCTAAGGGAAAAACCACCTGGGACCAGTAACCCAAAATATTTCACTCTTCTGAAGTGAGCTCGGTTAGGAGCCAACCCTGTTAAATGTTACAATGCACACTATAAGGTGTGACCTGGTTAAAGGATTTATCACTACCAGTTAACTCTCAACCAAAATTCACTATGGGGTAAAAAATAAAACCATCAACATTCATAGAATGTCATATTGAAATACAAATAAGACTATTAAGTCCACTCGGTTAATAGATTTAGCTCAAATACAACTAAGATTGCATATTTTTAGATCTAAGCTAAGCTCATAATACCTCCTTTGATCAATAATTACTTCAATCCTTCATCATATTTAGCTCGATCAATAGTACTCTGATGCTCAGTTATGCCTGCAATTCTGCTCGATTCTGTCTATAACCAGTTTGAGTAGTGGTGCATGAAAACTTCCTTCCACGTGATTTCTCCTACAGATTCAATTAGCTCTAGACTCAACAATGAATCTCATGTCTCTTTAAATAGATGTCATAAACTATTTTCATCTCATCCATTAGATTTTACCTCTTAATCTTCATCGTCCATTTTTCTGCTTCAAGCTTCCTCGGCAGATGTGTCTATAACATGTTTCAATCCTCTTCATTCGATCATCTTTGAATTTTGTCGATCGTTTGATCCTCATAACTAACTTTATCTTTTACCTCAGAATCATACGCAATTTGTTAGCTCATCAATTTAGTCATCTTTTATAACATTTAATTGTTTCCTCTTACTCGGTTAATACAAAATGTTTCAGTGAATACTAACTCAGTTATTACTGATACTCGGTATACACTTGACTGGCTCAGTGTATACAAAAATCCTCAATTACTGACCACATTAACTTGCTCAATTCAGATCTTCAATGCATAACAAATCCTTGTAATACAATCAAGTCAACAAAATGATACCATAGACTCATCAATAAGTTACCCAATGTATACCTTAGCCATATCTCCATATCCATCTCTTCTTCATGTAGATATATCTTTCCTTTACCATTTTTATTCTTCAGATGTTTGTAACTGTCATGTTAAGTATAGTAAAAAATAGTTGACATCAATGACAACATAATGACTGATTTAATTGCCTTACATATCACTTTAATAGCTCAGTGATCTCTAATCACTGTCTTTAACTTGTCCATTCAGTTCATCAGGTTATTCAATCAGTTGTAGATTATCAATCTCTCCCTTTGGCATTGATGACAACACAATATGAAATATGTCATAGAATATCAAACATCTGTACTAGAACTCTATCAATAAATGTTGTATCTCGATAAGCTCTCCCTAGCTTGATCATTTAATATGTTTAATCACTACATAGAATCTTAGCATTTCAATAGACTCTCCCTGCAAATTTGATCTTCTTCTTTTTTTGTGTTCTCTCTAACTGATATTTCATTGAATCTCTCTCTCCCTTTGACAATAAGGCCAAAAATAATAAATATCACTTTAGTAGCCAAAAATATCTCCGTTCTTCAGTTCAGATCATGTACCTTAATGTACAAATATGCAATTTCCTTGTTCCAGCTTTCACAACCTTAAAAAACCTAAAGTGTGAACAATTTTGCATCAACATTATTTGATTTTCTGATAAAGTATAGGTTGATGCAACCTCCTGATCACCTTAGTGACTGAAAAATAGGGGATGGACCCCTAGTCTATTTCTCAAGTACTCAAATGTATCCTTTGGTAAGGGTTTAGTAAATATGTCTTCAAGTTGCACCTTAGATTTTACAAACTCTAGTTTTACCTGCTTTTCTTGTACCTATTCCCTCAAATAGTGATACTTAATAGATATATGCTTTTCCTTTGAATGCATCACTAGATTCTTGGAAATGTTTATAGCAGTTGTGTTGTCACAATATATAATCACTAGATCAGTGATCTCCTCATCCATACCTTTCAGCAATTATTTTATCCATGCAACATTTGAACAATTAGTAGCAGTAGTAACATATTCTGCTTTAGCAATAGAATGAGAAATACATGCCTATTTATTACTTATCCAAGTAACTAACCTTTATCCCAAAAATAATGGTCCACTGGTTGTGCTCTTTTGGTCATCTATAATTTTAGCCCAATCTACGTCGGTGTAAACTTGTAGTTCAAAATTGCCTTGTTTTTTATACCATAAACCATAATTCTCAGTGTTCTTAAAGTATCTCAGGATCCTCTTAACAAAAGTCATATGTGATTCCTTAGGATATCCCAACAACATGTGCAATATCTGGTCTACTATGCACAACATACATCAGTTTTCCAATCATTGATCTATATAAGGTCTGATTTACCTCGGTTGACTAATCATCCTTTGTCAATTTACATCCTGTGACCATCGGTGTACCTACCAATTTTGAATCTTCCACACCAAAAGTCTTCAACACTTCTTTGATGTACTTTGATTGTGTTATGAATATCCCTTCATTTTGTTGTATAATCTGCAAACCTAAAAACAATTTAATCTCTCCAAACATTGACATCTCAAATTCCTTTCTCATTTTATCAACAAATTCTTTGCAAAGATTATCATGTCCTCCAAATATAATGTCATCAACAAATATTTCAGCAATAAGAATATTGTCATCATTTCTCCTTTCAAATAC
This sequence comes from Chamaecyparis obtusa, assembly GCA_027943335.1. NCBI lineage: Eukaryota > Viridiplantae > Streptophyta > Pinopsida > Cupressales > Cupressaceae > Chamaecyparis > Chamaecyparis obtusa. The sequence goes on along the minus strand of BSBK01009620.1, from coordinate 145,990 downwards.
AAATTGCTATTATCACTTGTCCTCACAAATCCAATACTAACAAGATAAGCATGCAGTCTTTCATACCATACTCTCGGTGCTTGCTTTAGTCCATACAATGCTTTGTGCAATTTACATACCATGTTCTTCTTATTTGGATCAAAAAAACCTTTAGGTTGTTCAATATAAACCTCTTCCTCAAGTATTCCATTAAAAAATGTAGATTTAACATCCATTTAATATACTTTAAATCCTTTATGTGCAGCATATGCAAGTAGTATTCTACTCCTTCAAGTCTAGCAACTAGTGCAAAAGTCTCACCATAGTCATTACCTTCTTCTTGTCCATATCCTTTGCATACAAGTCTTGCTTTGTTCCTAGTGACTTCACCATTCTCATTCAGCCTGTTTCTAAATATCCATTTGGTTCCAATTACATTTTTATCACTTGGCCTCGGTACCAAGGTCCATATATTTTTTTTCTCTATCTATTCAATTTCTTCATTCATGGCCTTAGTCCATTCCTCATTCTCAAGTGCATCTCTAACATTCTTAGGTTCAAATTCACAAACTAAACATGTGTTCTATCTCAACTTACTTTGTGTCATCACGCCAGCTTTCTTGTCTCTAATGATTTAGTTCTATGGATGGTGTCTTATCACAAATTTAGCTAAGACTTTCTCTCTTCTTTGTTCATCAATCGGTGCAGGTTCAATTTCTTCATCGGTGGCAATTTCTTGATTCTCGATGTCTATAGGTTGGTGCTCAACATCTTTTTCCTATTGCTCGGTAGCTTCTACCTGTCGCTCAGGTAGAGGTTCAGGAAACTAAATGAATGTATATCTATCATAGTCATCTAGTTCTTTCCTACTTTCTTCATCATTTTTCTCATCAAACTCATCAACTTTCACATTAGCACTTTCAATCATTTTGTTAGAAACCTTATTCAAACATTTTTAAGTTTTGATCTTAGTAGAATATCCCAAAAATATTCCTTCATCACCTTTAGAATCAAATTTATCATTTCTATTATCTTTCAGAATGTAATATCTACTTCCAAAAATTCTAAAACAACTTACATTAGGTGTGTACCCAAACCATAGCTCATAAGGTGTCTTGTTTGAATCTTTCTTTAGTTGTATTCAGTTCAATGTGTATATAGTAGTGTGAACAACTTCTCTCTAGTACATTTGTGCAACATTTTTCTCAATCATCAGTGTTCTAAAAAAATCAACAATAGATCTATTCCTCCTTTCAACAATACCATTCTATTGTGGTGTTCGCGGTGTAGAAACCTGTCTTTTAATTCCATGCTCATTACAAAAGTTAGTGAATTCATCAAAAATAAACTCACCTTCTCTATCAAATATTAAGCATTTTAGCTCTTTTCCAATTTCCTTTTCTACTTTAGCTTTATACCATTTGAACATTTTGAAAGCTTCAGATTTCTCTTTCAAAAACATAACTGTCATCATCCTAGAGTAGTCATAAACAAATAGAATAAAGTATCTATCACCATAATAACTCTGAGTTCTCATAGGACCACATAAGTCAGTATGAACCAACTCCAAAATAGCTTTAGATAAGTAGGTCTTGCTCTTGAAACTAGATTTTGACATTTTTCCTATTTGACATTGTTTGCACATGACATGGTCAGGTTTAGATAAGCTCGGTAAACCTCTAAATTTCCTTTTCTTACTGATTTTAACCATGTTCTCAAAATTCACATGACATAACCTTTTATGCCACAACCACACATCTTCAGCTCTAGCCATCAAACAATAAGTTTTAGCATTGTCAAGATAAAATAGATTACCTTTAGATTGTTCACCAGTACCGACCAACTTTCTTGTTTCATCATAGATATTCACCTTCCTACTTTCAAATGCAACTTAGTGACCTGAGTTATTCAACTGTGCTACACTTAACAAGTTATAGTTAAGTCCCTTCACCCAATATGCATTTTCACATTTAATATTATTGTTCAACATGATAGATCCTTTTCCTTTCACTTGACAAGGTGTATCATTACCCATTTTAACAGATCCTCCATTATAGTGTTCAAGATATTAAAATTTATCCTCATCACCAATCATGTGATGTGCACAACCACTACAATAATCCATGTGTTCTTCTTGCTAACTTTAGAGATAATTGTTGTTTCTACATACCTTTCTTCTTCTTCTGAATCTTCTTTCAAAGCTACAAAAACCACCTCAATGTCTTCATCAATGTCGGTATCGGTGACATCATCATCATCTCCAACAAGGTAACATGCCTTATTGCCTTTGTCTTTGTAGTCTCGATTGTTTCTTCTATCATAGCATCGGTTGCCTCTATGATCTCGGTTGTCTCTTTTGTCATACTTCTTTTTACTAGATCAGTCATTGTCTTTATCATCATCTTTCCTATTCGGACATCTAGCTACAATATGACCTATTTCTTTACAATTAAAACATGCTAGTGTTAATCTCTATTGAGCATTTTTGGTTGTCATTAGTATCAAAGGATAGTAAACAGGTCGGTTGGTTATTTACATTGAGACAGTCGATAACTAGAAGTAAGACAGAGCAGTCGGTAAAGCCTTATACCAAGCATCACACAATTAATTGAGCACCAGTGACACCGACACCGACGGTCAGAAAACACCAAGCATCATAGTATACACTGAGAAGATTATACAGTGTTTACCGATGATCATAGTAAACGACATAGTAATCTGAAATGGCACATTATTCTATGCAAATGGTTATAACAGATTGTAAAATGGTTTACCAAGATCGAGGAGCATTTATTGTAAAAGATATTTATTAAATGCAATGATTATCTTATTTGTATTAGTTGATCTAGGTTATTTTTGCACCGTAGATCTTAGGGTTATGATTTTCTTTTGTAACCTAATTTTTTCTTAAGCGGAAAAAATAGAACACTATATATTGTATATGTTTGCACCATTTTATAAGGTTGTTGAACTGATATATATGAATCATGGAGCACTTGAAGAAATTGCCTATCTTCAAGACAATCAGTTTACCAAGCAGAATAGAGTACAAAGGTTTTTAGATTGAACAAAATCAGACAAGGCTACTGAGCAGAATAGAGCAGAGAACCATCATAGATAAGGTGATATTTTGATAAGCACTTATAGATCTGTTTCAGACAATTGAGTTGTCAACTAGCAAATAGTTACCTATTACTTTCTGATAATTGTGATAGAGTTTTTGTGAAATCTCTTAACAGAGTAGACTTAACAGTCTTTGTATAAATCTCTTAACTGAGTACACACTTCATATAGTGTTGTTAAATCCTATAACTAGGTAGATCTAGCTGATCTAATATGTTACTCCTAACAAGGTAAGATCACCAGAAGTGATCAAAACTTGTAGCCTTAACAGGAAAACCTTTTCTATCTGCAGTAGTGAAGAATTTGTGGGTGTCATCCCCACCATAGTTTTTACCTTCTAACAAGGGTTTCTACATTACCAAAATACTTGTGTTATGTGATTTTCATATTGTTTACTTTCTTAAGTTAACTAGATGATTGATTTATGCGATTAGATTCAAGTTATTTTGATCGGTTATCACAGTATTCAGTTATAAGATTAGAAAGGTTTTTGCAACTAAAGTTTTGAAGGAATTGATTCACCCCTCCCCTCTCAGTACCTATCTCTTCTAATTCCAACAGCTAGAGGTAATTTTCCCTTATACCTTCCTTTACCTTTCTGCAACCTTCTAGCCATAAGTACTTCAAGTTCATCAATTTCATCTTCATCACAGTCACAGTGACTTTCATTCCTTATCATATGTTTACTGCTTGACTTTCCAATTTTCAAAGATGACATAAATGCAGACTCAACACTAGGTACAATACTATTATCATAGTTATTTAGTTCAAAAGTAGTCAACTTACCGATTATACTATCAAGTGTAAGAACATTACCTAGTGCAAATCTCATTTCATGAATTGTAGATATTCTAATAGCATAGATTGATAGTAAGGTTCTAATAATTTTACTCACAATAGTGTCTTCATCAATAAAACCTCCTTCTCCTTGGATAGCATTGATAACCTCCTTGATTCAGTTGTTTTATAGTGAAATGTTTTCACCTTCTTTCATCTTCATGTCATCAAATCTTCCTCTTAGGCTTTCATATCTTTCTCTCATCACATTCACATATCCACCATAGACTAGTGTCAATTTGTCCCACATTGCTTTTTCCAAAGTACATGCTTTGACATCTTCAAATTCTACATTAGATAGGGAAACATCAATATCTATCATTGTCATGTATGTCTCTTAGATGATCAACTCTCAAAGGTCCAATAGTTGGTTGTATGTATTCATTGGTCAGAAGATATAGTGCAGATTCACTGATTCCTAATGTGTGCAATTTCATTATGCTCTACCATGTTGCGAAGTTGTCCTTGTTCAGCTTTGGCACATCTCTCTTATAAATCTTGTTATCTTTAGATCAAGTCCTTCAAACTTCCTTTTCAAGCACACAAGCTCTGATACCAATTGTTAGATAACTGGGCAGGGGGGGGGGGGGGGTGAATCAGTTAATTCTAGTTATCCTACAGTTCCAAAATCCCATATGTATGTATTGAAACTTTTTCAAATAAATAACCAACTCGGTAAGATAGCAATAAAAATCATTCTATTCATTTACCGAATGCTAGTAAAATCAATACTGTGTTTACTGATTAATCTAAAACATGAAATGTGTAAAGTAAACTAACAAGCCAATCACGTCAAGTAACACATAACATAAGGATTTTAATGTGGAAACCCTGCTAAGGGAAAAACCACCTGAGACTGATAACCCAAAATATTTCACTCTTCTGAAGTGAGCTCAGTTAGGAGCCAACCCTATTAAAGGTTACAATGCACACTGTAAGGTGTGACCTGGTTAAATGATTTATCACTACTAGTTAAATCTTGACCAACATTCACTATGGGGTCAAAAAGAAAACCATCAACATTCATAGAATGTCATATTGAAATACAAATAAGACTGTTAAGTCCACTCTGTTAAGAGATTTAGCTATAACAATGGTTAAAATGATACAGTAGTGATCTAATTCATATACAACTAAGATTGCATATTTTTAGATCTAAGCTAAGCTCATAATAACTCCTCTAATCAATAATCACTTCAATCATTGATCATATTCAGCTTGGTCAACAATACTCTGTGCTCAGTTATGCCTACAATTCTGCTCGGTTATGTCTATAACCAGTTTGATCACTGGTGCATGAAAACTTCCTTTCATGTGATTTCTCCTATAGATTCAATTAGCTCCAAACTCAACAATGAATCTCATGTCTCTTTAAATAGACATCATAAACTGTTTTCATCTCATCGATTAGATTTTTCCTCTTAATCTTCATTGTCCATTTTTTCGCTTCAAGCTTCCTCAGTAGATGTGTCTATAACATGTTTCAATCCTCTTCATTTGACCATCTCTAAATTTTTTCAATCATTTGATCCTCATAACTAAATTTATCTTTTACCTCAGAATCATACGCAATTTGCCAGCTCATCAATTTAGTCAGCTTTTATAACATTTAATTGTTTCCTCTTACTTGGTTAATATAGAATGTTTTGGTGAATACTAACTTGATTATTACTGATACTTAGTATACACTACACTGGCTCGGTGTATACAAAAATCTTCAATTACCAACCACATTAACTTTCTCAATTCAGATCTTCAATGCATAACAAATTCATGTAATAAAATCAAGTCAACAAAATGATGCCATAGACTCATCAATAAGTTACCCAATGTATACCTTAGCCATATCTCCATATCCATCTCTTCTTCATGTAGATACCTCTTTCCTTTACCATTTTTCTTCTTCAAATGTTTGTAACTGTCATGATAAGTATAGTCAAAACTAGTTGACATCAATGACAACTTAATGACTAATTTAATTGACTTACATATCACTTTAATATCTTGGTGATCTCTAATCACTATCTTTCACTTGTCCATTTAGTTCATCTGGTTATTCAATCAATTGTATATTGTCATCTTTCTCTCTTGTTACAAGCCACCATGAAAATAGAGAATTAAGATAATGCATAGCATTAATGAAACTGGGCCCAGTTTAAACAAAAGAAGGTTTATACTATTGTCATTAGCCTTTGATTCTACATTTTGACATCTTATCACTAACTATTATTGTCTTCTCATTTCACCACTATTATAGGTTTTCCCTTCTTTTGTCTAAGTGTGTTTATTGATCCTTTTTATGCTTGTCATTTTATATTTAGTAGTCACCTTGATTTCTCTTCTTTTAACTAGCTTCACACTACTTTTCATGTTGTAAATGCATCACTATTTCTTATTCACCCACATACACATATGTAACAATGAACATGTCTTTAGCTTCTATTCATATATTTCAGAATTTATTTTGTCTAATATTCAATTCTAGTAAATCTTCATTTTGTTGTTGTAGAAAAGTTATATTTCTATTATGCATTTCTTTCATAATTTTAAAATATTATAATATAATACTCTTCACCCTCAACCCCATTGAGGGCATCCATAGTAATATTAGAAATGTCAAAACAAAAGCAGTTGTTGCACAACATATTCCCCTATTTATCTAGCATGTAATTAGAAAAATACATTTGTTTCTCTATTTTGATGAAAATTTAAGCATTTTAAATTTTCTAATTTCTTAATTAATTTCTGATTAAGTGAAAAAATCTTGCACTGTTCAATTTCGAGACCAATTTTCTTACTATTATTTGAGCAAGAACTCTTTAGACACCTACATTTTTTGGTGAAGTATTGCATGTGATAGTTGGACATCTTGGACTAACATAGCATTTCCAAGTATAATGTCTAAAATAAAATCCCTTCCTTTATGCCTTGTTGGATGTCCATAGCCCGTTCTAAATATCCTATTTTAGCACAGGTAGAGAGAGTAATGGTAAAGGTTGTGGAATTAGGCTTTACACCTACCAATTTCATTAGCTTGAATGTTTCTACAACTTTTTCAACTAATCCATTTTGTGCATATCCTAAAATCATTGCAGTCCATGTGACCATATTTATTTGAGGAATTCTCTCAAATAATTCATGTGCATTGTCTATGCTTTTAAATTTTGCATACAAGTCTACCAGAGCATTTCCAAATATAATATCTAACAAAAATCCCCTTTGCATTACCCAGTTCCAAAGCTTTATCTGAGGCATTTGGTCAAATAGTTCATGTGCGTTGTCTATGCTTCCACATTTTTCATACATATCTACTAGGGTTGTTGCAACTACAAGATTTGGCAAAATTCCTCTATACTTTATAGTTGACCTATGATTATTTTGCCTACATCAATGATATGGCATCTCTTCTAAACATTGTGTCAACTAGTTCATGTGCCTTTTCTATTCTTTTACATTTTTCATACATGTCTACCAGAGCATTTCCAATTGTTATATCTGACATAAATCCCCATTCTATTATTCTTTGGTGGATTTCCATACCTTGTTCCAAAGCTCCCATTTTTGCACAGGCAAAGAGGATAGTGGAAAAAGTTGTGGAATTTGTCTTTACACCTGCAAATTGCATTCACTTTTAATTTTATACGGCCTTTTCAACAAATCCATTTTAATCATTCATTGTATTAGATGCAGGTAGAAGAAAGGTATTGCAAGGGAGGAGGTTGCAAATAACACTAAAAATCATTTGGCTATAAACTTGGGAGGGTGGCTCAACATTGAAGGATGGATCAAATTGATGCAGAGGCTAGGTTCAAAATTATAACTTCTCAATCACTCAAGGTGTATTTCTCATAATTCATGTTTATAGGCATACTTGGAGCATTCTTTGACAAAACTCAACATGAGGAATCAACAGAAAAGTACCTTTATCTTATCTTTGATGGAACCTCCACAAGCTATTGAACCCAACAGTTCTCTCTCAACAACCTCGATACTTCAATCATCAGACCTTCCTATGTAGACTACCCTATTCTCTTGTAACCCTACACAAAGGCTTATCTAGGAATAACTTATCATAGAAACTTAACCAAAAAACCTTTCATATATTGACTCATATTTTCTGAAAGGCTTGACATTATGCAATGTTCTTGAATTTGAATTGTCATTTTGATAATTTTAGGTTTGAATTCTACTTGCAAAATTGATTTTACCTTAATGAACATGTTTTTTATTTCCTAATAATTTTAAATATTTATTGAAGTTTACAAATTTATATTTCCATATTCTTTTATTTTTGTGTACTTTCAGGCTGGACTTAGCATTGGGTAAAAGGAATACATTATGGAGAAAGGGATTGATGATAATACCTACAAGGAAGATGGACTTGTACTCTTTAGGGTGCAAGGAATTGGTCCAATAATATACAAGAACTTCAAGTTGAACTAATAAGATAGAATCACAATTGAAGGTTGTAGACTTGAATGATTTTCATGGTACGATTAACTATCCCTTTCCTTTTCATTACAATGATGGCCTCTATTTTCAATAATGATATCTTCTTGCATATATCCTTTTTTCCTCCTTTACACCTTGTAACAATGCTTAGATCCATCATTAAATCTTTGATCTGCATTATTACTTATCTCACTATTTTTAACATCTAAATGACTGATCACTATCCTTTGGTCCTTGTATCGCTATTATAGAAGCATTTGTTACTTCATGTTCTTTCATGGCTTTGTGGATGTCTACATATTTATCATTCTCTCAAAATGTTGTCATGACATAGCATTAGATAGGAAAGCTACTCTTTGTGACTATGTATCACTTTGTATTAGAAAAACAAGCTAATTATTAGATTTCTTATCATACACTATAGTTGAATATGAAGTCAATATCAAATGCACAAACACCAATCATATTTACACTAGATTCAAGATGTTTTTGAACTTTTAATTTGTTTAGTGATAGGAAATTATGTTAGCTAAACGTCATCAGGTAGATCATGTATAGTTTTAGTTAACAAATGAAATCTTATATAAGCTTTGACTTATATGATGATGGATTTTGGTGTGCAAAAGAATAGCCATGAAATGCAGTGAAATGATTGTCTAAAGAATGCCATGAAATGGTGACATGCAAGGTAGTGACAGTCTTATCATTTTTCCTTTAAATTAAAAATTAATGTCTTCTTATTTTTTGAGATTTCATGCATATATGTGTTGGCATTGATGTTTTGTTATTGATGCCAACATATCTCTTTATTCTTGATAATTTCCTAGTTTGTTCAGTTAAGAATTATGGCTTGACATGGATAGTGTATATGATATCAGTTGTTGCAAAGTTTTAGATGTGTTCTAGAATGTTTGTACTTAATATTATTCAATTTGTAGAGGTTTTCTTAATGATTTGAGGAAGTTATGGATAATTTATCATAAGACAATTTTCTGGTTACTTTAGTAGAGACAGTGTTGTAATTCTTGGATCGATGAGGATCAATTAGGAAATATTTTTGGTTTCTAACTTGGTGGTGAGTTTATGACATGGATTTGTGTCCTCATATCAGATGTTTTGTGATTTGGATGTTGGAAAACTAATTTTCTTGAGTGATAGAGGTTGATGTTCAATGTTCTTGATGAGAAGTGCAGAGACAATTGTAGATTCTAAGACATAAATGTTTGTATTGTTGTTATGATAAATAATGTTTCTTGTTGATATTTCTAGATTGTGTTCTATTCATGTTTGTGGATCACATTGGGTTGTGTGATCATATTCAAATATTGTCTTTTAGCATGTTGATTTTCTTGGCTAACTTGTTGAGTTAATGTGTGTTGAAGATTTGAGGCGTGATCTTTGGATCATAGTGTGTTTGTGGATGGATATTTGGGTTTGAGCTATGTCTTAGCTGGCATATCTTGGATTGCATCGAGGATTGTGTATTAATCTTAGTAATATTTTCTAATTAGGTCCCTAGCTGACCTTGGTGTGATAAATTGATGGAATATATTAGTATTGTCAGAAAATGGAATCACTTCCATTTAGGACTGGTTTATCCCTCTTAGTAAGTGGTTTGGGGTCATGTAAAATGCCTTGAATAGGTCTCTGACTTATTTCTAGCTTTTTCCCATGTTCTGCCCCATTTCCCACTTCTTTTATGCATAATTCTGGCATCTTGACCTGAAACCATGAGATTCTTGACCTTAAGGTCAAGGTCAAACTTTGGTCAAGGTTGACATTGAACTTGACCCATGGTTCAAATTTCAAGATCCTAAAGTTTCCAGATGTCAGGTTTCAGAAAGATTTGTTTCCTGCTTTCAGGTCAGCTGTTTCGGGCTTCGAAATGGTAAACTCTTAAATTATATTTAATTTAGGTCCATTTCTAGGGGTAAAGTTTTAAATGGGAATTTAATTCTCCTATGTTAGCCTCTCTAGAAGTTTGTGCCCTAGACTAGTATAAAAGGAAGCCTTCCTCTCTCATTTCGATCCATCTTCATCTCATTTTTGGCAATCAAGTACTCCATCCTTCAATCAAGAAAGCATTTTCAATCAAGGAAGAATTATCAAGAAATCATCTACATTCAAGTATCCAAGTTTTCCATTCAAGATCAAGGATTCAAGCATTCAAGCCTTTGGAGGGATTTGGTTCAAGCATTCAAGATTCATCATTCAAACCCTAGATCGATCCATCATGGTGGTGTGATCTTCCTTCAAGATCCTTTGTTCATCTTCAAGATCTACTCATTCTCCCTTCAAGGTGGATACCAAGCATACAATCATGGAGGTTTTGATTTACATTTGTTAGTGTTGAGTCCAAGCTTTCGTATTAGCATACTTGTTTACATTTCAAATACAATTACATATCTATTGAATATCATAGCTTCGTTGTGAGATCTACTTCTACTACTTGCTAGCATTCTCTATTTCAATTCCATTTTTAAGGTTGATTCCAAATTAGTGTTTGACCAAGGAAAACCCCTCATCCAAACAACAAAACCATTTTTCTTGCAGGAACAAGTACGGAACATTGAATTACAGTGCAGATTTGGACACCCTTTTCGGCAAACTTTCGAGATCCGTGAACAGAATTTCCGTCGGAGCAACGCAGGTCAAGGTCAACATAAAGGGGCACGATTGTGCCCCCATATTTAGGTCAAGGTTGAACTTTCTTAGAAAAGGAGAATGTTTTTGGTTTTTCTCTATCTTTGTCTTTCCAAGCCAAATCAGGTTGTAAAATTTCCTAAAATCGAGTACAGACACCAGAAAATAGTGATTTCCAAATCTGCTACCTTTCAAGATAAGTGTTCATGTTTTAAGATTTGTATGTCCACAACATTTTTCATCACACGCCCACACATAAAACCCCCCCACACACATATATATATAACTATATCTTCATATATTTTTATATCTTACATTTTGGTGAACCCGCAATAGACAACTCTTTCTTTTTGGTGTTGGATGCTTTGCTTCCTTTCCTTAAGATTAGCTTTATTTTATGCTCTTTCATTTTAAAATTTAAAAAAAAACAAAAAATCTATATACTTTACTAAATACAAAAATATTTCTTGCATTTCATTTACTATGAAGATTTTTAAGATGCTTTGGAGTGTGGCTATTTTTCTTATTATTCTCCTCTTAGCATCTCTTTACCATACTTATGATGTTTATGAGAGTATCATCCATTTCATTATATTTGTCACTCTTCATGTTTCACTTGCCTATGCTATTGTGAGATTGACTAATACTAGTCTGCCTACTTTCAAAACTTTCATTAAAGATTTATGTGGAGGACTTATTGCTCTTTTGGATTATGTGAAGAATTTGGTAGATGATACACCATCTCCTAATCTTCCTAATCCTAACCCTATCCTTCCTAATTCAATTCCTAACATTCCTAACATGCCTAATTCTCCATCTACTATTCCTAGTTCTTCCCATACTTATGATGAGGCTCAAACTATGGTTCATGATGCAAATGTGTAGGAATTCTTGGATTTACCTTCCCCTTCTTATCCAATCCATGATGATATTAAAGGGAAGATAAAAGAAACTTATTCTAAACCTATTATTCCACCTTATACAACCTTTTCCCTTGATCACACTAAACAATCACCTTATTTACAAGATATGTACACTACATGATACAGTATGATGACTAAACAAGGTTATAAGGGTTTAGGGCTTGGTGTTAATGAACATGGTATTAAGTATCCAATTCATATATCCCCTAAAAAAGATATGTGTGGACTTGTATTTCCATTAAATCAATTTAAGGTGGTTGATTTTGATCATCACCCACCTCTTCATGTTCTTCTTCCAACACCTTCCTTAGATTACCCTGATACTCCTCAAGATGTGGCTAGGAAGGTGTATGTTCAGTTAATGAATTCCAAGAATGAAATCTTTAAACCTATGCCGAAAGATACTCTCCCTGAATACAAATGTCCTTTTCACTATAGTAATACACATTTACTTACTGATTGTGTGCATTCAAGTTGTATGTTAGGGAAATAGCTTTTTTAGGAATTATATCCCACTCTCGTGTTGTTTTACAATTCCTTCATAATTTTGATAAGGAGTATCCCCTTGAATCTTCTATAATGTAGATCTTTTCTCCTCTTGTCTTTTGATTTGGGGGAAAGAGGTATTTCTTCCAGTTCTCTAGGATCCATTATGCTCTTAGCATGTCCTTTATTTTGAGCTTAGTTGGTTATCCTTTTTTGTATTTCCTCTCTATGGTTTTGTATTATGTTCATAATCATCTACAGTTCTCCTTTTAAGATATCTTTTCTAAAGACATCTATTTTTCAAAAGTATCCCTTGCTTTCATCCATAGGGGGAAAGGTTCTTCCTTATTTCTCTTTGTCTAGGGATCTACTTTCCCTAGCTTAGTGGTATTTTTTTATTTTGCAACATTATTTCATTATATTTACTGAGGTTTTGACTATGGATATCCTTTCATGTGAGAGGTTGTTGTTCGAAGTCATCACCTCTTCTTTATTTTGCAAATTATGTTCTTTATAAATTCTTTCCCTTGTTGTAGGGTTAGATTTTGATTCCTTTGCTCCAAGATTCCTCTTCCTCTTGATTGTAGGGGGCTTGTTGATAGAATCTTTGGTCCCTCTTTTCTTTACTTTGAAAGATGATATTTTATTTAAAGCACTCCTCTACGGTGGGGGTCTTTTTGATAAGATATTTTTCTCTTTGAGGATCCTTTTCCCATAAGTGACATATTCTTTTTCATGATTATATATGCTCTTTGATGTAAGGGTCAATACCCTTCACTAAAAATATAGTGTATAGTGTTGTTAAACAAGATATCTCCTTACTTTGTGAAGTAGGTATCCTCCTTCTCTTCCTTATCATGTCTATTAGAAAGCCATGATAAGGAGGGGGGCATATATAGGGTCTCCCTTATACTATAGTTTTTAATTTTCAATATGCTAAATCCTCCAAAGGTAACACACATAAGTTGCTAAATCCTGAAGAGACACGCATTTTAAATTTTCAATATGCTAAATCCTCCGAAGGTAATGCACATAAGTTGCTAAATCCTGAAGAGACACACAGTTTTCAATTTTTAATATGCTAAATCCTCAGAAGGTAACACACATAAATTGCTAAATCCTGAAGAGACACGCATTTTCAATTTTGAATATGCTAAATCCTCTGAAGGTAACACACATAAGTTGCTAAATCCTGAAGAGACACGCATTTTATATTCCATAGTGATACAAGAATGTTGATCTATGGGTAGTTAAAAAGTCATCAGAAGGCACATTAAAAATACAAAGAAAAGTTTTTGGGTGAACTATCAAGTTTTGCTACCTGTTGGGCTCTCCCTCCTTGGTGATTCACGGTAAGGTGGGCATCTTATTGGGCGAGGTAATCACTCTCTCTTTTTCTCTCTTTTTGCTTTCATGTTAGTAGGATTAGATCATGAAGCTATGTTATTTATAGTGTTTCTCTTATCTTTCTTATGTAATCATTTATACTTTTATGATAGCTTTTCAAATATGATATTAGTATAGGAACCATTTCTTAGCAAGGTTTCCTTTGCTAGTTGATTTGGGTTTTTTTTTGTACTAACCCCTCTCTTTTTGTGTCTTTTAGCTTTGTCTTTATTTTTCTATTTGTTTTCACACCCTCATGTGTGTATGTGGAGTTAGAATCCTTGGCTTGGGGGCTCATGTCCTCAACTAAGTGATATTATATCTCATTGCAAATCCACTAGAATCTTTCTTCTCCTTTACCAAGTGTTTGCATTGAATCCATACTCTTGCTAAAGTGGGGTCTAAATGTATCATCATAAAATAGAAGAACTTCCATTTAGGACTAGTTTAACCCTCCAATTATGTGGTTTGGGGTCATGTAAACTGCCTTGAATAGGTCTTTGACTTATTTTTGGCTTTTTCCCTTGTTCTGCCCCATTTCCCACTTCTTTTGTACATAATTCTGGCATCTTGACCTGAAACCCTAAGATTATTGACCTCAAGGTCAAGGTCAACCTTGACCCTAACCTAGGTCAAGGTTGACCTCGACCCTGACCCAATATCCAAATTTCAAGATCCCAAAGTTTCTAGATGTAGAGTTTCAAAAATATTTATTTCCCACTTCCGAGTCAACTTTTTCAGGCTTCAAAATAGTAAACTCTCAAATTATATTTAATTTAGGTCCATTTCGAGGGGTAAAGGTTTAAATGGGAATTTACTTCTCCTATGTAGGCCTCTCTAGAAGTTTGTGTTCTAGACTAGTATAAAAGGAAGCCTTTGTTATCTCTATTGAGCCGTCTAAGGTTGTCATCAGTACCAAAGGCATGTATAGATATCAGTCGATTACTTATAATGAGCTAATTGGTAACATAAAGTAGAACAGACCAGTCGATAAAGCCTATACACCGAGCAATAGATAGTTTATTGAGTTCCAACAGACACGGACACTGATAGATAGTAAACACCGAGCATCACAATATACACCAATCAGTTTACATAGTGTTTACCGAGGATCATAGGAAATGACATAGTATTCAGGAATGGAAAATTCTTCTATGCAAACAGTTACAATAGTTTATGAAACATTTTACCAAGATCGAGGAACATTTAATGTAATGATATTCATTAAATACAATGTATATCTTTTATAATAGATGATCTAGGTTATTATTGTACACTGTAGATCTTAGGGTTATGATTATAGTGTGTAACCTAATTGTGTTAAAGTGGAAAAAATAGAACACTATATATTTATGTGTTTGCATCATTTTTTAAAAGATCTGATATATGAATCACGGAGCACTTGAAGCATTTTGCCTATCTTCAAGTCTATCAGTTTACAGAATAGAACCGAGCATAGTAGAATTCAGTTTGAGCAGAATTAGCAGAGGCTACCGAATAGATTCAGAGCAGAGATTCATCACAAGTAAGGTGATAAATTTTATGAGAACTTATAGATCTGTAACAAATAATTGAGTGTCAAACAAGTAGATAAATTCCTATTGCTTTCTGACAATTGTAATAGAGTTTTTGGATAAAATCTCTTAATAGAGTAGACTTAACAGTCTTATGTAAATCTCTTAACCGAGTGCACACTTCATTAGTGTTGCTGAAATCCTATAACTAGGTAGATCTAGCTGATCTAACATGTCACTCCTAATAGGGTGAGATCATCAGAAGTGATCAAAACTTGTAGCCCTAATAGACAAACCTTTTCTATCTGTAGTAGTGAAGAATTTGTGGGTGTCATCCCCACCGTAGTTTTTACCTTCTTACAAGGGTTTATGCGTTACCAAAATACTTGTGTCATGTGATTGTGTTATGGATTTCATGTTGTTTACTTACTTATGTCAAGTGGATAAATGATTCATGCAATTATATTCAAGGTATATTGGTCGATTATCACTGTTTACAGTATTAGATCTGAAAGGTTTCACAAGTAAAGTTTTGAAGACACCGATTCATCCCTCCCCTCTTAGTATCTATCTCTCCTAATTCCAATAATTGGTATCAGAGTGCAGTTCTCTTATTGGATAGTTTAACCATTGAAGGGTAAAGATCTAAGTCATGGAGAGATACAAGCTTGACAAGACTATTGAGAATCAGAAGATACAAATGCAAATGTATGTGGAACAGTATAAGCAAGCCAAGGAAGGACTGAGGAAATTATTGGATGAAAGGAAGAATCTAGAAAGACTACAGAATAAGATTAGTTATCATGAAGAACCTATTGATGACATATTCGAGCACACTAGATCTAGTTCTGGAAGCATCTTTGATGGATCTAAAAGCATAATCACTTATCTATCTAAAAAGAATCAATATTTAACTGATCAAGTGAAAGCACTACAAATCGGTCAAGAATCTCAAATGGTAAGAATGATAGAAATAATGAACAAAGAAAATCAAGTCGAGCAAGAAAGAAATCTAGCTATCGATGACCAAAGACAGATGAGTGAGCAACTCCAAACTAAAGAAAGTGAGATACAAAGACTCACTGGCCAACATTTTCAAGTAACTAATCAAGTGATGACTGTGAATCAAGAAGTAAACCGAGTGAATGCAGAATTGTCAAGAAAACTAGAAGATGTTGCAAGACTTGGAGAATAAAATGAGAAGCTAAGAATTGAAGTGAAAAATCAATAGTAGCAAAATGAAATGAAGAAACTTGTTGAGGACATTTCCAAGAAGATTGATGACTTTTTAACTAATCAAAGAAGATTTGGGAGCAAAGCCGGTATAGGCTACATCGGTGAAGGAGAAACATCACAAAAAGTTGAACAAGTCAACATCAGTCAAAATCAGAAGCCTAAAGTGTTGACATGTTATCATTGTGGAAAACTGGGACATACATCTAATGTGTGCAGAAGCAAAGCACAAGGTAAACCTCCTGTCACTCCTAAGTTTAATGGATATTGTTATTACTATGGATAGTTTGGACATCTTGCTTATGAGTGTAGAGCTAAGCAAAATGATCTTGCTAATAATACTACCATGGAGAAAATATGCTATACTTGTAACAAGCCTGGACACACTGCACGAGACTGCAAGGCAAAAATGAAGCAAGTCTGGACACCTAAGGAGAAACCACAACGCAGACCATATCAACCAAAAAGATAAGGTAAATCTTATGTTTGGGATTATAATACATGGACTAACTACGTTGTATGTGGTAGATATGGACACATTGCAGCAAACTATTATAGAAAGAGTTGGATTGGACAATCAAGAAACTGGACAAACTTTGGGATGGCTTGTATGCACTGCGATAAGGTTGGTCATTTAAGCAAGAACTGCAGAGACTGAGAAATAGATGAAAACCATATATTTGAAAGTGGATACACTATTGTTGATATCATGAAGTTAAGGAACACTATGTAAAAGAAGGCATCTAATGAGAATGCTGAGTCAAGTAATGTTGTCGGTGAAACCTTGTCCACTGGATTGGGTGACATCAGTACCTCCACTTAAAGTGAAATAGGTATGTATGGGACTGATATTTCAAAAGATCATATTTTACATACTGTTCCTTATGCATAATGTTTTTATACCAAATTAGCATGAATAAAGATGCACTACGGTTTAGTTGTCATGAGCTAACAATGTTATACAGTCGATAAAAGAGAGACTGAGAGTTGGTTACCTGTTGGTAATCACTATCTAAGGTTAACCGAGCATATGTATCAACCGATGAAGAAAACCTATGTTAACCGAGTGGGTGAAAGTTTTAGTAGTCACCGAGCTGATAGCTGTGTCATACCAAAAGTTAGATGGAGCATTTATTACATAAAAGTTTGAGCGGGAACATCAAAAATCTATAAATACACGGGAACAGAGTTCATTTCTACAATGTGATTTTGAAGAGCGGAGAATTCAAAGAGCAGAGTTTGAGCCAAAGGATTTTTTGAAGGATTCAAGGCTAAGCTAGATCAAATTGACATCACTCTTTGTGATACCAAGTAAATTTATTTGTGATCAAATACTTCCTACTCTGTTGCTTGCCGAAACCCTAGATTCAATTTATGGCATCGACATCATCTGCAAGAAAAACTCAAAGTGTTGAAGAGGAAGTTAACCTAATCATTAGGGAAAAAAATTTTAAACTAAAGTTTAAACAACATCCCAAGGTCACATCACAAAAAAATTCAATGGGCACATTTTTGAGCATCCCAGAAAGATTTTTATTGACAGAAGATGTAAGGTCTTATATTCACTGCAAAATCGGAGAAGTTGGGGACTTTGAAGCAATTGCAACATATCAACCACTTTGTGGCCCCGATGGAAAAATGAAATTAGACTACTAGAAGATTGAGGAATCAGGTTTATCATATTTTACACACTTGTCACAATCATTCAAATTGGATTGGATCATAATCATTCTAAGCAAATATCATGATGACAAGTTCTGGCCGGATAAACCGATTGAGGTCACCAAGAAAGTAATCAGTAGGGTTACTGGGCTACCTACTACCAACAAAGCTAAGGCTTTCTAAAGTTCATCATGATCAGATGTTGAGAAATACACTGAAGCACAATGGGATAGTCAGGCATTAAAGAATTCAACTATCAAGGACCCAGAAGTAAAATTTGCAGCACATGTGATCGGGTATAAGCTATTTCAATCGAGCAGACTCAACAGCGTACCTTGTAGCGCAGTAGACATGGCACACAAAATTGTGGTGAAAGGTCACCAAGTTGATCTTGTCAAGGTACTATTACATCAACTCCAAGAGAATATGAAGACTATAAGGAAAAATAAATCTAACATATGTAAGTACAGATCTCTACTTGCATGCATATTCTTCTATTTACAAAAGTTTGTGCCTGGCACCAGTAAAGTAAACTAGATACCAGATGTACCGGTAACAAAACATATCCATGAAATGATGAACAAGTTAGGACACAAGTTGAATGTAGAGTTTAATGCTTACTTCACTAAATTTCAAACCAAAATGCAAAAGAGAAGTAGAATTCTGAGGGAATTAGTACAAAAATTTGAATATGACATATGTTTTGTGGTAGACACTAATTACACCATGATAAAAGTAGTTGAGCCTAGGATAAAATGGTTGGCACCGATGGGATATGAGATGAATCATGATTTCACACTGAAATCTATTAATGCACTACTTGTAGTACTGAAGGATCCCATAGCCACTAGGTTTGGAGTATACGAAGAAGCTAAATCTAGGATATCTACTAATATTGAGATCAGTAAAATTCATAGAAAAGTAAAGAAAATGAAGAAGGGTCTCACTACCAAATATGGAGACAAGTCAAAAACATCTGAAGGGATACTGGTTGAATAGGCAACTGAAGGTCAGCTACAGTTAGCTGACAAACCATATGATAGTGAGGAGACTGAGTTAGACAAAGAATTAGATCCTACATAGGTTCCTCCACCTGAAATTCCTACAAAGATGCAGTCACCGATACATGAAGGTATGAAGAAACGTTCATCAACTGCAGCACCACCTACTGAAAAAGAAGAAGCAATAAAAGTAGCAAAAAGAAGAGTACCTACACCGACGAAGAAATACATAAAGAGAAAGAACAAAACAGTAGCTGAGGCACCGAAGAAAAAGAGGAAATAAATAAGAAATAAGGAAAATTTAGAGGATATAGAGATAGAGGATGATATGAATCAATTCAAAGTGGTCAGTAGCAAGACCAAAACAATAGATGAAGTTATTGAGGATATAATTGAACATGGAGACCTCGCTGATCCTTTGCTAGATAGATTTGACAAAATGTCAAAAGAAGATCAAACTAAAATTGAAGAGGCTATCATCCAGATGATGATAAAGTTTAAGAAAGTTCCAATGGATTTTACATGTGCCTTACTGAAGAAATTGGATGATATAATTACTAAGAAATGGTTTGTTGCATTAGACACCAAAAAGAGAAAGAGAGAACGCTCTCTAGTTCAGGCAGTCACATACTTAGGTAACCAGACATAATAACCCAGCCAAAATAACCCTGGACACAATAACCTCGCCATAATAATCCAAGGACACAATAACCCAAGGTCACAATAACCCAAGGTCAAAATAACCCATGGTCCAAATAACCCATGGACAAAATAACTCATAGTCATTCTAGATCAAGTTAGTATGCTTAAAAAGGGATTGTGAGGTACCATAGAGGATATTTAGGTCATTTTTAGACCATATATCCATTATATACCCCTAAAATAGCCTTAAAACATCTTTAATATGCTTAAATAACTTATAAAATGGTACATATTATAGAAATAAAGACAAATTCATGGGAATAAGCTAAATAAGAGTTATTATGAAAAGATGTAAGTCAAAAGGCATTATGAAGAGGTATTAAGAGGCATGAAGAGACATTGCTCATAATTTGACACTTTAATTGAAAATTTGAATAATTTTTTTTTTAGAAATATACTTTTAATTTATAAATTTTGTTTTCCTTTCTCTATAATCTTATGGGGTTATTTTGTCCATGGGTTATTTTGACTCCGAGTTATTTTGGATTGGGTTATTATGACCCTAGGTTATTTTGTCCTTAGGTTATTATGGCTAGGTTATTTTGTCCAGGGTTATTTTGGTCAGGTTATTATGTCCTCTAATTGCATACTTAAGCTTTGGGCAAGTCAGTGAATACTTGACCAAGTACCAAGTAAACTTTATGATCAAGAATAGAGCCTTAATGATCATGGATGACAATGTCATAGATATGGATGTCACTATAGATTCTATATGGACATCAATTCTGTAAGCAGAAGAAAAAGCTGAGCAACAATCATTTTTAAACCTATCTAAGAAGAGACAAAATTCTAAGGGCAAAGGCATTTACATTGATGAAGGACCAGAAAAGAAGGCAAAGAGTACTGGTATATTAGTTACCGAGGCAATCAATATCACTGAGGACAAGGAAGAAATAAAAGTTTCACAGGATGCACCAGATAAAATTGAAATCCAATTGGAGAAGAAAATCGATGATGATGTACTCATTCTAGACATCACACATGGTGATTCTGATGACCAAGATGATGAAGATGTACACATTGCACCAAAAAAAGATGAAGCACAAGACACTGCCAGTCTATTTACATCTCTATCAGGTGAACTTCTTGTACTTGCCAAAGCAGTAGAAATTCTTTTCCAAGTACAACCCGAGCAAAACAAAGATACAATTGGAGATCAACACACAGAACAACCTGTAGAAACAAATGAGCCTACACATACAGAGGCACCTTCCACCAAACCAAAGGAAACATATGCAACAAAGGACACACAAGAACCACAAGCAACAGAGGTTATTCCACCGAACACCACAACCGAGAATCCTACTACAACAATCGAGACCACCACTACTAAGGAGCAAAAGAAGGAAGAACAAGTGAAAACAGGGAAGGACACTCTGAAGACTGGAGATAGATCCATTGCTATCATAGAGAAGAAATCACCCCTGGCACAAAAGAAGAAGAAGAAAGGAAAAGGGCCGATCACCCTAGATGAAGTGATTATTTTACCTAAGTGTGACCCGAGGACCCTAAGCCCCGAGGAATTGAGTAAATATGGGGATTTATGTTCATGAAAGGTAGCGCAAGAGAAGCTAAAGCAAGAGCACAAAAGAAAAGAAGTACTAAATGATGTGTGGGATATCCTCTAATAGGTAGTACCTAAGATACACATTGATGAGGATACGTCGATTATAGATCAACTTGCTACACTTGCCAAGAAGATCAATGCCCCAGACACCGATGCAGATAAAAGAATTGAAGAAAGGGCAGAATCCAGAATAGAGCACAAATTAGCAGAGAAAATCAGCCAAGAAGTGGCAATACTTAAGGTCAAATTATCCGAGGTAATTACTAACACAAAATCCATCACCTAGACAATTTGTCAATACTTATTGAAGCTATGTGCTCTAGACACCTTCACTGTTGAAGTCAGTGAAAAGATCAAAGGCTTACAAGAAGACATACAGTTGAGTACCAATGCAGCTATCATCGAGCCACATGCTTTCCTAAAGCATATTCACTGATTTTAGGAACTCCAGCGGTTGATAGAAAATTTGAAGAAACAAGAAGCGCACTTTACAAATCAGGTTACTGAGTTGTAGATTGAACTCATTCCATACCTGAAGATTTTTGAAGCCCACATTGTCAAAGTCGAGCTATTAGTTGCAACACCAAAAATATTGGTGTTAGAAAACATCTTTGACATGCATGCACAAGTCGGTCTGAGCACATCCCTCTCACCAACTTGAAAGAGGAATGGGAAAACCTCTTAGTGTCCTTGAAGAAAACCCATTAGTCAATTTTTGATAAGCTGTGAGTATAGTACCTCAAATTTTGTATTTGGCATTACTATAAAAAAAGGGGGAAAACAATGTATCAGATGTTATTATGCCAAATATTATGTACATGGATGCTATGTATACTATATTACTGGGAGCATGCACCGAGGGGGAGTACTTAGTACTTAGAAAAAAAAAATTGATATGTATATGGCGAAGATATAAGGAGATATAAGTCACATAGAGATTTTTGTCTTTATACATTCGTAGTTTTGATACTAATGCCAAAGGGGGAGATTGTTATCTCTATTGAGCCTTCTAAGGTTGTCATCAGTACCAAAGGCATGTATAGATATTGGTCGGTTACTTACAATGAGCTAATTGGTAACATAAAGTAGAACAGACTAGTCGATAAAGCCTATACACCGAGTAGCAGATAGTTTATCGAGTTCCAACAAACACCAACACTGACAAATAGTAAACACTGAGCAGTTTACACAGTGTTTACCGAGGATCACAGGAAATGGCATAGTAATCAGGAATGGCACATTCTTCTATGCAAATGGTTACAATGGTTTATAAAATGTTTTACCAAGATCGAGGAACATTTAATGTAATGATATTCATTAAATAAAATGTATATCTTTTATAATAGATGATCTAGGTTATTATTGTACACCATAGATCTTAGGGTTATGATTATAGTGTGTAACCTAATTGTGTTAAAAAGGCAAAAACAAAACACTATATATTTATGTGTTCACATCATTTTTGAAAAGAGCTGATATATGAATCACGGAGCACTTGAAGCATTTTGCCTATCTTCAAGTCTATCAGTTTACAAAACCGAACCAAGCACAGTAGAATTCAGTTTGAGAAAAATTAGCAGAGGCTACCAAGCAGATTCAGAGTAGAGATTTATCACAAGTAAGATGATAAATTTTATCAAAACTTATAGATCTGTAACAAACAATTGAGTGTCAAACAAGTAGATAAATTCCTATTGCTTTCTGACAATTGTAATAGAGTTTTTGGATAAAATCTCTTAACAGAGTAGACTTAACAGTCTTATGTAAATCTATTAACCTAGTGCACACTTCATTAGTGTTGCTAAAATCCTATAACTAGGTAGATCTAGCTAATCTAACATGTCACTCCTAATAGGGTGAGATCATTAGAAGTGATCAAAACTTGTAGCCCTAATAGGCAAACCTTTTCTATCTGCAGTAGTGAAGAATTTGTGGGTGTCATCCCCACCACAGTTTTTACCTTCTTACAAGGGTTTTTGCATTACCAAAATACTTGTGTCATGTGATTATGTTATGGATTTTATGTTGTTTACTTACTTATGTTAAGTGGATAAATGATTCATGCAATTATATTCAAGGTATATTGGTCAGCTATCACTGTTTACAGTATTAGATCTAAAAGGTTTCACAAGTAAAGTTTTGAAGACACTGATTCACCCCTCCCCTCTCAGTATCTATCTCTCCTAATTCCAACAACCTTCCTATCTCATTTTGATCCATCTGCATCTCTTTTTTGGCAATCAAGCACTCCATCCTTCAATCAAGGAAGGATTATCAAGAAATCATATACATTAAAGTATCCAAGTTCTCCATTGAAGATCAAGGATTCAAGCATTCAAGACTTTGGAGGGATTTGGTTCAAGCATTCAAACCCTAGATCTATCCATCATGGTGGTGTGATCTTCCTTCAAGATCCTTCGTTCATCTTCAAGATCTATTCATTCTCCCTTAAAGGTGGATACCAAGCATACAATCATGGAGGTTTTGATTTACATTTGTTAGTGTTGATTCCAATCTTTCATATTAGCATACTTGTTTACATTTCAAATACAATTACATATCTATTAAATATCATAGCTTCATTGTGAGATCTACTTCTACTACTTGCTAGCATTCTCTATTTCAATTCCATTTTTAAGGTTGATTCCAAACTGGTGTTTGACCAAGGAAAACCCCTCATCCAAACAAAAAAACTATTTTATTGCAGGAACATGTACAGAACATCAAATTACAGTGTAGATTTGGACACCCTTTTTGGCAAACTTTCAGTATCCACAAATAGAATTTCCATCAGAGCAGCGCAAGTCAAGGCTAACATAAAGGGGCATGATTGTGCCCCCATATTTAGGTCAAGGTTGAACTTTCTCAGAAAAGGAGAAGGTTTTTGGTTTTTCTCTATCTTTGTGTTTTGAGGCCAAATCAAGTTGCAGAATTTCTTGAAATTGAGTACAGACACTAGAAAATAGTGATTTCTGAATCTTCTACTTTTCAAGATAAGTGTTTATGTTTTAAGTTTTGTATGTCCACAACATTTTCCATCACACACCCACACATAAACCCCCCCCCCCACACACATAGATTTAAAAATATATCTTCATATATTTTAATATCTTACATTTTGGTGAACCCGCAATAGACAACTCTTTCTTTTTGGTGTTGGATGATTTTCTTCCTTCCCTTAAGATTAGCTTTATTTTATGCTCTTTCATTTTAAAATTCAAAAAAATAAAAAATCTATATACTTTACTAAATGCAAAAATATTTCTTGCATTTCATTTACTATGAAGATTTTTAAGATACTTTGGACAGTGGCTATTTTTCTTATTATTCTCCTCTTAGCATCTCTTTATCACACTTATGATGTTTATGAGAGTATCATCCATTTCATTATGTTTGTCACTCTTCATGTTTCACTTGCCTATGCTATTGTGAGATTGACTAATACTAGTCTACCTCCTTTCAAAACTTTCATTAAAGATTTATGTGGCAGATTTATTGCTCTTTTGGATCATGTGAAGAATTTGGTAGATGATACACCATCTCCTAATCTTCCTAATCCTAATCCTATCCTTCCTAATCTATTTCCTAATATTCCTAATCCTAATCTGATTCCTAACATTCCTAACATGCCTAATTGTCCATCTGTTATTCCTAGTTCTTCCCATACTTATTATGAGGCTCAAACTATGGTTCATGATGCAGATGTGTATGAATTCTTGGATTTACCTTCCCCTTTTTATCCAATCCATGATGATATTAGAGGGAAGATAAAAGAAACTTCTTCTAAACCTATTATTCCACCTTATACAACCTTTTTCTATGATCACACTAAACAATCACCTCATGTAGAAGCTTTACAAGATATGTATGCTAAAGAATACAATATGATGACTAAACAAGGTTATAAGGGTTTAGGGCTTGGTATTAATGAACATGGTATTAAGTATCCAATTCATATATCCCTTAAACAAGATATGTGTGGACTTGGCTTTCCGTTATCTCAATTTAAGGTGGTTGATTTTGATCATCACCCACCTCTTCATGTTCTTGATGAAGGGTGTTCCCCTTAATACCACAAACACATAACATAAACAAAGAAACAACAACAATTTGCAAGAACAGAAAATGGGCTTTTTATTATCTCCACAAATGTGGAATTATAAATTTTAGACTTACAATATGCAATGCCACATGGGCATTTTCCCTTACAATATTTTTTAGGACAAAGCCTCTAATCATTACCCAGATCTACCCAAAATTCCTAGAATTGTCATAGACAACACTATGGACCTTTCTTATATAAACAATTTCCACTGCACGAGAAGGTTCCAAAAATTTAGCCCTTAAGGCTGACTTCCCTAAGAATTATTTTATTTTCTTTTTATTTTACATAGGGTCAGTTCCAAATAATTACAAAATATGTTTTTAGGTAGCCCAACTTCTAGAGGCCATAACTTTCTAACAGTAGCTCTATTTTTCTATTATAACCACTTTTTGGAAATGGCAAGACCTGATCTACAGTACTTGACTTGTACAAGCTTCAGTCAGCCGGGTGTGGATCGCGATCCAGAGCCTCTAAGGCCTTCAAAATTGAGCTCAAAGATTTCATACCCAAAAACCTCAATAACTTCACTGATATAGATGATATGGCAATGAAACTCAACTGGTAGGCTGATATGACTAAGATGAACGTCCACCTGTGAAATCAGAACATTCTAAGATCATATGACCAACTTACTAAAAATAGTAAATTTCCATAAATAGTAGCTTTGCACAAGATAGCCCTTTTTGAAAAGAAAATAGAAATATTTTTGGGTGATGCAAGATTTCTCTTACACCCAGGATGCTCCTACATCAGACACCCATGGTAATTTGAAAAGTGACCCTGTCATGACTCAGGTGTGAAGAGGAAAACCAAGATAGTTAACCTCCTCCCTTGTTAGCCATGAATTATCTTCAACAGGTCATCCTTTCCATTTGACTAGATATTCTTCATATGTCTTGTTCCTTGTGCTTTTTCCAACATGACTATCCAGTATATCCTCAATCTCCTTGGTATCTGACCTAGTTGTTGGAATACTCCACTATGCTTCTGTGATCTCATTTTCAACACTCCTTTCATGATACTCTATTAAATATCAAATGTTAAATACTGGTAAAATATTAAGCTCAGTAGGTAATTCTACCTCATAGGCATTTTCTGAATCATGCTTCTTCAGTATCTTACATGCCCCAAACTTCTTCATTTTAAACTTGTTATATGTACCAACAGGAAATCACTCCTTCCACAAATGAACCATGACTACATCTCCAACGTGAAATTCTTTATGCCTTCTTTTCTCATCTAGCTTAGCCTTATACTATGCATTCATCTTGGTAATATACTTCCTCACCTCCTCATGGATGTTCTTCAAATGTTCTGTGAAATCCTCAGCTTCAACACTACTTATTTCTCCTTTATCTATCTACCTCAACTCGGATGCATTTCTGGGACTACTTCCATATACAACCTAGAATGGTGATTTACCAGTGCTCCTATTGACAGAATTATTGTATGCAAATTTCAGTTGTGGTAAAATCAAATCCCATCTTGTTGGCTTATCTCCAACCAAACATCTCAGCAAATTTCCCAAACTCCTATTCACCACCTCTATTTGTTCATCTGTCTGTGGATGATGTGATGAACTGAACTTCAAATCTATATTTAACTTCTTCCATAATGTGTTCCAAAAATATCCAACAAACTTAGTGTCCCGATCTGAAACTATACTCTTTGGAAAACCATGTAGTCTCACCACTTCTTTGAAAAACAATTTTGCTACAAGAACAACATCATTAGTCTTCTTGGAGGGAATGAAATTTGCCATTTTTGAAAATCTATCAACCACCACAAAAATTGAATCATGTCCCCGCTGAGTGCTTGGTAAACTAAGAACAAAATCTATACTAATATCCTCCCAAAGATTTTTTGGTACAGGTAATGGCTGATACAACCCCGTATTTTGCTTTACTCCCTTTTCCATTTGACATACTCTACAACTCTATACAAACTTCTTGACATCTTGTTGCAACTATGGCCAGTAATAATTCTCACTAACCAAAGCAAGGGTTTTATCATGACCAAAATGTCCATCCAATCATCCGCTATGCTTCTCCTTGATGATATTCTCCCTCATAGAACTTCATGGAATGCACAACTGACTCCCTCTGAATAGCATATCATTCTGAATGATGAAATCCAACCACTTCATTCTGTCTAGAGTAACAGGCTCTTTACAAGCTTTCCAAGCTTCACTAAAATTAGGATCCTCTAGATAAAAATTCTTGAGTTCCTTGAACCCAACCATCTCAATCCACATCTCTGTCAGAAAAATTTGTCTTCTGCTTAGAGCATCTGCAACCCTATTAGACTTTCCACTCCCGTATTTCAAAACAAATGTATAACTCTACAAAAAATCAACCCATTTTAAATGTCTTTGATTCAACTTTCCTTGACTATTCAAATATTGCAAAGCTTGATGATCAGTATACAAAACAAACTCCTTAGGAAGAAGATAGTGTCTCCACTTCTTCAATGCTTGAACTATAGCATTAAATTCCTGATCATAAACAAAATATTTTCTCTTGGCATCATTTAACTTCTCACTAAAATAAGCAACAGGTTTACCTTCTTGGCTCATAACAACTCCTATTGTAGTACCACTAGTATCACAGTCTGCTTGAAACAC
Source organism: Chamaecyparis obtusa (assembly GCA_027943335.1). Lineage (NCBI taxonomy): Eukaryota > Viridiplantae > Streptophyta > Pinopsida > Cupressales > Cupressaceae > Chamaecyparis > Chamaecyparis obtusa. The sequence continues at coordinate 117,754 of BSBK01009620.1, read as the reverse complement.
CTTATTAAAATCTGGAAGTGCTAAAACGGGTTATTCTATAAATTTCAGTTTCAATAGTTTAAAACTCTTATCTGCCCCAGTAGTCCATTTAAACTCTTTTCTATCCTCTCTCATTATTTCAGTCAAGGGTCCACAAATACTGCTAAAACTTCTGATAAATTTTTTATAAAAACTAGCCAAACCATGAAAAGATCTTACCTCAGTAGCACTCCTTGGGGTAGGCCATTCAAAGATGGCCTGCACTTTCTCCAGGTCCATTTTTAGACCTTCTACTGAAACTAAAAATCCCAAATACACTAACTCTTTCTTCAAAAAATTGCACTTCTTCAAATTAATCAACAATTTCTCTTCTCTTAACTTCTCAAATACCATATGAATATGCATCATATGCTCCTCCAATGTCTTACTAAAGATCAAAATATCATCTAGGTAAACAATGACAAAATTACCCAAAAATTATTTCAGAACCTCGTTCATGAGCCGCATGAAAGTGCTCGATGCATTGGTTAGCCCAAAAGGCATGATAAACCACTCATATAGTCCTTCCTTTTTCTTGAAATCAATCTTCCATTCATCTCCTTCTCTGACGTGAATCTAATGATATCCACTCTTCAGATCTATCTTTGAGAAATACACAGCTCCACTCAAACAGTCCATAATATCATCCATCAATGGCAATGGAAACCTATACTTGATTGTGATCTTGTTTATAGCCCTGGAATCTATACACATCCTTCATTATCTTTTTTTCTTTGGTGCTAATACTATTGGTACAACACATGGACTCAGGCTCTCTCGAATCAACCCTTTCTGTGACAACTCATGTACTTGTCTGTTCAACTCTTCACTTTCTATTGGTGTCATTCTGTGTGCTACCTTATTTGGAAAACTGACTCCTAGAATCAAGTCCATCTGATGACTGATCTTGTTTACTGGTGGTAATCCATCGGGCACATTATTGGATACAATATCCTAAAACCCATTTAACATATTTACAACTTCTATAGGTACATATTCTACTTCCTCTTTACCAAATTTTGGAATTAAAGAAAAACACACATGCTCATGCCTCATACCCTCTAGGAATTTTCTTCCATCAACAAAACTTATTCTTGCATTACAACATACCTTTTCTTATGTGTCCTTCAATGGCTTTAGCTTATGTCACACTCCATCATTTGTCAGGGAATAGGTATTCACACAACCATCATGTACAACACGCCTATCAAACTGCCATGGTCTACCCAACAACATATGACATGCATCCATAGGTATGATATCACATAGTACCTCATCATGGTATCCACCAATCTTGAACTTTACTAGGCATTGTTCACTGACCATGACCTTGTGGTCATCTTGTACCCAAGCAATCCGATATAGATGTGGGTGTTTCTGTCTCTTGAGCTTCAACTTTGTGACCATCTCTTCTAACACCAAATTATCAGTGCTTCCACTATCAATAATCACATCACAACACTTATCCTCACACTTGCACCTAGTGCGAAATAGGCTCCTCCTTTGCTCAAGTTCATTCTCACCACTCAATAGGACTCTTTTGTTAATTAACATTTCTCCTATTTTAGCATCTTTAAAATGTGATGATCTGGCATCTTCATCTACATGTGCAACCCTAGCTTGGCCTTTAGCTCTCCTATCTGTCCTTCCTTGGTGTTGAGGACATTCAAATGCTCTATGATCTTCTTCTCCATAGTGAAAACATGTTCAATAGAATTCTCCTCTTCTTGATCCTTGTCCTCTTCCTCTTCCTCTCTGATCTTTATTATTATGATCATGGAAATGATTGAAATTTTTTCCTCTTTGATTTTGATTGCTACAGGCCTCATCCTTCTTTTTTAGATCTTCATTTTGGCCTCCATATGACCGTCCACCAAGTCTTCCACCAGACCTCTTCCATTTTTTCTGCTCTCAAACTTCTTGTTCAGCTTTTCCTCTTCATTTGAACAAAATTCAACTTCTCTTGAATGCTCAGCCTGAACCCATTAAGGTAATGGGAAAATTTCTCCTTATCAGCTTTCGCATGGCCTGTTCTGATGAGGATTCGATAGAACTCCTCTTTATACTCCTAAAAAGATCTTCCTACTTGCTTCAAACCTTGCATTTTCTTCAGTAGGTCAAGTTCATAATCAACAGGGATGAATTGTGACCTCAATTTATCCACCATCCAATCCCATCTTATGATTTTATCATTTCCTCTTCTATTTTGCTCCAACTGAATCTCTTGCCACCAGATCTTCGCATGACCCTTCAGTCTGGCCTATGAAAACTTGACCTGAATAGGGTCCTCGATATCTTCATACTCAAAATATTCTTCTAATTCATTGATCTAATTGATCAACTCCTTTGGGTTAAGATTTCCTAAAAATGTAGGAACCTCAATCTCAGGTCTTTTCCTAATCTTGAAAATGGCCCCAAAAAACATTTCTTCCTCTTGGTTCATAATTTCAGCTTCTCCTTCTTGATCAAAATTTCCTTCTTCAACTTCATCCTCGCTTTCATCTCTAACATTAAGATTCATTCTTCTGTGAATCTCTTCTTGCAATGCTCGCACTTGTCTCTAGAGCGCTCTAACCTCAAGTGTCACACCACCAGCTCTTCCGCTACGTTCCCTTCATGGAGGCATTTTTGCGTTGCTCACTAAAACCCTAAATTGAGGTCCTGGTGCAAACTGCCTCATAGTCAGTGATCTGTTTACACACTTAGGAACTCCTACTTTGATACCACTTGATGAAGGGTGCTCCCCTTAATGCCACAAACACATAACACAAACAGAGAAACAACAACAATTTGCAAGAATAGAAAATGGGCTTCTTATTATCTCCACAAATGTGGAGTTACAAATTTTAGAATTACAATATGCAAAGCCACATGGGCATTTTCCCTTACAATATTATGTAGGACAAAGCCTTGAATCATTACCCAAATCTACCCAGAAGTCCCAGAACTATCCTAGACAACACTATAGACCTTTCTTATATAGGCAATTTGCACCACCCAAGAAGGTTCCAGAAATTTAGCCCTTAAGGCCGACTTCCCTAAGAATTATTTTATTTTCTTTTTATTTTACATAGGGTCAGCTCCAAATAATTACAAAATATGTTTTTAGGTAGCCCAACTTTCGAAGGCCATTACTTTCTAACCATAGCTTTATTTTTCTATTATAACCACTTTTTAGAAATGGTAGAACCTGATCTATAGTACCTGACTTGCGCAAGCTCCAGTTAGCTGGGGGTCAATCACGATCCAGAGCCTCTAAGGCCTTAAAAATTGAGATCAAAGATTCTGCACCCAAAAACCTCAATAAATTCACTAATACAAATGATATGGCAATGAAACTCAACTGGTAGGCTTATATGACTAAGATGAACCTCCACCTATGAAATCAGAACATTCCAAGATGGTATGACCAACTTACTAAAAATAGTAAGTTTCCATAAATAGCAACTCTACACAAGATAGCCCTTTTTGAAAAGAAAACAAAAATATTTTTGGGTGATGCAAGATCTCTCTTACACCCAAGATGCTCTTGTATTAGTTCTTCTTCCAACACCTTCCTTATATTACCCTAATACTCCTGAAGATCTGGCTAAGAAGGTGTATGTTCAGTTAATGAACTCCAAGAATGAAATCTTTAAACCTATGCCAAAAGATGCTCTCTCTAAATACAAATGTCCTTTTCACTATAGTAATACACATTTACTTACTGATTGTGTGCATTTCAAGTTGTATGTTAGGGAAAGAGCTTCTTTAGGAATTATATCCCACTCTCATGTGGTTTTATAATTCCTTCATAATTTTGATAAGGGGTATCCCCTTGACTCTTCCATAATGTAGATCTTTTCTCCTCTTGTCTTTAGACTGGGGGGCAAGAGGTATTTCTTCCAGTTCTCTAGGATCCATTATGCTCTTAGCATGTCCTTTGTTTTGAGCTTAATTGGTTATCCTTTTTTGTATTTCCTCTCTATGGTTTTGTATTATGTTCATAATCATCCATAGTTCTCCTTTTAAGATATCTTTTCTAAAAACATTTGTTTTGAAAAAGTATCCCTTGTTGTCATCCCTAGGGGGCAAGGTTCTTCCTTCTTTCTCTTTTTCTAGGGATCTGCTTTCCCTAGCTTAGTGGCATTTTTTTATTTTGCAACATTATTTCATTATACTGACTGAGATTTTGGCTATGGATATCCTTTTATGTGAGAGGTTATTTTCCTAGGTCATCACCTCTTCTTTATTTTGCAAATTATGTTCTTTATAAATTATTTCCATTGTTGTAGGGTTAGAGTTTGATTCCTTTGTTCCAAGATTCCTCTTCCTCTTGATTGCAGGGGGCTTGTTGATAGAATCTTTGGTACCTCTTTTCTTTTCTTTGAAAGATGATATTTTATTTAAAGAACTCCTCTACAGTGGGGGTCGTGTTGATAAGATATTTTTCTCCATGAGGAACCTTTACCCATAAGTGACATTATTTTTCATGATTATCTATGCTCTTTGATGTAAGGTTCAATACCCTTTGCTAAGAATATAGTGTACATTGTTTTTAAACAAGATATATCCTTACTTTGTGAAGTAGGTATCCTCCTTCTCTTCCTTATCATGTCTAGTAGACAGCCACGATAAGGAGGGGGGCATAAATAGGGTCTCCCTTATGCTATAGTTTTCAATTTTCAATATGCTAAATCCTCCAAAGGTAACACAAATAAGTTGCTAAATCTTGAAGAGACATGCATTTTTCAATTTTAAATATGCTAAATACTCGAAAGGTAATGCACATAAGTTGCTAAATCCTGAAGAGACACACATTTTCAATTTTCAATATGCTAAATCCTCTGAAGGTAATGCACATAAGTTGCTAAATCCTGAAGAGACACACATTTTCAATTTTCAATATGCTAAATCCTCTGAAGGTAACGCACATAAGTTGCTAAATCCTGAAGAGACACACATTTTATATTCCATAGTGATACAAGATTGTAGATCTATGGGTATTTCAAAAGTCATCAGAAGATGCATTACAAATACAAAACAAATTTTTTGGGTGAACTATCAGGTTTTGCTACTTGTTGGGCTCTCCCTCCTTGGTGATTCACGGTAAGGTGGGTATCTTATAGGGCGAGGTAATCACTCTCTCTTTTTCTCTCTTTTTTATTTCATGTTAGTAGGATTAGATCATGAAGCTATGTTATTTATAGTGTTTCTCTTGTCTTTCTTATGTAATCATTTTTTCTTATATGATAGCTTTCCAAATATGATATTAATATAGGAAACATTTCTTAGCAAGGTTTTCTTTGCTAGTTAATTTGGGTTTTTTTTTACTAACCCCTCTCTTTTTGTGTCTTTTAGCTTTGTCTTTATTTTTTTATTTGTTTTCACACCCCTGTGTGTGTATGTGGAATTAGAATCCTTGGCTTGGGGGATCATGTCCTCAACTAAGTGATATTCTATCTCGTTGTGAATCCACTTGAATCTTTCTTCTCCTTTACCAAGAGTTTGCATTGAATCCATACTCTTGCTAAAGTGTGGGCTAAATGTATCATTAGAAAATAGAAGCACTTCTATTTAGGACTAGTTTAGCCCTCTGATTAAGTGGTTTTGGGTCATGTCAAATGCCTTGAATAGGTCTCTAACTTATTTATGGCTTTTTCCTCTGTTCTGCCCCAATTCCCACTACTTTTCTATATAATTCTGGCATCCTGACCTGAAACCCTGAGATTCTTGACCTCAGGGTCAAGGTCAACCTTGACCCTTACCTAGGTCAAGTTTGACCTCGACCTTGACCCAAGGTCCAATTTCAAGATCCCAAAGTTTTCGGATGTCGAGTTTCGAAAAGATTTATTTCCCGCTTTCGGGTCAGCTGTTTCGGGCTTCGGAATGGTAAACTCTTAAATTATATTTAATTTAGGTCCATTTCTAGGGGTAAAGGTTTAAATGGGAATTTAATTCTCCTATTTTGGCCTCTCTATAATTTTGTACCCTAGACTAGTATAAAAGGAAGCATTCCTCTCTTATTTTGATCCATCTTCATCTCTTTTTTGACAATCAAGCACTCCATCCTTCAATCAAGGAAGTATTATCAAGAAATCATCTACATTAAATTATCCAAGTTTTCTATTGAAGATCAAGGATTAAATCATTCAAGCCTTTGGAGGGATTTGGTTCAAGCATTCAAGATTCATCATTCAAACCCTAGATCTATCCATCATGGTGGTGTGATCTTCCTTCAAGATCCTTTGTTCATCTTCAAGATCTATTCATTCTCCCTTCAAGGTGGATTCCAAGCATACAATCATGGAGATTTTGATTTACATTTGTTAGTGTTGAGTCCAAGCTTTCATATTAGCATACTTGTTTACATTTCAAATACAATTACATATCTATTAAATATCATAGCTTCGTTGTTAGATCTACTTCTACTACTTGCTAGCATTCTCTATTTCAATTCCATTTTTAAGGTTGATTCCAAACTGGGGTTTGACCAAGGCAAACCCCTCATCCAAACAAAAAAAACCATTTTTCTTGCAAGAACAGGTATGGAATAGAAAATTATAGTGCAAATCTGGACACCCTTTTCGGCAAACTTTCAGGATCTGCGAATAAAATTTCCGTCGGAGCAGCGTAGGTCAAGGTTGACATAAAGGGGCATGATTATGCCCCCACATTTAGGTCAAGGTCAACCTTTCTCATAAAATGACAAAAGGTTTCTAGGTTTTCTCTGTCTCTGTGTTTCCAGGCTAGATCAGGTTGTAGAATTTCCCAAAATTGAGTATAGACACTAGAAAACAATGATTTTTGAATCTGCTACCTTTCAAGAGAAGTGTTTATGTTTTAAGTTTTATATGTCCACAAAATTTTCCATCACACACCCACACATAAAACCCCCCCACACACATAGATATAAAAATATATCTTCATATGTTTTTATATCTTACAATATTTAAAAGTGAAATCATTTGTAATTGCAAAGGTATGGAATGGATATGAGACAGTGATGTTTGAGGGAATATCAATGGATGTGCAAACAGGTATGAGTTGAATCTAAATTAAAATCATAGAAGAGTTTTACTTCATTGGAGTTGTATTGGCATGTCTGAGATGGTAACAGTCAGTTCACAAAATTAGCAGATTGTTGTCCATAGTGGATTGTAGTCTATTTTGGGGTTGTAGTCCTAGTTGTATTTTGGGTTGTTTCCCTCATTTGTATTTAAGTAGTGAGCTCTAAGAAGTGAGCCTTAATGCATGTTCATTCCTCTTTGTACCTTTAACATGGCTATATATGCTAGTACATCATCTAGTGGGTTTGATCCCCACCATGGTTTTTCCCTTAACTGGGTTTGCACACAAAAATTTATGGTGTTATGTGTTATTGTGGTGTTGGTTCAGTTCTTTAATGTTTATCTTTAAACGTCTAAGTAAGAGAGTTAAGAATTGGTAAATTTTTGGATTTGACACAGCTGATTTGGACATAATTGATTCACCCCCTCCTCTCATTTGTGTGTGCATCGTTATTTCTATCACTTATTTTCTCAGTGTATGACTGCAAACATTATGACCTTTGTATTCTTGTCTCATAGCAATGAACCTCATGCTCTTTTTTGTAACTTGACTACAATGTTCTTATTATCAATATGGAATTTCAAGTAATTTTTTATAATATTCTATTTCATGGCTTTTCAATACATTAGGTCATTTCTTTTTTATTTCTCTTTTCACCTTGTATTACTATACCTCTGCTATGCTCCTAGGATTTTACATATTGATCTTGGTAGCTATCCTACTCTTTCACACCCCTTACTAGACCATGTATTCATCGCCATGATAGCCCCATGATACTTTGGTTTCCTTCTTGCCTACTATTATCAATGGATCATCTTATTTTGAGATATGCTAAAATGATTGTGCTTCACTTCTCTTTATGATCGTGCATATCCAACCCTATGCATTAGCTACAACACCTCTTATGTTCTTCACTTGCATCTTATTTGTGTCTTTGTTGTAAGGTTGGAAGGTTGATATAGGATACATGGTATGATTATTATTTAAAGGGTACCAACTAAATGGAAGAGAACCTACTTTACAAGTAGGAGGATGCTAGTTCGATTCCATTGTGCCCTAAGATGGATAAATTAATAACTAAATAAATCACTACCATGACTAAATAAATCACTAAATCAATGATTAAATAAATGAATAAAATAGTTCAGTCATAAATTTTGTCTCATTATAGATGACTACAAATAAACTACTAATAGTCACGTGACTAATTTTTGTCATTTATATGCAATTTTTAGTAGTTTATTTAGTCACATATTGTTGTTTCAGTACTAGTGTGAGATGCGTAGAGTATTAAAATGGAATTGATGCTATTTTGAGATATGATGCTCCTTTGGAATCAAGTGGGTGAAAGGTTAAATCTTCCTTCTTGTATAAGACTCTCATCTTGAGCTAAAACAAAATCCATTGTGAGCAAGCCCACCATTTCCTTGTTTATGGGATAATGGAAAGTTCATTTACAAGATCAATAGTCAACAATGGCCATATTAAGATCAAAGTGATTTAGTGCAACTTGTGGTGATAGGAAAATGTGGCTCAGACTAAGGAGGTCTTCACCATGGCTATGGATGTTGAGGAATGGGTTGTAAGATCCATCATTGGCAAGATGGTTCTTGTGCAAGTTCATGTCTATAAAAGTAAGATATTGTTAGAGAGATTTGTATATAACATACTAGGAACCACAAATAACAGAGGCTTTGATTAAGGCCATAATAAAATCATCTACCCTCAACTATGAGGGAAATTAGTGGAGACCCTCAATCATGTGTCCATGCACCAAAAAAAGGGGTTGATTGGGAACACAATGTGCACAAAAGAAATGGGTGAAGATGGTTATCTGGTGGATATAATTAGTAGTATGCTAGTAGGGTTACTTCAAAATCATATAGATAATTAGGCCTACTTGGCGAGGGTCCATTGAGATGTATTAACTCTTGCATAGATCAAAATGCCTCAAGATTTTGTGGAAGCCATTGTTATTTTTCTATATACCTTATGTGCTTGATTTTGTTTTTAAATTAATTTAAAGGGTGAAGACCCCATGGTAGAAATTTTAAATATATATATATATATATATATATATATATATATATATATATATATATATATATATATATATATATATATATATATATATTGACATTACATTCATTAAGTTTTTAATTATACACCATAGGGCTTCACTTGTGAACCTGGATCATATCACATGTGTTTTTGGCATACTAAAGAATACCCCTATTTTCAAGAAATGTTGCCCCTGTAATCACCCAAAATCAGGCTAATAGAACTAAAAGCCCTATTTTACCTAATTCGGAGTAATCTCCTAATTCTATTAATTTGATTGTTGATTATTAACATAATTCAATAAAATCAATAAAATTCATAATCAAGCATTTAATCATCATTAATTGATCAAAAATCACATTATTTACCTCTAAGCATAATTGATTAAATCAATCCCATTAAATGCATGGCTAAAGTAATTAATTAAAACAAATTAATAAAAGGACCTAAATTACATGTCACCTCTCAAGGAACAACAAAGACAAAATCATCCATTGAGAAGTGAGCCATATGGATCAACTCACATGGATCAAGGGAGGATGCATCTCAAATGCTCTTCTCAAATTGCATCTCAACCATCGAATTTAATAAAGTTCTATAAAAGAGGAATTTTAAACTCATAAAACATATAGTTAATTTCATTCATCCTTACATGCTTATATTTTGATTTCATAGCTAATTAGTTCACACTTCATTTCATAGCTCAATTGATAAAGAATTAATGGCATTGCTTGATTTCTCATGTTTCTTAGTTTCAATGCATTAAATCTCTCATTCTAGTAGTGAATTGTCACTGTGTAGAGTCTAAGGCTAAGAGAAAATTAGATTTTAATCATACTCTTGCTAGTTAGAGAGAAATAAGATGAATTTGTTAGTATCTTTGATCTTTCATTTTCTTTATGAACTAACAATTTAATGTCTTATTGAAGTATTGTGTTGTAAGATAACAGGTAAAAAAATTCACACACACATTTATGGTGCCCACCATGGGGAAAAGCCCTAGATTTATACATTTTAACTTAATTTTGTTGTTGTCTAACAGAGCCAGAATCACATTTGGGACTTTGTGTCCCATCTAGGAAGAAGGATCACATCTGGTCTAAACAGGATCGCACCCAACATTTCCTGAATCGCATCTGGACAAGGTCACATCTGGTGAGCTTTGTATCACATTTGGGATCCTTAATCGTATTTGGTTAAAATTGAAACACATATGGTTATTGATTGTATTTGGGAATAAAATAGGATCTCATTTAGCTACTTTATTTACAAATTTGAGATTTCTAACGACTAATGGGTGAATATTATGACTTTGATTGATTTTTATAGCCTAACAGTGGTTTGCAGGTCGAATTGTCAAAGAAAAAAAACTATAAACTACTAATGAGTTGTTTTGTAGGTTTCTTGATAGAATCAACCAAACTTTCATGCTTGTCTCTATTTATTTTGTAGGAATTTAATCACAATTTGAGGTCATTTTTCAATCTAATAAGAGGATTATGCTTTTTTCCCTTTGGGAAAATTAGAAACTCAAAAGTTAGATTGGGATTTATGGTCAAATTGGAGTAAATTTATATTACGCTTGCATGATGTGTTTGATAGGAGAAAATTATATGGATAGGAGAGTATTCTTTTGTCCCTAGTGGAGAATCAGAAATCTAGACTCCTAAGTCACCAATCCTCTTTACTTCCTTGCTATAAACTTTAGAGGGTCTGCTAGTTGAGGTAAAAAGTTCCCAAGAAGGACCCAAGTGAGGACAGGTAGAAGCCAACCCTTCCACCTCACTATAATAAATGTACTTCCTTGAGATGATAATCTTAGAAGACTTCAACGGTTTTTTCCTTGGAACCTTGATTTGATCATTTCTTTGGACATTCTTGGATTTTGTGTAGAGCGGAGCTGCTTAAATCTTGCTTCCAAGATTACACAAATTAGAGTTCTCATATCCCACTATAGGCCTCAATCTCGCTCGAGGGACTATATGAGACAATTATGAATGGATGCCTATACTAAATCCCTTATGTTAGAAACCACTCAGATTACCCCCTAAAGGTTGGTAATGCTTGTGCAAGGAAAATAGTAATTTCCCTAATAAGTTCATCATATCATAGACGTTACTATTTGACTAATATGGCCTCCAACATCCATTGTGTGTTGTTGGACTATCATATTCTGAGGAGTCTTTGAGTGTGTTCCTAAGCTAATGAACAAACATATCCAATATATGCCAAGTTATAGGACAAATTAGGTATTTTTTTGTTCTTAAAATAATGCTTCTTGATGTGTTTGAATTACAATCCAAGATTAAAACCTTGAATGAAAAAATCACAAACATTTTCAAACACTCAAACTCCTTGGAATCAAACAAAAAAATCCCAAAATTTTGCAAAATTGGCAAACGATTCCTCAGACAGACCATCAAAAGTTCACATTTGGTATCTTGAGTCACATCTTGTATTCCAAGTCACATTTGGTAATTACAGAGTCACATACAGTATACCCCAAGTCACATTTGGATTAGGGGTCACATTCAGAGTTTTTTGGATCACATTTGGTAAACATTACTAAAAGTTGCATATAGAGGGTCGCATCTAGGATAGAGAGCACTTTTGCACGTGCCAAAACCTTGATTTTTGGATTTTTGAGTACCCTTTTAGTCTTCTGTCATTAGAATTAGTGAACTTGAAAATATGAGAAGGTTGATTCTTGAATGTACCTCACCTACTTGTTTGGTCTTTATCTACATTTGTCAAGTTCAGTAGTCCTATTCATATCAAACCCAATCAGTTCCCAACTCATGAAAAAGGAATTCTAACCCTTAGACTTTGGAGATTTTAAAACATCACAATCCCTTTGCACTTGGTTCCCAAATCATGAATAGGGCAGCTCCCCCCTTTGATGTTGGGTCCTATCACATTTTCAAACCCACACTTGCAACCTTGGATGGACACACTTGGAAAAATTTCAAACCCATTTGCATATCAAGACATTCAAACAATTACCTAATCAAGATTTCATGGTTAACACGAGACATAAGTCTTATAATCTAGAATGCAATCCATTTTCAAATGAAGTTCCATTGTTGACTTTAAAACAAGGAGAAACATTAAGGATAAATCCTTTATTTGGAACTACTCCTAGTACTACCCACACAGTGACTCCCAATACTACCAATATGTCGAATTGAAACAATTTCAATTGGGAAGAATGAAAAAAGGATCAAAAAGACCAAGAAGAACAATTTAATCAAGAGGAAGAAGAAAATCAAAGAGATCACTATGATCTTGATAGTGATGGAGATCCCACTGAAAAAGAATACCAAAGAGCCCTAAGAAGCAAAAGATTTAAAAATTTACTTGAGAGAACATTGGATGAAAACAAGGAAAAATAATTTTTGAGCCTAGAATCACAAGGAGTGAAGTTACCTAAGGACTATGATTTTAACAAACTCAAGTAAAAATATCTTACTCCTATATCTATCCTAACATGACAGTTACTTTCTATGCAAGCAGAGATACAAGACTTGAAGAAAGAAAAGGACAAACCAGCAAAACAGTATTCATTGAAACATATTTATCCTTTCCCTTTTGATAAGGGTGTAAGAATGATACCATTTCCACAACATGTCATAATTCCTAAATATGACAAATACACCGGTAACTCGGATCCTCAAGACCATGTGAGAGAGTTTTGCACATTGAGCATGGAATTTATGCATGAACAAACCTATTTGATGAGGTTATTTCCAAGAAGTTTGGGTGGATAGGCAATGGATTGGTTTTCTAAACTACCCAGAGACAATAATACATTTGAAGAACTAGTTGAGAAGTTCATTCAGTAGTACTCATATAATATACAACATACAATAACCATGTTAGACTTGTGCAATATGAAGCACAAGAGTAAAGAACCATTGCTACCATTTCTACAATGATGGCGAAATATATTTGCAAGATACCCTTGGAAAATACCTCAAAGTGAGAAGATGGATATCTTCATTAACAATTTGGTGCTTGAAATGAATTTTCCCATACAACTCCAAGGTCCACCAAGTTTTGACATGATGATAGATAGTGCAATTGAGATCGAAGAAGTCTTGGTTAACAAAGTAGAAATCACTATCTACAAGGAAAATAAAGACAAGTTTTATTCTAAGAAATAATAAGGATAAGTAGAAATATGGGAATACGAATAAGAACATGGTTAATGATGGATTTGTATATGCTCCTAATACAAGACCAAAATCAGAAGTGTTTAATCTTTCTACAAGTCTACAAGCTAGTAAGAACTCAAATACAATGGTGACACCAATGGCTCCTAAAACTTTTAATAAATCCAATAATTAGAATGAGCCTTGGTTATCAAGACCTAAGAGAACATTTACACCTTTGGGAGACACACTAGAGGTGGTATTGAAGTCACTTTTAGATAATAAGATTATCACAATCCTAGATTCAAAACCATGGGAACTAGAAGTGAAATCAAAGTGGTGGAACGATAACGAATACTATGATTTTCATCACAATAAAGGACACAAAACCAATAAATGCATGAAACTAAGACATCACATTTAGGACCTAATTGAAGAAAGAAAGGTTGAAGTGGATGGCCATCATACTAATAATGATCACAAAGCATTTCAAACTCCACTACCTAATTATGAAAAAGGTGAATCTTCTAAAAGAAATAAAATCAACTACATCTGCACTGATAATGACAATGTGATTCATATGGTGGAACCTTTCAAACAATCCATCAATGTGATTACTCTTAAGGGAGTGAGACAAGACAAAATCCTCCAATTCTATGACAAAGAGTCAAGCTAAGCTCACCCTTAAAGGAGCTTCTACATAAAACCCACCTACTGTAACAATGATTCCTAAACAACTAGCACTACCTTCAAAGTTCAATCTAGTAGATCAATTGTAGTGTACACTGGCTCAAATTTCCATTTTGGAGCTATTGAAAACCTCTTTGGTTCATCAAGAGCTCCTTGATCAAGCCTTTCTTAATATTAATGTACCTAAGGAATTAGATGTAGATAGATTCCAAACTATGGTTGGTCATCTAAATTATCCACACTACTTGTCTTTCTCTGAGGAAGATGATAACTCCTTAAACCATCTGCATAATCAACCCCTACATCTAGAAGTATTGACCCATAAAAACTAAGTCAAACATGTCTTGATAGATGGAGGCGTTGGTTTGAATATATGTACATACAATATAGTAAAACAATTGGAGTTCTCTAAGCATGCAATTGATCCAAGAAGAAAGATAACTATGAAAGCCTACAATGAAGAAGAAAGATCCTCTAAAGGATTAGTTGTCTTGCCCATCAAAGTGGGACTAGTGTAAAAAGATGTAATATGTCAAGTTATAGACCTGCCACTTGCCTATAATATTCTTCTTGGAAGGCCATGGATCCATATAATGTAGACAGTACCTTCTACCTATTATCAATGCATAAAGTTTTCTCACAATGGAGTAGAGGTAACCATTCCAGTTGATACAACCCATCCTTTCAATAGTCTCAAGCAAGCGAATAGTATGATTCCACATAACAAGGAAGGTGCTCACAAGGCAGAAACTTCTAAAGAAATGGTCCTACGAAGTTTTTAAAATAAATTTAATATTCAAGAAATAGAAATGGGAGAATACAAAATATATTCCTTTATATCCATGATGGATTTACCTATGTCTCCCAAATCTCAAGGAAAACATTCATCCACATTCACACCTTATAAAGGAGATACTTTAAAAATTCATGAAGGAACGAAGATGGTAAAAGAAAAGTTGTCTCTCAAAGAAGAAAAATAAGAAAAATTTGTTCTACAATGGCTATACAAAGAAGATGAAAATAACACCTAAAAAGTATGGAAAAGGTTATGACATCATGAAATAAATGGGCTATAAAGGCAAAGGATGATTGGTTCAAAGAAAGAAAGGACTTATAAAACCAATACACATCGACTTCAAAAATCCTAGAGATAAAAATAGAGAAGGATTCAAATAAATGACATCTCATCCCATAGTTGAAGATGGTCCAGTATTCGATAGATCAGGTGATTTAGATGATGAAGAATAAATAGAAGGACAACCAATTTCCTATGAGAGATTACTACTCTTGCAAGGAGATCCATTGTTAGAATTTAACACCAATACATGACTTGAACAAGAATCAGAAGAAGAGCCAAAAGAAGAACAATAACAAAGGCATCCTAACTGGTGGTAGTTGGTTACTATCACTCATATTCTTGGCATGCCTCATTTTAAAGAACAACAAGATATAACATCTTTACAAACCTATTTGCAAGAAAGAGAGAATCAAGAAGAAGAAAATATTATTGATGAAGAAGAGGAAGTACCAATGACTATTTCCCAGTTTTTGGGAGTCTCATATTATAGTCAAGTTGATTCACATGAGTATGAATGGGACATACTCTTTGATGCCACAATAGACATAGAAGTAGATGTGGTACACAAATACACTCCTAGAGTTCAAATTGAAGAAGGAGAAAGTTATAATGCTAGGTCACTAGGTTTAGATCTACATGACACTAGCGTGAACTCCAATAATAAGGATAATGACTTTAATAATCTTAACAACTCTTTGGAAGAAAACTTGATAGAAATAATCTTGCAAGTTAATAACATTGATAATAATGTGGCGTTGTCTCTCAAACCCTATGAATCTTTTCCCTTAATGCATCCTGATTTTATAGACTAGAATGAACCCATATCCATAAGCCTACTATCCTTTTATAATGACTATACTCTAGCTTGTTATCTAAATGCTTGTGAACCCTTTACCTCTTTCACCAATGCAAGGATCGTAAACATGATTGAGGGGGATATCAAGTTTCTCAGTCTCAAAAAGAAAAATAAAAGAAAAAGAAATCTGATAGTGAAAACCACGTTGTGACAGTATCATATTTGAAAATAGTAAAAGAAAAAGATGTATCCAATGGTGAAAACCTCTTCGAGGCACCAAAGTATGATAATCTTGATATTCTTCCAGATCATTTTCAAGAAATATCTTTAGTATTAATTGATCTAACACAACCTATCAATCTTGGAACAGCACAAGCTCCACAAATGGTTCACATTACTCAATCTTTCTTAGAAGAAGAAAAGCTACAATTCACCAATTTCTTCAAGGAAAAGAAGATCAACTTTGCTTGGTCTTATTCAGACATGCCCAAGCTAGATACAGACCTAATAATGCATCATCTATCCATTTCTCCTAAAGTGAAGCCCGTCAAACAAAAATTTAGAAAGATCAACCCAGATGTAGAATTATTAGTCAAAGCAAAACTAGAGAAATTATTGAAAGTTGAATTCATAAGAGTTATTGATTACGCGGAATGGATATCAAATATAGTTCTTGTCTCCAAAGTGGATAAATCCATAAGGGTTTGTACAGATTTCAAAGACCTAAACAAATCTTTTCCAAAGGATGATTTTCCGCTCCCTAACAATATGATTGTGGATCTCATTGTAAGATATGAGATGTATTCCTTAATGGATGGGTTCTCAGGATACAACCAGATCAAGATTGCCCTCACTAGTACATTTGACCCATTTTTTAGACTAACATTTCCGACCAAGCTATAAAATGATTTTCCATGGTCAGTTATAGAGGGAAATTTTTGAATTTTTTTAAAATACATTCCTGTGTTGGTTAGAATTACGACCCTAAAGAGTAGTCATAATTTTGACCAACACGAGACTAGAAGTAAAAAAAAAAGTCAAATTTTATACATATATCCCGCCTACCGGCACATTTCTTTTTATTTCATTTTGGCATAGTCCACGAGCAAAGGAGTGTTGAAGGAGGTAGTATAAGGTGGGAAGTTGCACTACATCGATACCGCGCACCTATATGCAACTAAGTTTGAACCAGTGGTTGAATATCATGAAAGTGTAGACCGGTGAGCAATAAAATCTTCATTTTAAATCTTAACCAACTAGGGTTTTTGGAGTTTTTAAAATCTTACGGGTATGATAGACTGGTGTATGTATGGATGTGACTGGTGTGTTAATAGTCTTTGTTTGATTTCTATTTTCAAAATGCATAGATGTTCCCTAGTTGTTTCCTTGGCAATTTTAAACATCTATTGATTAATTTGGCTTTATTGATTTTTGAGACTAGGTTAAAAATCTACACTAACCAAAAACATATAAAGGAAAGAAACTTACATTCCAGTTCTTTTTCCTTACTGCAATATCTTTAACTTATCTTTGAAAAATGATTCTTATTTTCACATGGATCTATGTTTCCTCCATCTCGAAGGGGCTTTTGCTCCGAAGCCTTCTCAAGTTTGATGTTGACCAAGAATGATAAGTCTACCATTTTTCTAAAGTGATCAACAATTTCCACTTGGTTAACGTCATAGGTCAGCCACATTAAAGATTTCAAAGCTACCACTTGTGTGTGTGAATTTTGTACCTAGTTGTAGACACAACACTTCAGTAAAACATTAGAGGTTAGTTAAAATCAAAATCGTGCAAGTAATTGAAAACTAAACTAACCAGGCGATTTACTACCTTCTAGTATGTGCGAGTATGTATTCTCAGATTGGACCGAGATCAGTGACCTTGACGACACCTAAATGAAGGATTTGAATGCAAAATCTAGATATGAATTAGATGCAAATTAATCTATTCTTTTGGTTTTTCTATGCAATGAGATGAAAAATGATATGAAATCTAATCTATATGAAAAATTGATATGCAATATGATTAATCTAATAATGATATGCTAAAATATGAATGATCTCACAAAGTTGTTGATTCGCAAAGAGGCTTCAATTCTTCAGATACCAATTCGCCAGCATAAGTTTGCAAATTTTGAGATATGATTATGAGGAGCTGAGCCTTGATTTTATAGAAATCCAGGGCTTTGGGGATGCATGGAAAAAGCCATAAATCACTCAAATAAACTCAGGTTGATTTTTGAGTTATCAAAGAATAAAAGATAATTAATTCACAAAATCATGCAAAAATAGCTTTTTAACTCAAATCAGAGTTGAGTTTATTTTTAAAACAACTTGAATTGATTTTCTGATTTCAAGTTTAACTATTTTTTGAATGTGCATAATAATTATGAATTAAATAAATAAATAAAGTGATTTATTTCCAACTTAACTGATTTTAAAAATAAAACAATTGACTTATGGGTTAATCAATTATTAAATCAAACTTTTATACCAAATAATATCATTAAATATGACAACTTGCTTTAATTAATTAAATAAGAATTTAATCAATTAATGATGGGAATTTTGATTTATTGTCAAATTTAAATAATAATAATTAGGAATAAATATAATTAAATTCAATTAAATAATTAAGTGGCAGTATTAAATCTAATTAATTAAATATTCAGAGTATTCAATTAATCAAACTTTAGGATAAATAGGATGTATCGCCAAATAATCATTAAATTAAAGATAATTAGGATAATAGGAATATTACTAGGAATATTCCCCGATGCAGAATTTAGGATAATCAATTAGGATTCAATAATGTTCAGATGTGCCTTAGGTTAGGACTTTGATGTCAATTTCATTTGATGTGTCGATATATGAGGTTAATGAACCTATAGCCCATTTTTGGGGTATTACATTTTTCCCCTCTTTGAATTGTTGTGCGAAGCGTAGTGGTTCAAAGACAGTTTGTGTATGATGTTTGAAATTGATATTTATATGAAGCAAAAATTGTGATATGAGACACAAGCTGATTGAAAGATTTGATATGAAGATAATAGGTCCTGAATGACCAAAGATAATGTTAACTATAACAGCAAATGAACCAATGATTGTGAAAAAGTGTCAAAACACCTGATTCTGAACCTTATGATTGCGAAGAAGTGAGTGACCAATTCTAGACCCGATTGTCGATAAGAATCACATTGGTATCACATATGAACCCTTCAGTTTCTGAAGAGCCAAGGAAATAACACTAATGAATTGATAGTTGCAAAAACTGATACAATTTACAAGATTAGGAGAATACCAGATTGATATGGATCTTGATGAATCTGATATGCCCTGAGCGATGATTGATTTGCACCGATCGATGAGGTCTTTTTGATGAATCAGCAACTAGACGTGGTTGTTGTCTTGATTACTGAGGAAAGATATGATTTCAGACTTAGATTACAGACTTTGAATGATGTGCAATACCATGCCCCCTTCGGGATAAAAATTGAAATCTGATAAGAAAAGTTAGCATTGAAGGTTAGAAGCATGTTAATTGATTTGAGAAGTGGTTAAACACGTTCAAGAATGCATTCTACATCATTTGGAGGTCCTGGAGACCAAGTTTGACTAGGTTAAACCATGAGTTGACCATGGGTGACCAAGTTGAAATTTTGATAGTTTGATGGAAGATAATCAGTTAAGTTGAATACTGTCTGTGATGATGGAAGGTCGATTAGGCAAGCAGTAGACCGTCCTGGGTCCAAAAATTTTAAATCACGATTTTGACATAGTAAATGATCTCAGATTTTAATTTTGATCCCAAAAATGGATTCAAAATGTCAAAATTGGCCAGGGGTGCAATTTTTGTGAAAAATGGAGCACTTTTGAAAATTAGGTCAAAAGCTATATAAAGGCTGGAAGGGTCATTTTCAATTCATTTCAACCTTTTGACTGTGAAAACTTTGTGGAGCCCTCAGAGCAAGAAAATGGCTAAACCAAAGGTACATGTGAGTTCGCATCGATTTGAGCGCAGCCGGAGACACTAGAGACCTCAGCAGTACGGACATCCGATAGGTGGACCTCTGTCCTTTGCTAAAATGTCAATTTTTTCATGTTTTATAGGATTTTAGCAATGTTTTGTACATTTTTCCATTTTTGAATTTTGCATGCACAAAAACTCATATGACTCCCCAACGGGACTCGTACGACTTTTCAACTGTAGCTAGATTTTCGTTTCATAGGCCCCCACGACTCGTATCAGAGGGACCCAAGAGTCGTACGACATTCTGTTAGGTCCCTCATAACTCATTTGATGAGGGATGTAATGTCATGTCACTATGCTTTGTCGTTTGGTATGATGTAGAAAGTCGTACGACTTTTCATGCCAGTCTGAAATGTCGTATGGAAAATAGTGAGCTTAAAACTCAGTTTTAGGTCAAATTTTGAATTTTCTAATCTCTTAGCCTGATTGTTGACATGTTAACCTACCTTCTGAAATACTGAACAACCCCATTTCTGCCCTTGTAACCTATTCTGTGACCAAATTACTGATAGGATTCCCTATTTCTATGTTGTGTAGGTCGTATATCCAGATGTACATGTGGGGATCTCGCATCCTACTACACAGAGATTATGTGTGTCATTGCCAGACCCTATGAGGGTCCACCTTGCTTCTTGTGGATTCGAGCACCTGATACATTTACCCAAGATTAGGGTAAATCACAAACTTTATTAGGAATGAATGCAAAGTGTTTTGGCAGTCATTCTGTAGCAGTTGTTGTTGCATTCATGACTTGGATTGTCATTGATGTCAACACAGTGATATTCTGGATATTAGCAGGAAAGTAGGTACAGTTTTGTTTTGCACACATGTTGTATTGTATATTGGCTTTTTTGTAGGTGATGGTATGTTCTTTGGTGTGTTATTAGCCTATGGTTAACAGTGCAAAAAGAAATTCATTCATTTGTAAGAGTTATGAGCATTTTGGTGAAAGCAGTGTTTAGATAGTGTTTCTGTGTAGCGATGTTCAGAAATCAGAGGATATCTCTTAGCTGGGATGGAATCTGATTTTGCACAGTTAAAGGGATGTTGGAGACTCATTAATGATGACGTGGTTCATAGTGCAAACTTTGAGGACATGTTTGGAGAAAGTTACAGTAACTCGAAGCCGACAGTTTTATGTGAATTCTGTGTGTAGCGTGTAGAATTTATTATTTTGTATTTGAGGACCGACTCATTTGTAATTATTTGAGTTTGGTATATAAGAAGGAATGTTTTCCTTATTGTAATGTGTACTATGAAGATTGTGATGCGAATATATGCATGAAGTGAAGAAAAGAGCTAATTCAGTGATGAAGGAAGACTTGTGAGTACAGAGATTTGGAATTGTGATCTTGTGTAGCAGAGAGTGCAGTTTTGGCATAGTGTGAAGGAATAAATATATTTCATATTATTCTATTGAATAATTCTAAGATCTTTTAGACAGTGGGTTCAAAGATCTTGCCTTGAAGCTGTTTGGGCAGTGGGTCCTTCTGTCTTCCATAAACTCTTAACCGGGTTAGAATCTTTTAACAGGGATTCAAAATCTCCTAACAGGGATTTATATGTACTGAATGTATTTCATAAGACTCCTAACAGGGTCCATCCTCTAACAAAGAACTTTCATATTAGTACATCATTTTGTGGGCATCTTTCCCACCGGGGTTTACTCTTTTCAAGAGGTTCCCTAGTTAACATATCTTGTGTTATTGTGCAATTGTGTATGGTTATCTTTCTATGGTTGATTAGTACATTGATTATATTATTTAAAGTTGTTGAATGGATAAATTATCTGATAACTAATTCACCCCCCCCCCTCTTAGTTATCTTGGGGATCTTTACTTTCTAACAGACTTTTGACTGCGCTGATTGAGAGGTTCCACTCAGAGACACAGACCTTCCACTTGCTGACTAGGGAGATCACTATTACCCCTAAGGATGTGTATCAAATACTATGCATTCCTTTTCATGTAGGTCGGTGACTAGAGTATGTGATTTCGGGGAACTCAGGTGTATTAGCTTTCAAACGTCTCTTCAGAGATGATACTTAGATGACGGCCTCCATTTCTTGGGAGACCTTAGTGCAGAGATATGGATAGACACACCAACTGGAGTGCATCATTGTCGGGATGATCGGCAGTATTATCATGTCTGACCATTAGCAAAATGGTCTTTTGATGGGCTGGGCCCCTATGGTAGCATGTTTGATGGCCACTCCCTCTGAGTTGGCTTGGGGTCAATGTCTATTAGCTCACATGTTCTCCAAGATGCACGAGGTAGTGTATCAAGAGAGAAAATCTTTTGCTACAGGAGCCGTAGTTTTATAGATATGGGCTTGGGAGCATATCCTAGTGTTAAGACCTATATGTACGTCACAGAGGCAGCCTCGAGAGCCTATCATCTATACATATGTCTAATATGTTATACAGGGATGGATGGGCCACACTGAGTACTGGAGGTGATGGTTCGATGATATGACATTTGTGCACTGGAGACCATATGTAGCCATTGAGCCTTGGCCTACTGCTCGAGAGCAGTTTAGTTACTTCTTCCAGAGCCATGTACTAATTGGGAGGTCATCCTCCACTATAGAGAGATTTCTTATTACCAGGGTCTGGCATCAGTATGGACATATACAGGATGCCCCAGAGGATTATGCTACATATGCATGGATAGGGCGTGAGATTGGACTTGGATGGACACAAAGGCTCTCTTATGCTTTGTGTTCTCAGGAGTACAATGCTATTTTCAGTAGGGACTGGGAGTACAAACCAGATGTACTTGATGCTGGTGTTACTGATGGATTCATTTCATGGCTTGTTGATCATCCTATTCATAGATTTTATGATCCAACCGAGCTGATACCCTCCATGGACGAGGTGATGGACATGATAGGTGCTCTGATGGGACAAGGTCCCAGACCTACACAGGCTCCCATTATTCATCCCACACCTCCAAGACCTAGAGTGATGGCTCCACCACAGAGAGCATCAGGACAAATGAGGCCCACTCATCCCACTAGTTCCACAATAGGTATATCTTCTGGTTCTCATAGATGGACTAGGGGAGAGAGCAGTACATTAGGTGGAGTTGGTTTAGTGGATGAGGTACTAGCAGCTGAGCAGGTGGTAGGTGGTGGTGTGGACTTCATAGAGGGGGATATTACTTTTGATTTAGGTGCTAAGGTTAGACATCGTAAGGCACAGAGAGCAGATACTACTGAGTAGGTTGCCCCAGATACTGAGGTGCCAGATGTTGATCCTACTTCTCCTCCTACTCCATAGGAAACTATCAGATGGCTTAGTGCATAGGTCAGGGACCTAAAGGTGTGTAGTGCTCGATGGGAGGAGTGATACATAAAGACAGATAGATAGCGGACTGAGCTGTGTGTGGAGGTACATAGATTACAGGTAGAGGTGATTCATCAGACCTCATGGGCAGCTTACTATGTGTCCACATATTATACAGTTGTTCCTGTTGTGCAGAGAGTTCCCTCCTATTCACAGTACATGATGGCATCAGAGGGAGATAGAGCACCTAGAGCAAAGGCAGTACCAGATGCACCACCTCCACCTCCACCGGGTGTAGAGGATCAGGCTGAGAGTTGATCCATTTGTGATATGTTCTGACATTTTTTATCTTTTGATTCTGATATACTGTTCTGATTTGGATAGCTCAGCTGAGCTCATTCTTTTGTATATTGTGCCAGTAGTGCACCCCCGACTAGTTCAAGATTTTTGATATATATGAGATCGATATGTTGGTTGTGACTTCATTTGTACTTGTCATGTTTTGATTTATGATGATATCATGTGATGTTTATGCTATGAGTAGAGTAGAATGTATATATGGATATATGCAATGCAATGATTTCTTTCATATGTATGGATGTTATGCAAATGTATTTGATTATGGAAATATGCATGTATGACTGTATGCTTATGCACATGGATGATTTGTAATGCAACATATGATTATGATATGTAAATGCAACGATACACATGATATGTTTTGCAAGTATTGATGAAGACAAGTACTCCATCTTATGTCAAAAGGATGTTTAACCCAGGAGGATAATTGCTTGCGATTCAATTGAAGAGACCCTCGAGGTAGGTTTCAGCTCTTGTTAGATTTGAAGAGATATTTGAAGAATTGTTTTGAAGTTTGTTTAGCCATTTGTGAGATCAAGTAAACATGCAAAATGCAAAGAAACATGCAGAATGAAATGCAACCGAAGACCTAGGACCTAGTCACTGATCATGTGTCGGTCATTCTCATCATTGAATTTTTAGGTAACTGGATAAATCAATACAATGCCCACTAGTTATGAAACCATAGACATATGAATATTAATTTGTATGTGCAAGAATCAATACAACACCCACTGATTAGGAAACCATGGATATATGAATATTGATTTTTTTTCGGAATGTCAGATTAGATATAAGCACCAAGGCATAAACGCTAGGATGACCTGAATATCATGTCCATTTTGATATAGCAATTTGTATGAGCATCAAAACATAAATGTTGTGATGACCAGAATATGCCTTGCATTACAAACACAACAAGCAGTCAAGAGATCATTCTGAATCCAATGTCAATTACCTGTAGTGACCCTTTATCATTCACATCCTTAGGTAAGATCGCATTCCACAATAGGAGAAAGAACTCACTCAAAAAAGACAATAGTTAGATCAAACTTCCTTGAATTTTCTAGGTATCAATGGTCGAGGTACGCATGGCCATCCAATTTGAAATAGAGGCTCTTACAATCGGACACTATTTCAATCCAGAATTTCTAAAGTTGTTAGATTTTCACATACAAGCAGAAAATAAAGAAAAGATTATGCCCCCAGTCACCACTCTCTAAATCCTATAAAGGACATCATCGAAGAGCTCAAAAGGACATAATATGCAAAAATCTCAATGCGAATTAGTAAGCATACAAGGAGATAAAAGCATGTAAAAAGCATAGATTGTTTTCATTTTGTGTTTGATGTCTGATTGCATTATTGTAGATGCAAAATCCTTTCTGGAGACAAAACTGACTGACTGACTCAAATGAAGCTTCAAAGGACTCTGACTAGATATGATATGTCATAGATACATTGGAGGCCGTAGGATATGACTTTGATTGCCCCCAAGTTTGAACATTGATAGGATACCGACGCTTGAGCTTGATTGGTGTACAGACCAACTTATTGAAAACAAGAATGCGGAAACAAACTAGGTGATATGTACAAACTAAAGCAAGACTGAAAGCTGGGAAAGACCAAGATTGTGTTGATAGATGGAGCATTTTTGAAACGAGTGGTGCCCGTTTGTTGGTTTTTCACCATCTTGGCAGAAATTCTATTTTTGCTACCAAGGCGCCTGTTTCCAGGTTTTCACCAAGGCACTTTTTTCTTTTTCTCATTTTTTTTGTATTTTTCATTTTTTCAAATTTTTTGTACTTTTGATATTTTTTACTTTTTTGTGAATCATCAAGGCGCCTATTGCTAGGTTTTCACCAAGATGTTCATTTTTTAGGACTTTTTTAGATTTTTATGATTTTTTCAGGACATTTTACCATAGACTGAATGCCTTAGGCATAAAATTTCTTCAGATGGAGAATGTTGATTAGTTCTCAGAGCTGTTCTCCTTTAGTCGTTGAGAGTTGATAAGCACCAGAGCCAAAAGTAGTAGTGATTACAAAGGGACCCAGCTAGTTGGGTTCAAACTTCCCCTTGCGTTCTCGATGTGATTGATTTTTAGGATTTTCTCTCAAGACTAGATCACCAACCTGAAATTCTCTGTGTCTGACTTTCTTATTGTAACCTCTAGACATTCTCTTCTGATATACTCTGAGATGATCATATGCTACTTGTCTGCACTCATCTAGTAGTTCAAGTTCTTGCAACCTAGACACTTTGTAGTCATCATCAGTTACTAGACCATGCATTCTGATTCTTAGTGATGGGATTTCAACCTCAATAGGCAATACCACTTCAGACCCATAAACTAAAGAAAAAGGAGTAGCCCCAGTGGGTGTTTTGATACTTGTTTTGTAGGCCCAGAGAGCTGGATTGATCATGAGATGCCAGTCTCTTCCTATTTTATTAACTGTACGATGCAAGATTTTCAATAGATTCTTGTTTGAAGCCTCTGCTTGTACATTCCCTTGAGGATAGTAGATAGATGACCAATGTTGTGTAATCTTGAATTTAGCACATAAATCATCTAGATCTTTGTTCTTGAATTATCCACCATTATCTGTGATTATGCAATAACCTATCCCATATCTGCATATGATATAGTTCAATATGAACATAGATATTTGCTTTCCAGTTGCTTGTGTCAAAGGGACTACTTCTACCCATTTTGTAAAATAATTTGTAGCTATGATTATATGGGTATGTCCATTAGAAGAATGAGGATGTATAGCTCCTATAAGATCAAAGGCCATTGTGTAGTAAAGGGAATTAGATCTCTCCCTAGAGCATGAATTAAGTTGCCATGCACTTGGCACTTTTGACAGTTCTTAGAAAATTTGATAGACTCTTTCTCCATTTCAGGCCAATAGTACCCAGCCCTAATAAGTTTTTGAGCTAGTGTTAAACTGTTCGAGTGTGACCCACAAATACCATCATGGACTTCCTCTAATGCATGTTGAGACTCTTCCTGTTCTAAACATCTAAGTAGCGTACCATCTAGACCTCATTTGTACAAATCATGACCAATGATGACATATCAGGATGCATTACAAATAAGGTATCTCTTTTCATGATTGTTGAAGGTATCGGGAATGATTTGGTCTTGGAGATAGGAAAATAGGTTTTTGTATCTAGATGAATCATGACCAACAACAGTGCAGATCATGCAGGTTTCAGGGGAATCATATGCAGGATAAGATAGTGCTTCCACTAAGAACTTGTAGCATAGCTCATGTTCAGGCTACTATAATAAAGTAGATAATGTTGCCATTGCATCGGTAGCCTTGTTCTTTGTTCTAGGTATTTTCTCAAATGTGATAGATATGAAATACTTCTTTAGATCATCTACCATTCTCTTATAAGGAATGAGTTTTTCATCTTTAGTTTGGTACAAATCATTGACTTGATGGATAACAAGTTGAGAGTCTCCATGAATGTGTATCTTTGTTACTCTCCACTCAATTGATAGTTTCATGCCATTAAGAAGGGCTTCATATTCTACAATATTGTTTGTGCAAGGAAACTTGATTCTAAATGCTTTGGGTATGGAGTATCCTTGAGGAGTTATGAATAATATGCCTGCTCCTAATCCATTCTATGTATAGGAGTCGTCAAAGAATAACTGCCATTCTCTATAAGAAAGAGTCATGATAGAGGAATCCAAAAATTCCATTTGCATTGGTGTATCATCGATCATAGGTGCATCTGCTAATTAATCAACAATAACCTATCCTTTTATAGCTTTTCTCTCAACATATTCAATGTCAAATTCACTTAAGAGCATGACCCATTTAGCTAATCTACCTGTGAGGGTAGCTTTGCTTAGAAGGTACTTGAGTGGATCAATCTTAGCTACCAAATGTGTGGTATGAGCTAACATGTAATGTCTCAGTTTTTGTGATGCAAAGATCATAGCTAGACAAACTTTCTCAATCATTGAATAGTTCTTCTCATATGCAACCAATGTTCTACTGATATAGTATATAGCTCTTTCCTTTTTGTTCTCATCACTTTTTGTTCTCATCATGTTGTGCAAGCAATGCCCCCAGTGATGTATCTGTAGTGGAGACATATAAGATCAAAGACTTCCCTTGAATGGGAGGCATCAAAATAGGAGGATTTGATAGATACTTCTTGATATGATTAAATTTTTTCTCACATTCTTCATTCCATGCAAAGGTCACACCTTTATGTAATGTTTTTGTAAAATGTTGTGATATGTCTGCTAGCTGTGATATGAAGCGTCTGATAGATTGAAATCTTCCTTGCAATGTCCTCATTTGACTAATATTCTTTGGAGGTTGCATTTCCATGATAGCCTTTACTTTAGCTGGATCAACTTCAATGCCCTTCTTTGAAACTATGTATCCTAGGAGCTTTCCAGAAGTGACACCAAAAGCACACTTCTTAGGATTTAGTCTGAGACTAAATTTTTCCATTCTATCTAGTATCTTACTCAAGTCATGTTAACCTCTAATCATAGATTTTTCCAAAGTATCATCAACATAATCCTCCATAGTCCTATGCATCATGTCATGAAAAATAGATGTCATTTCTCTTTGATATATAGCACTAGCATTTTTAAGCCCAAATGGCATGACATTCCAACAGAAGGTTCTCCATGCACATGTGAAAGCAATTTTCTCTTGATCTTCTGGAGCAATTTTTATTTGATTATACCCAAAAAAACCATCCATTAAAGAATACATCTCAAAGCCCGCAGTCATGTCCACTATCATATCAATGTTAGGTAATGAAAATCATCCTTAGGGCATGCTCTATTTACATCTCTAAAATCTGTGCATACTCTGATTGATTTATCTGGTTTTGAAATAGGTACAATATTAGAGATCCACTCTACATAGTCACTAACTCAGATGAATCTGGCTTTCAGGAGCTTCTCTAATTCAGCTTTTACCAAGAGTGCAACATGAGGATGCATCTTTCTCAATTTTTGCTTAACAAGTTTGACATTTGGAGCTATAGATAAATGATGCATTATAAGATTAGGATCCAACCCTAGCATATTTGAATATTTCCATGCAAATTTGATCTTCTTTTCTATTAGGAATGTTGTAAATTTTTGCTTCTCTTCTTCTGATAAACATTGTGCTACATGAATCAACTGTGGTTCTTCTGTTGTTCCCAAGTTGATGGATTGAGTGGGCTCAATTAGAACTGGAGATCTATCTTGTAAATGGCTCATAAGGACATCAAATATCTCATCCTTAGGTGCCTCAGAGAGGTTTTCACCTTTGGATACATCTTTTATTTTTACTTTTGTAGGTTCTGAGACTGCCACAAAGTGGTTTTCACCCTCAGAACTCCTTTTCTTTTTATTCTTATTCTTATTTTTCTGACTAAGATACTTGATGTCCAACTCCATCATGCTAACGCTCAGTTCACTAATGGAAGTACTCATAGGCTCAACTACATTGAGGTAGCAAGAAAGGGCATAGTCAGTCAGGAAGGTATACATACCATGGCTCGGATTTGTGGAGGTTTAATCAAGAAGTTCAGGATATTGGATAGTCAAAATGAGAAAAGATTAGGAGATAGTGTTTACGGATATGGATCTATCATCATTGGTCCTAACCTGACACTCAAGTTCAAAGGTGATATTACAACTTAAGACATTCAATTTGTGAATAGGCTCAATGTCATTGTGGGAGTTCAATTCAGCCATCGGTGGATCAGATTCGATAAGTTCATCATTTCACTCTAGACTTATGTTGGGTTTAGGTGCATATTGGTGAATAAAATCAACATGTTTCTCTATAATAAGCTCATCTTCTTCTGAAATGGCTCCCCATTCATAGTCATTAGATTCTTCATCTATACCTCTAGGAAATCTAAGAACACAAGTAAAGTCAGGATGAATACCCCAAGAAGGGTTACCCTCATATTCTGATTTGAATTCATACTCATGAGAATCTGTCTCAGAATAACTACCATCTTCCTCTTTGTCTATTTGATTATCCTCGAGATTAGTTGGTTCTTGTGTTGCAACTATCTCTTGCTCTATAATAGGTTCTTGTGTTTCTACTACATTAATTCTTTTGATTGGATCATCTTCAACATCAAGAAGGTCTTTGATTTCTTTAGGCAAATGCTCATAAGGAATAAGTTCTGAGCTGTCTGAATCACTATCTGATGGTTCAGTTTCTTCCTTCTTAAGAAGGGGTTCTCCTCATGTGATCTTCTCTATGACATGAGAACAATTATCTTTAAGGTGGAAGGGTTTATTTTTAAAGCCTAAGCCAACAGTATCTTTGTTTTCCTTACTAGTATGTGAAATAGGTGTTATAAGACCTTTTCCTCTGACTCCTAGAGGTCCTTTACCTGAATATCCTATCTTAGCTATCAATTTATCTCCTGGACCATATGCCTTAGAAGGGATTTTGGATACTATAGAATCACTAGTTTGAACAACTTGACATTCAAGTTCATCTTTGTATAGCCATGTAAGCACAGCTTCATCTTCTTCAAATTCTTGCTTGGAGACTTGTTCTGCTACAAAATTCTTTTTATATGCCTCAAGAGGTTCTTTAGAGTCTAGTTTGGACTGTTTTAGAGATTGTCCATAAGACTTAGGTGAGATAGGTAGAGATGTCAAAGATAAGACTAGCTCTATAGTATATTCTCGCATACCATTTTCTCTGATATTGACCTCTTTTGCTACATCTTCCATTTTAGATGTAGATGCTTCTTTTGTTGGCTTAATGGAAGATTCTTTGTTACTAGGCACAAGTTTATCTGCACTTTCTTTCAATGTATTGTAAGTGGTGGATATGTCTGCTAGAATAGTGACCTCTACTCCTTCATAAGGAAATTTCAAGCATTGGTGAAATGTAGATGGAATAGCTTGCATTTCATGTATCCATGGTCTACCTAGAAGAATGTTGTAATCCAAAGGTAGATCAAGCACTTGACATGTAGTATCTCTGATAATTGGACCTGCTCTGATAGTTAAGACAATGGTGCCTTTGGAAGATCTTTCTTGTTCATCATAGGCTTTTATAGTTATCTTCTTTCTAGGATCAATAGCCATTTCTAAAAATCCCAATTGTGTGACCAAGTTGTAAGAACAAATGTTTAGGCTAGCACCCCCATCTATCAACACATGTTTGACTCTACAGTTCTGGATCAAGACTTCTATATGCAAGGGTTGGTTATGTGGGTGACTCAAGGAGTGGTCATCTTCCTCTGAGAAGGAGATATACTATGGAGATGTAAGATGTCCAACCATAGTCTGGAACCTATCTAAATCAAGGTCATCAAGAACATTGGATCCGAGAAAAGCTTTTTCCAGAATAGCTCTATGAGCTGGAGATATCCGAAGCAACTCAAACATGGATATTTTTGTATTAGTGTGTTGGAGTTTTTGAACAATGCTATAAGATGTTGGCCTCATATCTTTAGGATTGGAAGATTTAGAAACAACCTTCTATTTGGAAGTGGAAGAAAGATTGAAGGGCATCTTAGGGACATTTGATGAATCTGGGATTTTTCTGTTCAAATGTGCTTGAGCTTGTGATCGAGTCATTGCATTAGCTAAAGTATGATCTCTATCTCTTTGCACAATTGTGATGACATTGCAATGCTCAGAGAGACAAGGTTCAACCATATTGATAACAACATTATTTCTAGGGTAAGCATAATCGACCTTTGCCCCCATATTAGGCTGAGAAGATGAAACTTCTTGACCATATTTCAGAAATGGTTCTGTGAATGTTGTATGATCATTATTTCTCTTATGATCATCAATCGTGATGTCTCCCTTATCAATCAAATCTTGAATAGTATGTTTCAAGCGTAAGCAGTTATTAGTTTTGTGACCTTTACCTTGATGGAAATCACATAATTCATTCTCCCTCCACCATTTTGGTTTAGGATTAGGATCAGATTGTTAGATCTCAGGCAAAGAGATTATGTTATTAGCCAGCAGAGTTCTCATAGCTGATTCTAAAGATTCTCCAAGAGGAGTGAACTTTCATTTATTATCAGCGGACCAAGATTTGTATTCTGGCTTCTTTTGAGATGGTTCAGACACCTTTTGTTCTGAAGCTTTGATGGCTTGGGTGCCAATAGTTAGATTGAAATTTGGTGCCTTTGATGGAGCATAGATGGTATCAACAATGCCATCTGCAATGATGCCTTTATTCTTCTTCCAATTTTTGTTCTTGTCTTTAGAAATGGACGCTGATTCATACTTGTCTTTTTGAAGTGTGATGTACCCTTTTTTCACAAGTACTTTTTCAATTTTGATCGCAATATCTACCATCTTATCAAAAGATATATGATCTTGCATTTGTAAAGGGTAGTTCATCTCTGGGATAAGATTATTGATGAAGATTTCTAGTTTCTTAGTTTCTGGAATAGGCCTAGCATATAGAGAGAATTTCTTCCTCCACCTCTTGAGAAATGTTAGGAATGGTTCTCTTGGATATTGCTTGAGATTGCAGATATCGATCATGGTGATTGGATATTGAATGTTGTAGGAGTATTGCTGATAGAAAAATTTGATCAAATCCTCAAAAGTTTTGATAGTAGAAGGTAATCTAGAGAAACAATGAATGGCTGCTCCTCCTAGAGATCAAGGAAAGAGACACATTAGATAGGTTGGTTTGTGCATGAACTCCATAGATTGTGTACAGAATTCTCTAACATGATCTTGAGGATCCAAGTGTCCATCATACTTATCATATTTTGGCATCTCCACCCTTTTTGGGAATGGTGGCATGTACAAGTCTTTGTCAAATGGAAAATGACATAGGGCCTCCATGGAGAACTCCTTGGATTCCTTTTCTTTCTCAAGGTTATTAAGTTTGACTTGCATGGCATGCATCTATTTTATCATAGCTATGAGTGGAGTTTCTTCCTCATGCATAATGATATCTTCAACATTAAAGTTGAGAGGAAGTTTATCTCCTTGATGAGATAATTGTAAAAAGTATGCCTCTATGTCCTCTTTCAATAAATGCTTCATCATTCATTTGAAGTTATCATCATTTTGATATTGAGCAATTTCTTCAGGTGTGGGTTCCTGATCTGCACCATCTTGAGATTGAGCTCTTTGAGAGCCAAAGTTTGTACCTACTTGAGACATGGTAGGAGTTCTCCCTAGGATAGATTGATGAGGAGTTTGTTGATTACCTTCGTGAGTTGATGAAAGGGGAATGTAACCAATTTTTAATCGAAGATTGCCAACACTGTCATCTTCGTAGAGACCAGAATTATAGAGTTGCTCAAGAGTTGGACTTTGGATATGAGTCAAAGGTAAAGTATGAGATATTTCCCCAGATTTCTTGTGAGAGGAAGCTCTAGTTTCCACCATCAACCTTGGGTGAAACAAAAGAATATGATGAAGACAACTGAAGAAAGATCTAATTCAAGAAGATCAAATGACACAACCTTGTCAAGGTTTGATTGATTGAAGCTTAGATTAGACGTAAATGAAGGAGATTGTGCCCTAGATGTATGGGTAGATTCCCAAAAGATAGCGGACATGAGTTCACAACACTTAGCCATTTTGATGATTGATTGAAGATTGATAGTTATGACAAGGTTTTGACACAAGATGATAAAGACTCAAATCGATTAAATAGAAGGCTAAATCAAATTCAAAAGGCCACTTTAGGAAAATGATTGGATTCTCAGTAATTGTTGCTCTATTCCTGACATAGTGATTTGTTTGATAGACTCTAGAAATAGGTTGGAAAAGCTGGGTCTCTGATAGTTCTGACAACTTTCTAGCAATTTTTCAAAATTTCTCAAATGACTTTCTACAGGCTCATACAACAGTGGGTAGAGCATGAAATGACCATTGAAAAACTTGTATGACTATTGCAAAACTTGCACAACAGTTGATTGCAGGGTTTTTGAGTTTTTTGAATTGACTAGCAAAAAAACTTGTACGATAATGTACCTGATACCATACGACAATCTAGGGGTTTTGAAATGATAATAGCCAAAAGTCGTATGACTTTTTGACTTTACAAAATGACTCTTGACTCCAAAAAGATGTTTGACATCAGATTTTGCAATTTTTTAGATTTTTAGTTTTAGATTGTTCACAAAATTGTTTGTCCAAATTTGAAGATTGTAGCGGATTGATTCGTTCTTAGTAACCAAATAGATAAACAAGCACGCAAAATAGAAAGCAAGTGATTTCAAGCACATCTAAAAACAATGAATAGGGGACAAAGCAACCTTTCACATGAACAACCAACTGACTGAATTGTGCTAATCCCTAGGAGTGCTAATAGTGTATGTTACAAAAAGTTTTCCAATAATGCACGTATTCCTAGAAAAAGAAAATTTGGCCGCAGTAGGGTTTTTAGTAATGGTCTAACTCTACAACTTTTATGATCTCAAGAGGGCAAACTCCAATCCAGGTGCACCGGGGTTTTGACACAGTCTAAAAACTTAATCTTCAAGATTTGTTAGGGAGATCTTACAGCCCAACAAGAGACCACACCTGTGGAGATTTCTTCCACAAGGACATTTATATAGCGGTTGTCACTACCATGATGAAAATGGCTATTACCACTTGAGGTTTCATCAATGTGGTTGACCCAATTAAGGGAATGTCCACTACGGTTAACCCTCTCTAAAGGTAACTCACAAAATATACCACATGGAGACTGGTTCCAGATTCAAGGATCTGAGTTTCTGGTACTACCCAAAAAGGGAGTAGAGCATAATCATCTAGCCTTTTCACTTTTAACCCAAACAAAGAAAATAGATTAATCTGACACACTAAGACCAAGATTATCTCACAAAGATCTATGATGTCAACCACTCATGATCTATCAACCTCTCTAGAGAGAAAATGTATCAATCAGAAGGTGAAGACGCACAAATCTAGTAGAACGTGAGACTCCCTCAGTAACCTCCCTACCTACAAGGGTTCCTTCGTTGAGAAGAGTTTCACTGGAAACCCACTCTCTCAAGAACCACAAATAGTGTTCATAGGGTCTATTTACTATGTGTAACAAAGATGTTAAAAAGCAAATCTATGTTCATTTTTATAGCCCAAAATGAAATATGTGATATGAAAGCAATAAAGGTCACACAAGCTTGACACGCAAGAGTTCTTTTTAATCCAAATCAAAACGTTATCAGCTAAAAAGATTACCTGAATTCCTCGCAACACGCTTAGTAGATTTTTACCTATTTTTAGCAATTCTCACACTTTTTCCCAATCAAAATCAGCAGAAATCAATCAGAAATAGCAAATTTCAATTGTTAATGTTAGCTATTAGTCCAAATCAGGAAAATAAATCTGGAAAAATGCCTGAAAAAGTGAAATGACAATTGAAACCTGGCACTAAAACTCGTACGATAGTGGGTTACCTCCCAGATGACAGTCCAGAAATGCGTACGACACTGGGTACTAGATCATACGACAAAAGAGATTCCAAATGACACTATGATCCTGATGGTATGATTCTCAATCAAATCAATTGTCGTACGATAGTGGGTCCTTCCTGGTATGATTTTCTGACAAAACTCATACGACAACTATATGGATAGAAATTAAAAATCGTAGCTTGGAATAGAAACTGACAAGAAGATGATAGAAATTGATAGAAATTGAATGGAAACCCATTTCAGGGCCCCATGGTGGGTGCCAGAAATGTTTGTGTGAATTTTGTACCTAGCTGTAGACACAACACTTCAGTAAAACATTAGAGGTTAGTTAAAATCAAAATTGTGCAAGTAATTGAAAACTAAACTAACCAGACAATTTACTACCTTCTAGTAGGTGTGCGTATGTATTCTCAGATTGGACCGAGATCAGTGACCTTGATGACACCTAAACGAAGGATTTGAATGCAAAATCTAGATATGAATTAGATGCAAATTAATCTATTCTTTTGGTTTTTCTATGCAATGAGATGAAAAATGATATGAAATCTAATCTATATGAAAAACTAATATGCAATACAATTAATCTAACAATGATATGCTAAAATATGAATGATCTCACAAAGTTGTTGATTCGCAAAGAGGCTTCAATTCTTCAGATACCAATTCGCCAGCATAAGTTTGCAAATTCTGAGATATGATTATGAGGAGTTGAGCCTTGATTTTATAGAAATCCAGGGCTTTGGGGATGCATGGAAAAAGCCATAAATCACTCAGATAAACTCAGGTTGATTTTTGAGTTATCAAAGAATAAAAGATAATTAATTCACAAAATCATGCAAAAGCATGCAAAAATAGCTTTTTAACTCAAATCAGAGTTGAGTTTATTTTTAAAACAACTTGAATTGATTTTTTGATTTCAAGTTTAACTATTTTTTGAATGTGCATAATAATTATGAAATAAATAAATAAATAAAGTGATTTATTTCCAACTTAAATGATTTTAAAAATAAAACAATTGACTTATGGGTTAATCAATTATTAAATCAAACTTTTATTCCAAGTAATATCATTAAATATGACAACTTGCTTTAATTAATTAAATAATAATTTAATCAATTAATGATAGGAATTTTGATTTATTGTCAAATTTAAATAATAATAATTAGGAATAAATATAATTAAATTCAATTAAATAATTAAGTGGCAGTATTAAATCTAATTAATTAAATATTCAAAGTATTCAATTAATCAAACTTCAGGATAAATAGGATTTATCGCCAAATAATCATTAAATTAAAGATAATTAGGATAATAGGAATATTACTAGGAATATTCCCCGATGCAGAATTTAGGATAATCAATTACGATTCGATAATGTTTAGATGTGCCTTAGGTTAGGACTTTGATGTCGATTTTGTTCGATGTGTCGATATATGAGGTTAATGAACCTATAGCCCATTTTTGGGGTATTACACCACCTGACATTATGCTAATGTGAACCATCATCTTCAGCACAATCCATGCAACATCCATCGCATTTGGGTGCTGCATTCATACACTCATTACTACAGTCAAATTATAAAAACAAACCAAGAAAAAAATGTGACATGTCCCTAAGGAATAGCTTTAAACATTCATTTTCATCTATTTAATGCATTTAATATTATTTTGAATCATTGTTCCATGCATTAATACTAGATAATAGTCATTGTGATTGCAAACTGTGACTTTACCTTGAAGTTTTATAATGTTTCTCATGTAATTTTGATTGGATAAAGACTAGAAGGATTCAGTAAGATATTTGAAGGTATTATCACACATTTTGAAGGTTTTGAGAGTCACTTAACATGACTGTACCCTCACACACAATGGATTAATGTATAGAAAACCCTCTTTCCATCCCAGGTATACAGGAGTATGTATTGAGTTTTTATCATTGGCACAGCTAGGATCATTTCTTATGTGATTTGGTACGATACTCCGGTTGCTAAAATTGCCTGGCTTTTGGAAAATAGTGGAACAATAGGAATTTTTCACTTTTTTCATATATGTGATGATTCCTCTGGCGATCAAGTGTAATCCCCAAGTCATCAGTGTCGACAACCTCAAGAAAATCTAGCTTTGAACTTGGACATACTAATAATTGAGGAGTAAAGTTTGAACCCTAAGCCAGTTTAACATAAAAAATCAATTGCTAAGAAAAACATTTTAAGCTTGGTTTATGCAGACGAGGCAGTGTTTTTTCAACATATTTAGTGCATCGATTAGAAATACCTTTAAGAGATACAATCACACAAACAACTTACTCTTCTTGTTGGAACAAAACATGGAGCGCTTAAAGTACTAGGATGGCTAATGACACATTGTTGCAGGGTCAGGGTCAAGGGGTTATGGTCCAATGTTAATAGAATAAACTCTAAATGCATACTTATGGTTCAAATTCCTTGACAACATTAAGGCAACCCATAACCCCATTAAACACCTAGACAAGGTGTGTCCTAGCAATTAGACCACCTGGTTCAAGAGTCATCGAGAAAAAGAAACCAAAATACATTGACATCACAAAAATATGTGTTACCACTTTTATATCATATTAGTCACCCATGATCCATCTTACCCATCCAAGATTCACCAAGAAAAAATAACAAAATATATTGATTTAACCTCTCATAAATAGCAAAAAAACATATTAGCTCAGCCTTAAATTTACCCAAAAAACAATAAGGACTAATCACATTGATATAACCTCACCCATAAGTTGATAAGAGAAAAATGAGTGAAATCCATTGATACAACCTTACCCAAGAATTGCCTTAAAAACTGCAAAATACATTGATATAACCTCAAACAAGATTTATCAATTTTAAAATAGCAAGATACATTCATTTAAACCTGTCCACAACTTGTCATGAAAAAAATAGAAAAATACATTGATTTAAACCTTATCCAAGATTTATCAAAAAAAAAAACATAATAAATTAATTTATCCTCACCCAAGATTTACTAAGAAAAAGAACATAACAAAACAAATTGACATAATCTCATCTAAAATTATCAAGACAGAAGGGAAAAATATCTTCAAATCACCTTGCCCAAGATTCTCCAAGAAAATAAATGCAGAATATAGGAATACAACTTCACCTAATAGCTACCAAAAAAAATATAGCAAAAACCATTGGTAAAACTTCACTCAGAGATTTAGCAAGAAATAGAAAATCAATATATATTCATATTCGATACAACATATGTTTGTGAGGGAACTCACTCGATTTTGTAAGATGACTGACTCATAGGGTGTCCAGAAAATGGTCAATTAACTAGAGATATTAAAGTAAGGAATAAGGTCAAAGTGCATAAATTGACATAGGCATTTTCCTTTTATAACCGTGTGTCCTTGGCCTAAATAAAGATATACACTAGTGTGTGCATAAACCTCACAACACTCATTTCTTTTTGTGTGATACAATTCTTTGGATATTAAGGTGGCATATATAATGCTTCAGCTCAGTAAAATTCACATTGATGTGTCTAGGATCCATGCCCTCTCTCCACCAAAAAAATACAAGTCCTCTAAATATGCTTTGAGTTTAAATAAAATATTTTTTAATTGCCTTATTTATCTTTCCTTCAAGAGAAAGTAAATGAGAGCAGCCGAAAAATGCCCAAAAGGAATAAAATTTCAGAGTAGCTTCAATTTCCAATAGGAATTAGCTAGGATCAATCATTTAAGGTCTTTGTTGATCATCCCTTTTATATACTAGCATTTAAATGAAACATTAAGCATAGTAATAATATACTTAATTTATTAGTAATTGGCAGATTAAGCATATTATTACTATGTAGAGTTGGGGCCAAGTTCACTCATGCAAGAAAAAGTTCAATACCCTATAGAATTAGTCTAACAGTAAATTTATAACAATGCGGATAAGAATCAATTTGTAATTACTATGCATTAAACATGCTAAACTGATAAAGGTGTTATCTGCATTTAATCTGCCAATTAATAATAGATTAAGCATATTATTACTATGCTTAATATTCCATTTAAATGTATTTAACACAAAAAACAAATTTACAAAACTGAACCAATGGCATGTTTACAACAAAGGTCTAATAGAACTCCCATTAAATAGCATTGGATGGGTTAGTTGTAACCTTGTGATCACTTGAGTGATCCAAGGATCTATGTAAGGGTCAAGGACCTATAGGTATATCTAAGTTTTTTATATGGCCATTGATGCCATTATTATCATGTAATTGCACTTCAAAGTTCAAAGATGCCAAAAAAGATGTAAAATTGCATTTTTATGCAATTATGGACTAAAGGGCTAAATGAGGGTTTAGTAGAGGTTTAGGGAGTTTATGGGATTAGGATAGGAACCTAAAACCTTTGAAAGGTTAAAGATGATGCAAGAAAGATTAAAGTGGTCGAAGTTGACAACTAGTTGTCAACTAGACAACAATGCAAACGAATAACTAACTGTAACAGTCATATAACTGACTGTGCAGGTTAAGAAGTTGAAAATCAGTTTGTGAGGGGATTTTGGTCTGTTTTGTATGTGAGTTTTATGGGAGATGAGTCTTAGAAGTTGTGGGGAGGTGTGTATGGTCGAAGAAGACAATGTAATGAACTACCAAACAATAAACTTTTAATTCTTTACAAACAATCACTTCTCTGCTCATGAAGACACAGTCTGGTGTTTATATTATTAAACTCTCTATTCAATGCAACATTGATAGGAAAAGAATTCATTGATTGGAATTATAAGTTTTGATCATTCCATGTACTGATTATATTTTTTTGAAGTCTTAAAATCAAAGAATTTAGTCCTTTTATTGACTGTTCTTGTATAGTGCTTGGCATGCAATCAATCTTTGTCTTGAAGAACCAATGATTTCCTAGGGCTCTCCCACTTTTTGTGTTTAATGTGACTTTGGGAGAAGCCTTTCCTTTTATTACCTGGGCCTATAAGTGTTTATGCAGGGAAGGTGAAAGGAGGCAAGGAACAATGACTGTCCTGGGTGAAAGACACAGGAAATGGTGCACTAGACAACACTAGTTATTGGCCTTGCCTTGTATTATTTGTCTTCCAAATTTTAAATTACATTTCTATTGCACTACTAATGTTGTTGAGCATGAAACCTTCATTCCAAGTTTGTAATTTGGTGTTAACAAGGAAAAATAGTAACTGCAACATCACTACCAAGATATTACAACAAACTTGCAATTTTTTTCAAGTATAGCTTACAAACATTAGAAGTCTTGTGAAGATTCTTGGTGAGTTTAAGCACCCTTTTTTTCTATTTTCTGACTAAGCGACCAAATTTGGGGAAGAATCAGCATAGGCAAAGAGAAAGAGAGAAGAAATGGTGTAGTATAATTTCAGGAACAAGTTGGCCATTGGCCAGATCAATACTGCTCACAATCTCATTGCCAAAGTGGCCAAATACTATGTTAGGTTGATAAAATACAAGGATTCTCTTTACCATTGCAAATCTTTGAAGGTTGTTGCACTTGGACGGATGTGTACCGTTGTTAAGAGAATTGGACCAAGTTTGGCTTACCTCAAATATGTGAGGCATATGGAAAGGTTGTCATCTATTGACCCAAATACTAGGACTATTTTGATTTGTGGGTACCCTAATGTTGGAAAGAGTTATTTTATTAATAAGATTACTAGGGCAGATGTGGATGTGCAATCTTATGCATTTACTACTAAGTCTATGTTTGTCAGGCATACTGATTATAAGTACTTGAGGTATTGGGTTATTGATACCCCTGGTATTTTGGACCAACCCTTGGAGGAAAGGAACACCATCGAGATGCTCATTATTACTACCTTGGGTCATTTGAAGGTGGTTGTTTTGTTTTTCCTTAATGTTTTGGGGTCCTTTGGTTATAGTATTGTGCAATAGGCAGCTATGTTTCATAGCATAAAACCTATGTTTTCCAATAAGCATCTTATTGTAGTTTGTAATAAGATTGATTTGCAGCCACTAGAGACACTACCAGAGGAGGATTCAAAATTGGTTGCGGAGATGAGATCTAAGGCTAGGAAAAATATGGGTGGGTTCTTGGGGAATCAGGAAGCGGGAGATGATGGCGCGCTACTCTCTATGAGTGCTTTGAAGGAAGAAGGGGTGATTGCGGTGAAGAATGCAGCATGCAAGAGGTTGTTGGAGCAGAGAGTGGAAATTAAGATAGTCAAATAATATCAGTAGTTGTCTCAATAGGATTCATGTAGTCTTGTATGGTGGAGTGAATGGTGAATCAATCACAAATTGATCTAGGAAGTGCTTGGAAGGCCGAGATTGAAGAAACCCTTGAATCAAGGGTTTGGTGTAACTAATTTGGAGCTTTTGATGTTCCCCAAGGTTTGGGTCTAATTCTTCTTGTATTTAGAGGTTTTGTGTCATAAAGAGACACTTTCTATATTTTGGAGGCTTGAGGATACAAACAACTAGTAGTTTCTTTGAAAAATCACCAACTTTCTAGTGTATTTGCAGGGGTACAGGCAGGGTACTGCAATTTGGTCCAAAGTACCAATACCTAAGTCTTTGGTATGTTTATTTATGGCCAAAAGGGTTTCTATATCTGTGTTTAGATCTTCTATTGTTTTAGGTAAGTGTGGAGTTTAAAGACCAAAAAGGTCTTTGTAGGGCTACAAGGCAGAGCCATTCGGCCTCTATGACAGTCTGAAGCTATTTAGCCATTTTGGAGTGTGGGTAACCCTTGAAACCACTTTAATATACCCTCATACACCTTAAAGACACCAAATCCATCATTGGTTTTCACTGGGAGGAGTCTTGGTTGGGTTGAGTCTCTTGAAGAGTCATTTGGCATTGTGGGAAATAGTTCATTTGTAAACCAAATTTGAGTAACTTATCTTGTCTACCAGTCCACCACCCTTTCCTCTACATCAAGGGCTTAACTAAGGATCCAAGAAACCAAACTTCTCAAGACCACTACAAACATCACGACAGCTGCTTGTTGCTAGTGGGTCCCTGCTCATTCTATTTTCTAACTGAGCAATCAAATTTGGGGAAGAATCAGTGCAGGCAAAGAGAAAGAGAGAAAAAATGGTGTAGTATAATTTCAAGAACAAGTTGGCCCTTGGCCAGATCAATGATGCTCACAATCGTATTGCCAAAGTGGCCAAAGACTATGTTAGGCTGATAAAATATGAGGATTCTCTTTACCACTGCAAATCTTTGAAGGTTGGTGCACTTGGACAGATGTGTACCATTGTTAAGAGAATTGGACTGAGTTTGGCTTACCTCAAATAGGTGAGGCAACATATGGAAAGGTTTTCATCTATTGACCCAAATACCAGGACTATTTTGATATGTGGGTATCCTAATGTTGGCAAGAGTTCTTTTATTAATAAGATTAATAGGGTAGATGTCGATGTGCAACCTTATGCTTTTACTACTAAGTCTCTATTTGTCGGGCATACTAATTATAAGTACTTGAGGTATCAAGTTATTGATACCCCTGGTATTTTGGACCACCCCTTGGAGGATAGGAACACCATCGAGATGATCAGTATTATTGCCTTGGCTCATTTGAAGGCAGTTGTTTTATTTTTCCTTGATGTTTCGGGGTCCTGTGGCTATAGTATTGCGCAACAGGAAGCTTTGTTTCATAGCATAAAACCTATGTTTTCCAATAAGCCTCTTATTGTAGTTTGTAATAAGATTGATTTGCAACCACTAGAGACACTACCAGAGGAGGATTCAAAATTGGTTGCAGAGATGAGATCTAAGGCTAGGAAAATATGGGTGGGTTCTTTTGGAATTAGGAGGG